>CM034146.1:335748180-336279976 GCA_019776745.2 Taxus chinensis
ATGCCTAACGTTCCTATTCCTGTGAGGAGGTCTACTTGGCTAGGATGGTATGGAGGATTGGAATTTCCTACCTGCATGAATTGAGAATTGTGATTTGCCTGAGCGAGTTCTAACCCCCTAACTTTTTCTACTAAAGTCGAAATGAATTCATTTGGTGAAGTCATGATATTTTTCCTTAGTGGCGTTTGTTGTATATCCTGATGCTATATAGATATGTGATACCCTGCTATGAACTGATCATTGCCCTGCCAATTTTCTCCTAGGGCATTTCCTATATGTAGTGGCATGGAGGTATTTTCTTGAAAAGAGACCTTGAGTTGTGTTTGTAAACTTCCTATAAGTGGGTACATACTCCAAGAGTGTTGTTCATTGCTAGCATAACGCACTGAATGTTCATCATCTAAAACTAGGTATGGATCTGATTTCCTACCAATTTGTGGTCTAAGTAGCAATTGAGGAGACAAACCAGATTCTCTTGTGAACTTCACATTGTTCGAGCCTGAAGGCTCTGTTTGTTGCATTTGAGCGAGCTGATCCAACTCCTCTGTTTGGAAAGATGAGCTATATCTAGTCCTTAGAGGTGGAGTTTTTGTTGATAATTGGTTAGTTGAATAGTTTTCACCCCATACTGAGAGTGAGGGTGATGACTATCTATTTAGTTGAGCGTAGTATGGCTCAAGACCTAGGAGAGGTCTGTCATATGCATCGAATCCCGACACATTCGAGGGGTATATGAATACCTGCAGAATAATGAGAAAGAGTGAAGGTGGATGAAAGAAGATGAAACACTAAAAGAGAAAAGTTGAGAGTGAAGCAATTGTTCCAAGTTCACCAATTTTGTTGGTGAAGCTGATGCAAAAACTGATGAGGTGGAAAAGATGAAAACGCTTGTTTTTTCACGTCGGGTTCACCAATTTTGTATGATGGAAAAGTGACAAGTAAGCATGGGAATCTACAAGTAACTCTACCTCACACCCGACCTCCTGAGGTTGTGTCGAGATAGCCAGTGGGGATGGAATACGCGTGGGATGTAGAAAAACTAGTTAGGAAATCTTATGTCTTAGATGCGCACTAGTGGTATCTGTGAATCTAAGGAAAAGAAGGCCCTCCTAACCTGAATTGGTGTGATAGAGTGATCAGTGAGGATGAATTATCAAAGGCTCCAATCAATATCAAGCTCTGGCGTGATTCCATCTATGGGTTGTGGGATACGTGGAAAATGATTTGGGATTGTTTCGTGTATATCTCCAGATAGGGTCATAAGATGGATGATGGATATATGATGGATTCTATGGGTGATTCTCTGGTCTAGTCCAGAACTCCTTAGCTTCGTTAGCTGATATATCTAAGAAGGATAAAAATGTGATAATGATTGGTGGAATTGGAGTGGATCTAAATACTAATGTATGTAAACCAACGTCAGCGTCGGATTGACTTGTGGACTCGTTGGGTTGTGGGATTTGTGGATCACAACCATAGGTTCTTGGTTGTTGTGGACCTGCTATGCTCATATGAGGGTTCAATCTATAATCCCTAATATCCAGTAGTTTTATGCCTTTTTGGCTTCTATATTTAGAACTACAAGTTCTGCAATCTTCTCAGAGTACCTTAGAGGCATTCTGGCAACCTGAATTCTTAAACTAGTGTCTATGTCTGTGAGAGTGTCTCTTGCATCTAGCTATGGGACCAAAGGATCATAAACAAATGTTTTCTCTCTTTCAAGCCCTTCTACAGTCATGTGGATATTTGCTTAGGGTAATATGTAGTTTGGCTGGTTTGACCAAAACATGTGTGCTTGGTCATCTTCTATGTTTAACCCTCTTAGCTGTGAGTTTATCTGTTGTAAGTTTGTTGTTGTTTGGAAGACTTGGAAACTAAGATTCTTATCTATGTTAGTTATTGTTGTGACAAGATTAGGTTGAGTCACGATTGGATCAAATACATATTCTCTAGGCTCCCTAGGTCCCGTGATTGTCATACAAAAGGAAATGATACAAAGTTAACTAATTACAAAATAAATTAACTATGCAAGATATATCTACGTATATTCCTAATTTTGATATTTATTGATAAACTAATGAACAAAATTTAAAGAGAAATTATCTAATATATCTAAAATTGACAACCAAACTAATAACGCAATTAAAACAAACAAAGCAACTGAGTATAGCTACTTTTCTGTGTAGTTTGTAGATCTATTTTAAATAACCTGATAACTAATCTACTCTATTTGATAGACATTCGATCCTACCTCAGAAGTGGGGAGTGAGTCATAGTTTTTTAGAAACTATCAATCCCCACAGCTTCCCTGGTAATATCGAAAGTAAAATTAACTGAAATGAAATGATTGACTATTCTATTTGATATATTTTAACTAAAAACTTGAAAGATTGATCCTAGACTTTGAAGAGTAGTGACGAATCCAGTTTTTTGTAGCTTTTTACCCTCAGTGTGATCTCCTCATTCCTTCGTGCTCACGTGGACCCAGAAAAGTGTGTAATGCTAGCATCAACAGAAGTAGATATTGGAACAATGACAGCTTAGGATACAGACTGAATACAATGCAAGTAGGAGAGGGATAGTGCAAGAGTACAGAGCTTGGCTTATGTAATTCCTAGTGGGATTTATTGTGAGTCATGTAACATAAAACATCCAAAACCTGCAACTTTAATGGCTTCCTATTGAAAAGAAAACTATCCTACTCTAATTGATTGGATGAAATAATAAAAACACTTGCACAAGGAGAATGTGTGGCTTTCTGATAGCTAAACAGTACTAACCATGCATACAACAAATGAAACTATGAATCCTAAGAAAAATTGAAAGGCTAAGCTATTGAAATGAAAAATTCAGAGGTAAATTTGAGGGGCCTTTTGCTTGAGCACAAGCCAACTATTTATAGAATCCCATTTACGCAAAGGTGAAAACCAAACTGATCTCTTAAACCATAAACAATGCAAAAACACTATTCCAGGGAACCAAAATCATAAATACAAGCAAAGGTGGTGAAAAAAGCTGGTAAACGTTGATTTTTACGCGAGTTGTGATAAAAATAACGTTCTAGAAAAACACATTCAGGACCGTCACCCTGAGCAGGGTGGCAGTTATAGGACCACCACCCTGTCTGGGCGGCGGTCAATAGACTGCCACCCAGGAAAGGTGGCGGTTTCGTCACTGAAGACCAAAAAGTAAATGGAAAGAGGGGGGAGGAAAAAGTAAAGCACGTAGAAGCTAAGTGGGGCATGCAAGATGTTAACGCATATTTGGAGAGCTTTTCCGGATCCTGAACACCCTGCGAGGAGACCTGTATCATCATTGGGGCACATGTTACGTTGTTCCGGTGGTGGAGTACCCTATAATTTTGGGTACGTACAGTAACCAGACAAGAGAAATGGCACCAAGGAAAGTAACCACCATTTCACCAAAGTTGGGAAAGGGCAAAGGGAAACAAGTTATTTCCACCAACTTCAATGAAGGATGGTACATTGAGATGCAATACCTAGATGGCATATTGCTTGGAAAACAGTGGGTGTCTCATGTAAGAAAGATGGTCATGAGTGACTATAACCATCGAACAAGTACCTCAAAGAATGAGATGGAATTAGTATTGGTTTTCCCTATAGACAAAAGGACACCAGATGGAATGCTAATTTATGATGATGAAGTAAAGGTGAAGATGGAGAAGGTAGGGTTATTACAATTCTATGAGTTACCTTATTTTGGAAAAACTGAGTGGTTGTGCCAGTGGTTAATGTCATCGTACATGAAGATCATTTCTACTTCGCAGGACGCAGGATGTGGATAACTCCCCAACTAATCTCTAAATTTAATGGTCTTACCTACAAGGGAGATTTTTTCAATGATGACTTGGATGACAAGGATGCCATCAAGAATAGTATTGAAGCATATGAATATAAGAATGGCTCGCGATACTTTGACATCTCTATGATTTGTGACCCTATAATGAGGATGTCTGCGTGCTTGGTCACAAAACTAAATGGATAAGAGAGATGGACATAGATGAACAAGGATTTGTTGAACATTTTCTGGAATATCTTGAAAAGGACCATCTATAACCTCTTAGCATAAATAGCAGAAGAAATCATCATTGGCGTGCGCGATGGATAAAAGATCATATTTTCTAATTTCCTCCATGCCATGATATTTTCAGATATTGGACTACCCAATGGGCCAGATAAATTTGTATGGGAATACCCAGATGAAAACCCCTCCCCTTCCAAAAGGTTTGAGAAGTACACTTGTGACACCATGACGGCCTCCCACAAGGCGCACCTAGAAAAATGGTATAAACGGATGTGTGACGCGTTCATCGTGGAATGGAGGATACTTGAGTAGTTGCCTATTTTACTATAAGGTGAAGCTAAATTCTCTGTATACCAACATTTTTTCATTGGTCGGTTTATTCTAGCAGATGGTGCTAAGGGTCCATGGTGTAAGTTGGCATTATCCTTCACAAGACAATACTTCTAAGACAATGTCAACAGATTCAAAGAGGAAAATAAATTAAGGTTTGACCTCACTATGGTACACTAGGATTACCATGAGCTGCGTAGGACTTTGACATATCCAAAGAAGTGAGCCTATGTGTATAAGTATGTATCCCATGATGTGCATACGATGAAGCCAATGACCTTTCCTGCTATTGGGAGAACCACATAAAGGGTATACCTATGCATAAGGCCAAAGTATGAGAAGGGATCTTATGTGGAAAATGATGTCTCCATCCTAGAAGAACCTACCAGAAGGAAGAAGGCCGCGTTGAGAAAAAGGGAGAGAGAGGAGGTACCTGAGAAAAAGGAACCAAGTGTATAGACAACGTGACCTATAGGTGCACAGGGTTCAAGTGCAAGGCCAAACACCTATGCATGGAGGAATAAATTACTTACAGAAGAGAAAGAGAAAACACCTAAGGAAGAGGCATCATAGCAAGAGGACCCCTCTATGAGAGAAGATTCATCGGTAAGGAAGAAGACACCTATTGAAGAAGAAAAAGAAGAGTCTCCCATATTGGAATCACCAGTTAGGAAGAAACAGAAAGTAATAGAAAAGGTGGACTCATAAGGAACAGAGAGGATGGAGGATGACAAGGGTAAAAAGGACAATGATGACCATGGTGAGACTCAGGACCATCATGTGTATAATGTACACAACTCAGAGGTGCTCATGGCATGGGGGGAGGTGAGGAATTCAACACTAAGGATAGAAGGACTCCAATCCTAACCAAGGAGCAGAGTGAAGATTCCGTAGAAAGGGAGGTATTAGACATAATAAAATACTTATTGGAACAAGAGGTGGAGCACAATGAAAAAGAAGTGCTCAAGAATATGGAGGAAATTGAAAGTGTAGAGAAGGAATATGGAAGCATGGGCGAAGATCACATCCTAGCAATAATCTTCCCAAAGGAAGAATGTACAAGAGGAAAGGGTGTGGTAGTGGTGCATGAACAAGGAATGACTTATATCAACGAACCAAATAAGGTAATGTAGGTGCATTTTAAAATTATCATGCCTTCAAACCAACTCCTTGCATGGTCTTCATTCAAAGAAGAGGGTGCATATCCACACACAAGGAAGATGTTGTATTGGGATTTTTAGTCCCATGTTGATGATCCCAAGTTTGAGGTCAACCATGAGGCATTGATGAAGATACCAGATAATAAGGGGGTAAACCCTCTGGTGAATGATTAACAACTATCATATGAGAAATTTTGTAATGCACTCAACAAGGTTTTGTTAGAGGTTGAGGTGAGACTCTTTAGGAGGAATGATAGAGTAAGGGTCCTAGAGGAAGAACTAGAAAAGAAAAATGAAGAAATCCTTGAGAAGAAAAAGGAGTTAAAGTAGGAGGATCTGATCAGTGAAAAATTAAAGCATGAGTTAAGGGAGGAGAAGGAAAAGGTGAGAAATATTTATAAGAAGATAGAGATGATTTCAAATGCTATAATCTTGAAGCACCTAGACCTGGCCCTGCTTGAGAAAACATACGATTCAACCATACAATGCCTGGAAGACTTGACCTACATCCTCACCATGGAAAGGTAATTGCTCACATTGTAATTAGTAAAGGAAGAATTGACATGCCAGAAGGAGGAATAAATACTGAAGATTGGTGAAACAGTTACTTGTTATTTCAAGATCCTTATAGCTATAAAGACCACCATGCAAATGGCTCAGGATGTGTATGATATTTGCACTGAAAGAGAATAGGTAGAAAGTATATTGGTTTCTACGCATGAGGTGGGTTTGAAGTATTTTCAAGAGAAAAAAAAAAGAACAAGGAAGAGCATGATAAAATCCTAGCCAAGGTTGAGAATAAGATTAAAGCAATCTAAACCTTGCGGGGTTCAATTAATAATCGACATAAGGATTTGTATCCCCATGTCACTCATAGAATCAATGCACTGGATGACCTTAGCAAACTGTTAGAAGTAATTGTAGATATAATGAATGCTAAGAGTGATGAATTGGGTTTTGAGGAAATGAGTGCTCTAGTGGGTGACCTACTTCAGTAGGCCCAGGGTGAAGTGGATGTTAGCGAAAAGATCAAGGAAACAGTGAGGAAGGAGTTCCCACTCTTCCTACAACAGTAAAAATTCTTCCATTCTTCCAATCTTTCTTTCTTTACTCAATTTCCTCTTTCCCAATATTTTTTATTCTTTAAAAGAGAAGGATGTTTCTGAGGAAGGAGAACAAGTTTAGTATAGGGTGATGTTGGGCCTTGAAATATTGGCTAAGTACTAAAGGGCACATGCAAGAAAAAGGGGTTTAAGAAGGGTTTAGGAGAAACAAGGGCATGTGTGGAAGGAATAATAAGGTTTTAAAGGACTTATCCATATTTGGCATTCTAGGGGCACTTGAGTAAAAATGTGAGGACCCGACTAGGTGTGATGAGTGGATAAGGTACCATCCATGGAGCTTGGAGGTCAAGAAAAGGATATTCTATGAGGAGAATATTCCCAGAAGTCATCATTACAGAGATTGGAGGGTTTTCAAAGGGATAACAATTCACCATTAGAGGACCACATCTACACTTGGCATGCATTTTGTTTAGGAGAAAATGCATGCCAGTGGGTGTTGATCTTATAAAAAGATATGCTTAGGCTCGATGAAAGGGAGAAAAATAGAAGGAGAGATGATGAAGAGAATGAATAGAGAGTAAGATATTGAGTAACAGAGTGTTGTAGTAATGTTAGGGTTTAGAGAACTTAGTGCTAAGGGTTTTAAGATATGTCATAAGCCTCTGTATGTCATTAGGATCTATAACAAGGGTTAAGATGAAAGGGTAGAGTTCAAATCTCATACCAGAAAGATCTGTAGGAGATGAGTTCTTGTCATTTAATATGTATGGTCTAAGACAACCTCTTTTGATTCTAATGTGGCTACTATAACTATTCCAAATATATATATATATATATATATATATATATAAGGGTTCATTCTGTATATCATGCTTAAGGGTGTAAGCCCTTTTGTTATATGAATTTCATGACTCATATTTGATTTATCATGATTATTACAATGGTATTTAGTTTCTATAATACGTTATTGCTTGGATTTGTAAGCTTCCCCTTCCACTTTTCTTTTAACTAAGTAAATGTAATTCTCATTCTAAAAATCATCCTCCACTAATGGAAAAACCTTCTCACAAATATACCATAAAGGAGGGGCTCAACACTCGTGCATTCCTTGGGTGAGCATCCAACGTTCGCTGGGTGATATGCCAGAGTGCTTGGGGTTAGAAGATAGTATTAAGGGTAAATAAAATGACTAAAAACAATATAATATATCCAATGATACTCCTTCCTCCCACTATCTCGAGATTCTGTAGCTGATATAACCCGCTCCTTAAAAAAATATTGGGCCTCCTTTTAGCCCCATCTATGACTTCCTACTTCATATATCTCCCAAAACATCTTAATCTTATTAACCCACTCAATTAGAGGATTATAATCCACCTTAACCACATCATATCAACTCTACCCCTTTTTCATCCAATGTTACTGCTACAATGCCCATCCAAACATCCTAATCTACTAACATTCACACTTCTTGTGTGCCTCAAAAATAAAATACTTCCATCCAATCCCAACCTTCTTATTACATTCCTATAATCCCCCAACTTATCCATTCTTAACAACATAACTGTATTCCTTCTTATCAAACACTCCCTTCAACTTCAACATACCCCTAATTTTCTTTCCATCCTTATCCATATACTTCTCATGTTGTGTCACCATAACCATCTACCTCATACACCTTACCTTTACATGGAGATTTTAGACAATATTCAAAGTATACCCCCTTAGGGAAATCCTATAGTTCAATCTTCGATAAGTTTTTGGTGGCTCACCATATTTAATTTCCTCCCATCTGACCTATTGAAAACTTACACCCCGAACAAGCTTGGTATTATGAGGGTCATTATTGTAAATATCATTAAGCCACAGGTCATAACATTGAAAGGTGTCATTATTTTAAAGATTTCATTTAACAACTTATAAATTAGGGGTATCTCCTAGTAGATAATTCTTCCTCATTTCTTAGCCAACCTCTTGACATCTTCAAACAATCCTTTCCTAATCCACCATCGAAAAATCAATTTCCACCTTCCATATCTTACACTTTCAATCCCTATGTAATCAATAATATACATCAAACACCTACATACTTTCCTACTCATTTACCTCATCATCTACCCATACCTTAGGAATTTTTCCTACGACTTCTTCAATATCTACCTCCACATCTACATTAATTCCTACATTTACCACATCCACATTATCTTTGACTATATCTACCTCTTCATCCACATCTATCGTGCCTCAACCTATCCTAATTAACTCCTTATCCATATCCACATCAAACACACCTATTACTACATGAATTTCATCCATAAATATCCCAATTATACCTATCTCTCCACCAATTTCAACTACATATACATATACCACATAATAAAATCCACTCATGTCTACCTTCACACCTTCATTATATATACATACATCTTTTCCCATGGCCACACCACTTATTTTAACACAATATTCTACACCTAATCTTCCAACATCTACCATTTTAACATCCATGCATGCTACCATACCAATCAAATATTCTCAATTTTCATTAGGTGGGGGTACTTGTTTCATAAAAATATCAATGATACCCATTGAAAAAGATCCCCCACCTAACGTAAAGGGTGTTCATAATCTAACAATTTATACATTAACCAATCTAAAATCTACATGATCCATATACCCCATACAAACACACATCTCTCCATTATCTGTCCCTACACCACCATCTTTAGATCATCTAGTTGAAATTACTGTAATCTTTGCTTAAGGTAAACCTTCTCAATAAAAATCTAATACTCTTGGTAAACATCCCTAAAGGTATCTCATTAATCCTTGTCAGAGGTTAGGTATTCCCTCTTCTCAGTAATCCAATGTTACAAAATCCATCATAAGAGCACCTGCATCAATTTTAAGTTCATGTCCCCTATCTAAGACAAATCCCAACAATTAATCCAAATCCAAACAATCTAATCCTCCTCCTAAATTTGGTTCATATTTTTATACATCTAGTGCACCCATCTAATCTACATAAATTCCTTCCTTTAAATATAAAACAAAATATCTTACCAAGCCTCACAAGAAAAACCTTCCCTTCACTACTCGTATTGGATCTTAAAAAGAGGTTCTTATACATTTGATTCAAACATTTACAATCATGTTTCCTCCCATTAAATATTTTAACCCTCATAGTAAGAAACACTCATGGTTTAATTATAATCTTGTTTATGACTATCATCGTACCCTATTTCATGAAACTTAGCTTTGTAAGGCCCTTCAAGCTATCATCCATGATATTAGTGAGAGAGATGAATTTATCATCCCCAGGGATCATCCTTCTCTATCCACCATTTTATCTGCAACCAATCCACTCCCTATTTCTATATCCTCATCCATTAAATTTTCTAAATATCCTCCTTCATCCACATCATCCCTGATCATATCTCACATGCGTATTAATCCTCCCAAAGAGGGTCCTCCCTTGTTTATCGGTACTGATCCTTTCTCATTTGTCTAATAAAAATCCAAATGTATTGATACCCCTTCTAAAAATCCTACCCCATCATCTACATCCACCAATCCATTTGCATCTAAGTTACCTAATGTAATGTGACATCTCTCGTTGGGGGACCATCTATCCCTTGCTTCTAGTCCTCTTGCATATTCTTTGTCATTCATACATCCTAAACACATCCATTTATCCTCCTATCCATTAGACAACTTCGTGGATTCTGGGGGAATTCACTTTAACATAGGCAAGCTACCTGATTAGCTCCTTTCCTTGAAATTACCTTAGCTATCTCATCCAATCTTATCTATTTCATCTATTTACCATATTATCTGGTCCAAAGTCCACCTTTATCGTCCTATTTGTGACTTTTTTGGGGAACCATATTTTTTCATCAAAGTCTACCTTTGTGGCCATATTTGTGCCTCTCTTGGGGCACCATCTCTTTTACCAAAGTACACCTATATGGCCATATTTGTCCTTCCATTGAGGGACCATCTATTTTCATCAAATTCCACCTTTGTGGCCATATTTGTTCCTCTTTTGAGGTAATATTTTCTATCAAAGTCCACCATTTTGGCTGTATTTGTGCATATTTTAAGGTACCTTTTTCTATCCAAGTTCACCTTTGTGGCCATATTTTTGCCTCTTTTGGGGCACCACCTTTCTCGTTGTAAGTCCACATTTGTGAAGATATTTTTACTTCCATTGAGGGACCATTTATTTTCATCAAATTCCACCTTTGTGGCCATATTTTTGCCTCTTTTGGGGCAACATATTTTTCGTAAAAGTCCACCTTTGTGGCCATATTCATCCCTCCATTGGAGGACCATTCATTCTAATATGAATTCCACCTCTTGTGTCCATATTTTTCCTCCCCTTGGGGGAAAATTTTAATTTCACCTTAAGTCCACCTTTGTGGCCATGTTTGTGCCTAACTTAGGAGAACCATCCAAAATCCACCATTGTGGTCATATTTGTCTCTCTCTCTTAGGGGATCATCTATTCATCTCAGACGCATATTTTTTATTCCTTAAGTGCATAGTTTTTAAAATTTCTTGCTCATCTATCACATTTAATCCTTTATAAAATATCATCTTATCCCATCATAACTTCAATCAGAACATTACCACTCTAGAAAGGAGCCAACTCTGAAAGTTTTCCCATAACTAGATTAAGCCATACACTATCATGCATAAGTATGGGTAGGGAGCCTGTTGTTTGGCCTCCCTTGATGGTAAACTGAAAGTGGAACAAATTAACACATTGCACTTGAGACCATTCTATTATTAACACATCTACCAATGACCTGCTAGTCATATCTTTAGATTATTCCTCCATTTTAACCTCTTCCATCCTCCACTGTGATGATTTGGAATTATGTGGTCTACCATCACTTCCTATATGCGACCTTAAATATAGGCACCACGGATCTTTCCATAGCATATTCCTTATGGATAGGTTATCACCTTTGGTGAGGACTCTACAATCATTACATCCATGACCCTCTTATTCACCTATTAGAACCATACAAAGGGTCCATGGGTGTCTCTTATACATTCATTTTCCCCTTCTATGTGGTATACCTAGATATTCCCATATCCCCCCATGTAAAAATAAAAATTCATGGATTCTCTTATCAAACTCAAGTTATAAAAAATAGACCACTAGCTTGAAGGACAACTGTTCATGCAAAAAAAAGCAGAGAAAAAGAGAAACATGAAAATTAAATTCAAAATCAAATAAAAAAAAAGACAGATCCCTTGAAGGAAGGTTATCATATATTATTATTTCCACCTATATTATGTATAAATTAGACCATAACCTCGAAGGATGGCTACTCTTTTTGTCATTGAAGGCTTCCCGTATGGATCAACCTTACATTTTATTAACATCTTAGGAAAGCTTCTCGCATTGATAAGCTTTCCTCTAGAAAAATTCATGCATTGATAAGTTTGCTCTTTCCCCTTCCCAAAGTTGGGGCATAAATTTAGGGAACATTCTCCCCTTATCATCTCAAAGTCCAAAATTTTGGCCATATTTACTTTTCCTCTAGGAATTTTAATCCAAAATTAAAATTGTCCCTTCATACTCTTTAAGACCACCTTTGTGGTCATAATTACCCTTCCTTCAGGAATTTTATTTTACAATTCTATCTAACCCACACACGAATTCCTCCTTTGAAGCCATATTTGTTCCCCCTTGGGGTATTCTATCCGTTTATACTCTACTCTAAAAATCCACCATTGTGGCCATATTTGTGCCTATCCTAGAGGCACTGTATTCTCATTTAAGGTCCACCTTGTGACCATACTTATTTCCCCTTGGGGAATTTTACTTAATCATTCAATTCCCTATTTTCCTCTATCACCATAATAACTTTCCCTTTAGGGAATATTATTTCACAACCCATTTTTCACTTTTCCCTCTGGGCCATTTTTTGTGTCTTATGATGGGGCACCATTATTTCTAAAATTTGTTAAGAGTACAAAAAAAGTAAAAAAACCATGAATTATATTATTCTATTCCAATTGAGATGGATATTATAAATCCATAAGAATAACAAAGAAACATCCTATAAATCAGGAAGCTACACAACCAACTAACCCATTTATTGTTTTATGGGTACAAAAAACTCTACTAATATATTATTTTTTAAGAAATATATTATACTAAATAAAAATATAACCAAAATAATAACCACACCATAGTAAAAGGTGTTTATAATACGGTAAACACAAACCACACGTGAACAATAAATTCCCAACATCTCCCCCTTAGTGCGAACTTAGGATAAAATTAATCACACTTCTTCTATAACTTGTCATCCATGTGTGCTCATGATCTTGGCCCACCAATGGTTTTACAAAGGCTTACCAAAAACCTCAGTATGAGCCATTTCTTATCCAGTATGAACCCATGTTCATCAAATACAGACCCCTTTCCATTAAAAAAGAAACCCCTATTCCATGTACGAACCCTTGTTCACTATACGTGCCCTATTCGACAAAAATGGACCCTTTTCCACAAAAAAGGAACCCTTGTTTTAGGTATGAGCCCCCGCTCATCCTCTTCAAGAAACATGATGCCGCTTTTTCATCTATTTTTTCATCTTCCACAATATCTTCACATCAGGGAATTAACATAGGTAAATTTCTCACTTTATTATATTTGAAACATACTATAAAATGAACAATAACAAGTACACTACAACTGAAAGAAAGCAAACTGAAAAAATGCCAAAACCTCATTTTGTGGCCCCATCGCTTGCAGTTGGTGGGAGGACGCTTATTTTCCTCCATCCTCTAGTGCCTCCATCTTCCAGTATACGTGATGCTAGCTCAACTTGATTTAGATATGAAGCTAAACAATTTCCACATTAAAATTATTCTTTTCTTCCCTCTCGCAATGTGAAATCAATTATTTCCGGATGTCGAGTAACACCAAAAATACATTCGTGAGGTAAATATGTATATTTTAAATTTTATAAACCTAATAATCACCTAAATTTCACTTTTGAAAAGCATCAACAAATACATAATTTTGACACTGACTCATAAATTATAACGTTGACACTAACGTTAACAATGAGATTATTTTGACTTTTTGAAAATGATGGACAACTTTAACGATTATTGACACCACAACAACAATAAGAATCCTAAAATCACATTTTTGATAAGAATATGAGATGATCTTTTGACCTACTATTTGAAATTTCTTTAAAGGTGTCTCATATGAAACAAATAACTTTTGAGGAATAACATGACTCTGAAAATCTAACATCCCAATATTTGAAACACCACAATTTTTAGTTTATACTTTTAATAAATATGAGACTAAAAAATTATAAAGATTTTAGTGTAACACCTCTAGCATGGCTGATATCTATGATGACTTATGTTATGGAAGGTTCAAACGTTGAAATGTAATTCTTTTCTTAACATGATGTACCCTTATGATCTATGAATCATGTTTGTAGTAGATAATATGTTATCTGCTGAAATAGGTACAATTCTGCCATGTTTATAATGAATAGAAAATGAAGTAGTTCATTTATTTTTATGTAGAATAATTCACTCCTTGAAAAATTATAAATTGATTAAGTTAAACTAATCCATGAGTCTTTGATGCAAATGAATTTGTGCTTTTGTTTTCATAATTTTTGGGATACAGAACAACAATACCTTAGATCAATTTCATGGATCCAAGGTATGCTTCTAATTCGTGACCTAATAGTCATAATGACCAAGTTGGAGATCATGTGATCTCTAAATTCTGAATATACTAAGTTAAGAGTGATATCCACGGCTCTCTGCTTCGTATTTGAATTTGGATGTTAATCTAGTTCTTCATTTGTTAAGTAAGATGCAATTCTTACTATGAACATGGAACCTAAATAAACTATGTTCCTTAAATTAGTATCTCTATCCTAAAGGTGGAACCTAACCTAAGTTACTATGTTCCTTTGTTAATATGGGATGTTAATAACAAAAGGGACCTAAGACTAAAACTATAGACTTAGACTTAAGGACCTTTGTTAGTTCCTAAACTAATGTTGAACCTAACCTAATGTTTGACTGACCTAAAAGGGGCCTATGGGACAACATAGAGAGGGAAAGTTTAGTGGCATAAACTCCTAGAAATTTAAGAGGGATTAATATATTCTTATCCCTTTTTAAAATTCCAAATTTGGAGAAGGCATGAGGAAAGATTGGGGAAATGATTTGGCATCTCCGCCAAGTTTTAGTTGCATGCGATTTTGAACTTAGTCATTGCCAAACATATAGGTGGTGGTGACAGGAGAAGTGGAAGGAATGAAAGTCCTATTTTTCATTTAATATTTTGAAAATAGAAAAAACCACCAATGAAGAAGAAAGAGGGGATTTGGTTATTTGGTCTTCTCGAGCTTGAGCTCTGCATGCTTTTTTTTTCTCTTCAAAAAACAATTTGAATCCTTACATGAATATTATTACCTTGCATGGCATTGGAATGGAAAATTTAGCACTGTGAAAATTAAAATAAGAAGGAGAATAATGTTTTGAGGGTTGGTTGGCATTACGAGGGAAAGAATTGAAGCTCTACTTGAATATTCCTTGCAAAAAATAGAAGACTAGAGCTCTATCAGGCATGATATGCCTTATCCATTTTGTTTTTTTCTTTTACTTAAATTTTCATAAAAACAACTCTACTCTTTAAGGAAAACTTCCAATCCTATTTGTGTGACTGCACATTCTATGCTTCATTGGTGTTTTGATTTGTTATCTTGGATGCATTATAAATTTTTGTATGGTAATTGGAAAATGTGTTATGGTAGTATCATTTTCTTTCTTATAGGTAATATTGATTCTTCTCAAATATTTATAATGAAGGCTTGAAACAGAGTTGAGATCTGTTCAATGATATTTTTGTTAAAGGTTTTTCTTGCAATGTATGTATCTTGGTTTGTTTGATTGAAATGATCTTTCTTAAATTGTTTCCTTATTATCAATGTTAGAATAATTGAGATAGGAAACTTGTTGGATATCTATACCGTTATCTAATATCTTGATGTGTCGGTGTTTGTGTATGTTTTCCCTACTATTTCAGACTCAAAGACCGTGGTTTGTTCTTGATTGAGGAAAAACTTATGTTAAGAGTTGTATGTTTTGAACATTATTATGGCTATCAAGAAATCCTCAGATTTTGAATTGCATTTCCTCTTTCTATTATTATTAAAAGATATTCGAAGGAGTTCTTATGTAGACGTCATGGGAAATATAACTTCTTGATGTTGTGTTTGATTGTTGATAATGTCAGTGGAAAATGTTATTCTAGTTCAACTTTCTCTGAGACTGTAGGTTATCATAGGAATACCCACTTCATACTAAGGTATGAAATTCCATTTTGGGTATTAATTGTTGTAACAACTCATTCATCGAAATTAGTTAGGATTTAATATATGTTAACATCGATTTTCCTTGTTGTATAATGCCCATGTTCTCTTAAACCACTTTGGGCTTTTGAGCTCGGTAACAGATCTTTTGGGTATGAGGTAGATGTTATAAATTTTTGATGAATGTTATCTCTTATTTGGATGATGATCGAATTATTATTTGTGTTCATGTTATAGGGTTTCGAGTTTATTTTAGGTCTACTTAAGATTAGACATGTTGTTCTATTTTTCCTTTATTCACTGGGCTTTTAAGAAATGAATCGATTGTTAATCCTTTTTCTAGAATCATATTTTTGAACTTGTCCTTCTTGGAAAGACAAAAGGTAAAGGTTGGATGTTTGATTTACGTTTCATTTTTTTGTTTATTTTGTACTAATCAAATCCGGAACTTGGGTGAATCTTTGTTTAGATATTGATTTGGTCGTATGTGAACTAGTCTTCACCATTTCAATACCTAACATGCGAAGTACATACAAAAATATTTTCAGTATCTTTCGTTATTCTTTGCATGTGAAATTTTTACTCTTACTCATAAGATTTTGAACAGAGGACGATATTGCAATCTCACTCATACCCTCTTAAATCTTAGCATGGGGAAATTGTTTAATGAGGTTTTGTTTTTGTTCATTATCTAGTCTATCTTAGCTTATATCACTTTTGACCTTGTGATAGGGCTTAGTTTATTAATGTCCTTAGGGAAACAAAAAATAAGTTTATATTATGCATAGAGGGAGTATCGAGCCTTGTATAAGTTTTGAACTTAATCCAATCTTCTCCTTTCTGGAATATTAATGATTTAGTAACCTGTGTCAGGTCCTAAATGTTAACTTGTTTTATTGGAATGATAGAAGCAACCTTATACTTTTGATAAGGTCTTAATGATGTTATCTTCAAATTTTTAACTTGAATTTAATACTAATCTGAGCGTAGGACTTTTAGGATGCTTCAATTGAGATTACTTTGATTGTTTATGATAATCTAGTTACCCTTACTTGTCCATATTATATTATTTATGATTAATGCTCATCTTAGGCTTTAGGATGAGTCTAAGATAGTGGGATAATTAGCTATAAGTAAATATTAATTTTTGTGCAAATACTAGGATTAATCTAAAGGATAATTTTACGTATCTTATATTTCTTCTTGATAATTAGACTTAGCTAATTGAAAGAACTTAAATTAGTTACATGAAAGTGAAGGTAAAGTTAAGATGAAATGTTAATTATTCGTTTACTCTATTATATTATTTTCTATATGATAAAATGAGTTTTATGATGGAAAATAGGGTTGATAGGTTTATTGACCAAACCTTAATTTTGATTAGAAACCTTAAAACATCTCTCTCTTCTTCTTGAATTGTATTCTTTTTGGTTAAGTATTTCTGTTAGTTTTGGATGTGTTTTCTAGACTGTTTCATAAACATAGAAGTTATTTTTATGAAAAATTTATTTAAAAGCACACTATTTTAATGATATAGTACTTATCATGCTCAGTTCAATGAACTGACCCATGCTAACAATTTTACAAATGGATTTCGTAAAACATGAAAGGAGAAATACATATAGGAAGTTACATCTATTTTACTAAAGAAATTGCATCTTTATTTTGATGATATGTGGCTTCATTACTTGGGATGTACTGGTAGGAAAATAAATTTTTAATAAGATTTAGTTTTTTATTGATATATTAATACTTTGTAATCTTTGAAACACTTATGGATTCACTAAATGTATCACTCGTTTTTTACGAATAAAAGATGTGATGATTGTTAAAGAATACTTATTTGTAATAATTATTGTCATAAATTGGGTTGAATTTCTATGTATTACCCTAAAGAAGAAGGGAAATTTATATACTTAAATAATATGGATGATTGGGGTAGGAATCTAAGATATTAGTTGGGTTATTTTCTCAAGTAGAGATGCAACTTATAAAGTTGACATTCTTAAGAAGATACTCAACCATTAAAAAAATTATTGTATTTGAATTATATGGATTTATGTGTATTAAACATTGATAATAGTTAATAATGTGGATTTTTTTTATAAATGGACATTAGCCCATAATATATGGGAGAAAGATATTTTCCATAAAATGAATCATAGACATAACTAAATATCTTTTCAAAAGTATCATGATTATTGTAATTAAAGAATTGAAAGTGTTATTCCTTAAGAAAACTTCCTTAATAAAAGTTAGGAATGCTTGGAAGAGAAATAAAATGGGAATTTATACTTCATTCCCATGAAGTCTAAAATAAACGGTTTACATGAATCTTCTTTAAGCTAGGGCTGAAATAAGTAAGAAATTAATTAACACTTTCATAAATGTAAGATCTAATATGTAATAACATGATTCAAGTTGTTTGTTTTATAATAAACATAAACATGTAAATATTGGTTAGGAAGTAGATTATATCTACATACCTACCTCTCATACAGTTCAACTTGTAACATTATAGTGTAAAAGACCTAATTGAATCAATATGGTGTAGTTGTAATTAATTTGTAATGAAGTGATTAGTTAGATATTAAAATTTCAATCTAAGGTACATTTGTCCAGATGAGGGAACTCAATTGGATGTTGACACACACCACCTGCAGTGTAGAACCTTTGTAATGATAGGAGTAATTATTAGGATATAATGATGTGGTTGATATGTCTCAACACCCCGCATAGTTTGTTCAAATTGAACAACTTAAGTGCATGAATGGATCACATTTTTTCTCTATGCGGAATTAGGCATATGATATAATGTCAGGGTCAATTCACATTGACTTAGTATAACTAGACACACCCAATCAACGTAATTTGATTGAGTATGTCTATGTACCCTTAGTCACCACAAGTATTCCTACACACTAGGGCAAGTTCCTAACCATGTCTAGGGTTAAACTTTGGATCAAGTGGGAGTTAAAATAGTCAGTAAAGACCACTCTAGATAACAAAACAAGTGTGGTGAAGGACTTATTCCATTTGAAAAGTATTCCATCTAGGAATGTAAACATGATAAACATGTTTAAAATATTTGGCGAAAGTATCACAAGATGTTGGTTATGTTCTCCTATTTCACTTACTTTAAAAAGTGGGGTTTTAGATGAATATCAATAACAGATATTTAGATAGGCCTCTTAACATAGACACTTGGATACTCATAAAAGGGTAAAAAAACCAAATCTTTGTAGTAAACACATTGTTAAGTTAACATAATAGATTGTTTTAATACCGAGTCATGAAATGAGATATCGGTGTTTCACTGAGTCATTTACAGTTGCATATGGTTTTTTGTTATGAGATGAATTGGAATTGGAACGTGTGCTCTACATTATGTTGATTTAGAATAGAGAACATTACATCTTTGTATCAAAGCTGATGGTTGCAGCTCTTGGATCTATTGTGTCCATAATATGATAAAAAATTAATTTTCTTGTTAACACAAAATGGTTAGAACAAGGGGAAATGTTGTAAACAACCCACCACCAGGTGGAGAGGCAACTACCACCCAAAAACTTGATGAGACCCTTACTACCCTCTTGGGCATGATAGATCATCTGGATGTACTTCAACAACAAGTTATTGGTAATGAGGAGGAGGAAGAAGATGCAGGTAATAACAACCAACCACCTTCTGTGGACAATTAAAATGTTGGGAATTTGGGTGTTGATAATAATAATGTTGTAAATTCTAATGCTAATGTACCCAATCAGCCTAAAAATAAAAAGGCAAGGTTAGTATGTTAACTCAAAAATGATATCAAAAGGACAAGTCAACTTAAGTTTGATGGCACTACATTGGGGGATGGAGCTAAAAATTCGCTCAGCAAAATGGAAAAGTACTTTGCAACAAGAAACTTCTCAAATGAAATAAAAGTAGTATGGGGAGGTTATCAAATTTCCCATAAGGCATATTTCTGGTGGGGCAGCCATAAGGATGAATTGAATATTGACATATCAAGGATCACTTGGGATTAATTTAAAAACTACTTTATGTAGTGATGGCTGCTACAACTTTAATATGATTAGAAGATGACTGAATTTCATAACTTAGCTCAAGGGAAGTTAACTATAATAGAATACTGAGAGAGGTTCACTAAACTTCTCAAGTATGTGCCTCAGTATCAAAATGACGAGAAGTTAAAGATATGAAAATTCATTATGGGATTAAACCCTATAACAAGGGGGTGAAGTGGATGTTCACTACCCAACCACCATTGAAGGGGTTATAGAAAAATCAACTCAGAAGGAGAAGATATTACAAGTAATTTCTTCCCATAAGGAAGAAAATAGAAAGAAAATTCCTAATTATTCTTCATCTCTTGCACCCAAAAAGGGGAGATGGAAGAATTTTGGTACCAAGAATAAATTTATTGCTGATAACAATAAGAAAACAACAAAAAAAAACCTGCTCTAAATTTGTGAAACAATTTTGTTAGGAACAATAATAATGGACAGTAGTGATATGGAGGATAAAACAACAATTTCAAGGCTGGAAATAAATTTCAGCCTAAAAGAGGACCTGTAAGAGGCTGCTAAAATTGTGGCAAAGATCAATACGCAAATTAGTTCCCTATAAAGAAAGATGACAACAATCAACAATATAAGATACATGCTACAACAACTTATAAACATGATGAAAAGCAAGTTATGCCTATAAAAGTGTCACGTAAATTATTTGGTATACCTGTTACTATAATTTTTTTTACTGGAGCTACTGAATGATTTAATTCTAGTAAATTAGCTTCAAAAATAGAAATAAAAGTTGGAAAATGGAAAAATATTGGACAGTAAATTATTGAAATAATGTTGTTCACACAGTTAGTAAGTGTCTTTTTGGAGCAATGCTAGACTTGCCTAGTTTTTCCACAAAAATTGATGTTTACGTTGCTCCTTTGAAGTCTTATGTTGTAATAATAGGTATTAACTGGCTTGTTGAAGATAAAGAAAAAGTTGATTGTTTTGAAAAACACATTAGTTGTCTAGATGATCTTTAGAAAACAATAGACATCCATGGGATAAAACGAGAGATTTCAGTTAGAAAATTGTCAGCTATACAACTTAAAAAATCCAAAAACAAAGGCTACACCTTATATGTAGTAAAAATATATGAAATGACTGAAGAGGATAGTGATTTATTGGAAAAATATCCATTGTTAAGATATTTCAGTGATGTGTTTCTGGAAGAACTACTCAATCTTCCACCCAAATGGGAGTTTGATTTCACAATTGAGATCAAACTAAGAATTGAGCCTATTTCCAAGGAACTGCATTAAATGACTACCATTGAAATAGTAAATCTTAAGGAACAGTTACAAGAACTATTGTATAAAGGTTTGATAAGACCAAGTGTCTCACCTTGGGGATCACTAGTAATTTTTGTGAAAAAGAAATATGGAAGATATAGGTTGTGTTTTGATTATAGGATATTAAACAAAGTAAAAATCTAAAACAGATATACACTTCCTAGAATTGATGATCTATTTGATCAGATGCATGGTGCATAAGTATATTCTAAGATAGATCTTTTCTTTGGGTATCATTA
The DNA here is from genome assembly GCA_019776745.2 of Taxus chinensis. NCBI lineage: Eukaryota > Viridiplantae > Streptophyta > Pinopsida > Cupressales > Taxaceae > Taxus > Taxus chinensis. The sequence goes on from CM034146.1 coordinate 335,769,751, forward strand.
GTTAATAATTAAAGATGAATATATTCATAAATTCTCCTTTAGAATAAGGTACATGCACTATGAATTTACAGTTTTATCTTTCAATTTGACGAATGCACCTGCAAATTTTATGAACTTAATGAAAAATATATTTCAAGAATACCTGGATAAGTTCGTACTTTTATACTTGGATGATATTCTCATATATTCTAAAAGCATTGATGAGCATCATGAGCATTTGAAAATAGTACTTGACATCTTAAGGAAAAGAATATTGTATGGTAAATTCTCTAAATGTTCTTTCTATGAGACAAAAGTGTACTACTAGGACATGTCATATGTAAATATGGAATATAAGTACATCTATCAAATATTTTTGCAATAACTGAGTGGCCTACACTGAAGAATGTACATGAATTCAAAAGTTTCATGGGTCTTGATGGTTACTATAAAAAATTTGTTAAGTAATTTTCGAAATTTGCTACACAAATAACTTCATAGCAAAAGAAAGATAAGAAATTTGTGTGGGGTAAAAAATGTGAATCAACATTTAAAAACCTTAAGGATCAATTAACATCTACACCTATATTGGCTGTACCTAATCCAAATGGAAACTTTACGGTAGTTACAGATGCTTCTATAGAAGGAATCAGAGGTATTTTGTTACAAAATCAACATGTTATAGTATATGAGAGAAGAAAACTCAAGTTACATGAGTTTAATTATGCTCCCCATGACCTAGATCTTGATTTTATAGTACATGCAATTCAAGTATGGAGACATTATCTTTTAGGAAGACCTTTTGAACTAAAGAGTGATCATCTTGGGCTGAAGTATATTTTTACATAGCCAAAAATGAATGCAAGACAATGAAGATGGTTAGAGTTTTCGTCACAATATAATTTTGACATAAGTTACATAAAAGGTAAAGAAAATAGAGTGACAGATGCACTAAGTTGTAGGAAACATATTTTTGCTCTTCTAACTTTGAGAACTCAATTTAAGGATGAGGTAAAAAGTATTATGGAATTTGATTCTTACTTTTAACAGGTTAAAAAAAGCACTTGCTGCAGATCCAAAGGACATGAGATATAAATATTTTCACTTCGATAACAAAGGAATATTAAGATATGATAAAAGGATGTATATACCTTTGGGATATGAGTTAAGGAAAAATTTAATGGAGGAATTTCATATTTCACCTTACTCAAGAAATCCCAATATTATGAAAAATGCTTGCTTATATAAAACAACAATATTTTTGAAAAGGGATGAAAAAGGACATAACTGATTTTGTGACACATTGTTTGGAATGTCAGCATGTTAAAGCTAAGAATATGCATCCATATGGATTATTGTATCCTTATAGAATACCACAATATAAGTGGCAGGTAATTAACATGGATTTTGTTCAGGGGCTGCTAATGTCAAGAAATAAGCATGATGTTATTTTATTTTTTGTTGACAAACTAATAAAAGTAACACATTTTATTGTTGGTAATCTTAAGTATACTTCACATGTTTTAGCAAAAATATTTGTGCATAAAAATTTTCAGATTATATGGAGTACCATAATTGATTATATTGGATAGAGACCCTAGAATGACATCTTGATTTTGGAAAATGCTTAATGCAACCTTAGAAATTAAACGTAACTTTAGTTCGACATACTATCCAGAAATAGAAGGTCACACTGAGAGAGTTAATAAAGTTTTGGAAGATATGTTATGAATGTACTACATGGATCAAAAATACAAATGGGAAGAATACCTTGCTTTAGTTGAATTTGCTTATAATAATGCATATCATGCCTCTTTGAGTATGGCACCTTTCGAGGCATTGTACGGAAGGAAATGCAGAACTCCAGTTAGCTAGGATAACATTGAAGATAAAAAGGTAATTAAACCTAGAATCCTTACTGAAATGGAACAACAAGTTAAAATTATTCGTGAACATTTAAAAGAAGCATTAGCTAGGCAAAAAAATTATGCAAATCTCAAAATGGTTGATAAGAGATTTGAACTGGGTGAAAAGTTCTTTTTACGGGTTAAGAAAAAAAATATTTTTATAACCTTTGGCAAGGAATCCAAGTTATCACCTCGTTATGTGGTACCCTTTTAAATAGTTGAACTAATCAATCATGTAGCTTATCATTTATCATTACTACTATTTTTTCTTGAATGCATGATGTTTTCCATATTTATTTACTTAAGAAATACATTTCAGATTTATCACATGTGTTAAATTAGGATACCTTACAGGTCCAATACCCAGGAATAATAGTGGTTGAACCCATTAGAGTGCTGAAAAGTTGCCAGTTGTACTTGATAAATCATGAAATTAGTCAATGCAAGGTCCAGTGGGACCAGTTTAATGAAGAAATTGCAACATGGGAAAACCTTGAGGACATGAAAATTGCTTTTCCTCATTTATTTGAAAATAATTAATTCTATTGATTGATAATAATTGAAGAACTTGTTTTGAACTTATCAATAATTCTGCTAGTTTTGTGAGGTACCATATTCATTAGTTTAGAACAACTATTTGATGCTGTGATAAAATATGGAAACTTGAAATTCTCAACTCGGGTTTCTGTTTGTGAACTTTTGGATGAAAGAACTATAATTAGGATTATTTTTTTCTTGTCTGACAATTTGGAAAAATTTAATCATCGGGACGATGATGTTTGTTTAGGAGGGAGGTATTTAAATCTTTTGGCATGGCTGATATCTATGATGACTTCTGTTATGTAAGTTTCAAACATTGACATGTGATTCTTGTCTTAAGACAATGTACTCTTATGATTTATGAATCATGTTTACAGTTTATAATATGTTATCTGCTGAAATAGGTAAAATTCTACCATTTTTATGCTGAATAGAAAATATATTAATTCATCTCTTTTTATGGAGGATAATTCACTGCTTGGAAAATGAGAAATTGATTCAGTTAAAATAATCCACGAGTCTTTGGTGCACTTGAATTTGTGATTATATTTTCATAATTTTTGGGATACATAACAACAATACGTTGGATAAATTTCATTGATCCAAGGTATGATTTTAATTCATGACCTTGTGGTCATACTGACCAAGTTATATAGACCATGTGATCTCTAAATTCTGACTATACTAATGTTGTTGCCAAACCATTGCACCCCCCGAATGGCCTGAAAGTGAACCTGACATTCAGTGTGATTGGGACACATTGGATCACCTATCAAGTTATGGGACTTGGGCTCGTGGTGAAACACCGGAGAAGGCTAGATTCCTCTTCCTAAACTAAGCACTAAACTACTCCTAATGCAATAAAAAAATGGATAACTAGACCTATGCTAACATTTCGAGGTATTAGGGAGACAGATTTGTAAGAAAATAAAACCTATACTAGAAGTAGTGATGTGCCAAGAAAGAGTGTTGCTAGAGAACTTTCCATCCTTCTGATGAAGATAGATGATCATGAGAAAGATTGAAATGCATTACAAACTCACTTTACATACAATACTTTATTCCCTGATAAGCACAATGACTTCCAAAACTTGCAAAGGAAACCCTAGTTGCACAATTCACTTGAAAACATGAGAGAAGAAAATAGAAGCAGGAAAATCATGAAAGGAGAAATAAACGATCACAAAACATAATTTATATTACTTCAAAAACTTACACAGTGCATCATTACATAAATGAAAAGGCATAGCCTTTCATTACAATTTGATAAGAAAGGCTTGAGAGCCTACAAATTCACAGCATCTCAGCTTGTGAAGATAGGGAAAGATTGAAAAGTGTCAAAATTTTCCAACTTGTATGACCTATCGAAACCTTTTGGAATGAGCTTCCAACTTGCATTTATAGAAAATTGTTGAGTTTTTTAGAGAAATAAGGAGAATCCCTAGAATCTAGGATAAAATTTAGGAAACAATTAATCATTTTTGTTGGCCATGTTTACTCATTTATTGCACCTCCACCTTTCGAGGAACCATCCAAGGAACAAATAAAACCTGTAGTTATTAAATGCAAAAGTTCTGAAAATCTATATTCCCATGGCTCCATGTCATAGGTCTCTTTCTCCCGGTTCCAACAACTACAATTTTGTAAAAAATAGACATTTCAGAAGAAAGTGAAAGTCTTCTCATCCTACATAAAACCTGTAAATTCATATTCATTTACCTGATGCTTTTGAGGATTAGAAAGGTAAGAAATACCTCCTTGTTTTTCTTCCACCATGACTTATCCATCAAACAAATCTGACTCCACAATTGAAAACAAGAAACTCTCAATGATGTCATTTTCACCCAAAAATTCAAAGTTGAGTTAGTTTCTCCCACATGCTCCTCTCTTTATTCATTCAATGAATGTTGTAGGAGATCCAATTCTTCCAATTCAAATTAAAGAGGATAACTTGAAACTGCAGGTGTTCCTTAAGTATGTCCTTACATAACACTAGGTAACTTACGTTGAAGGCTAGATAATGGAATACTAGAAATGGGTATTTCCATGGGCCCTTTTTCATTTAAATACTCCTCAAAATCTAGAAAAAAACATGTTTCTTTAATCTCTGAATGTGCAAAAGGTTCAACCTACCTTATAATGTTTCTTGAATAAGCAGTTGATTCCCCATGACCTCCCCCATCTTTAAACATAAAATCTATAAGATCAAATTCATCCAAGAAAACATAGTTTTGAAGAGATGAAGAAGGTGAAGAATCTAAAACTTCTTGCATGGTATAATTTACACTTGAAACCTCTGAGTCCATCATGGAAAGATTCCCGCTATGGTCAATTTTTGCATTTGATGATGATATTATAAAGTTGTTATAATGCTCCATAGATGCAGCAAGTTCTTGATATGCTTGACAAGTAGGATCATTGCACTCATAAAAATCACCTTGTACACTTGAGATTCCTTCTTCTTCAACTTTCACATGCTCTTATATTACAAATTTTTCCACCTTTTGTGATTCAAACTCCTCTGATGGAATTAAGCCAATATGAATACTACATTCTGAAAAATTAGACTATCGGTCCTCCTTGTTCAAATCTAGATTAATTTCTGGCACAAAACTAGTTTTTTTCACTTGTTCTTGAGCCTCAAATTCTGTAGGAGGTTTATTCAGGAAATAATTTCACTTCATGTTAAGTTTTGCAGACCATTTTTTTATATACTCTCCTATTCTATTCTCTTCAACCATATACTCCTCCCTTTTACTAATTTCTTGATGATGTTCCTCCCAAAATGGATTTAGGAATATAAGAGGAGTGGTGGGTTGGGATTCAATGACCTCCCTAACTATTTGAGATAGTGGAAGAGGTATAACTTCTTGTGTTGGTGACCTTTGTAGAAAATAAGGAACTTTAGAATAACAAGGAAAAACATATCCATGATGGGATGGAAAGATAGGAGAGGAAGGAATGGAAATCTTAACATGTGCAAATTGTGAAAATATTGGAACTTGAGGTTTGGACTGAAATGACATTGACTGATAAATGGAAAGAGAACATTGAGATGGTGGTGTTTTAAAATCAACCCATTGACAAGATTTTGTTTCGTCAAACTCATAGGCGTCTATTTCTTCAATCCAAACCTCAATTTGAGGCAACATTTCAGTCATAAAATCAATCTTTTCCTACATGTTGTAAAAACTTGGAATAGGGCTAACCCATGGAAAATATTCCTTGAAGACATTATTGAATGCCCTTATTTAGGTTGTGGCTCTAAATTGTACCATGCCTACCTCTAGTTTCTAGATTTTAAGTTGTGACTTTACATCTTCATCTATAAGATACCATCCATCCTCTGCATGTTCCTGCCCTTTAAAATCTGCATAGTTAGGTAAGAAACCAAAATGATCATGACTTTTCTCATAGGGATATGCATGTTGTTACTTCTCATCATAAAATTGAGCTGGAGGTGGATTAAAATAGCAAGAATATGGAAGGTGTTGCTGCTGGTGCAACTTGGAAATTAAGTATGGAAATGAAGCCATGATTGCAAAAATTCATGAATGGGAGAAAAAATGGAAAGATATGGAAGAAAACTAGATGGAAAATGGGTAAAATTAAGGTTTGAAACATAAAGAGTAGGGTACTTAGACCAATGGAGTCTCTAGTTTTGCTTGGGTATGAAATGAACACAATACACACACCAGTTGAAAAGTGTGGTTAAGATATTACAATGGGATAACTTTAAAATGTAGAATTTTCTACTATTATCCCACCGAGCATGCCAAAAAATGTTGTCGCCAAATCACTGCACCTCCAGATTGGCCTGAAAGTGAACATGACATTCGATGTATTTAGGACACATGGGATCACCTCTCAAGCTATGGGACTTGGGCTTGAGGTGAACCTCCAGAGATGGTCAGCTTCCTCTTCCTAAACTAAGCACTACACTACTCCAAATGCAATAAAAATGGCTAACTAGACCTATGATAACATTTTAAGGTATTAGGGAGAGATATTAGCAAGGAAATAAAACCTATACTAGAAATGGTGATGTGCCAAGAAAATATGTTTCTAGAGAACTTTCCGGCCTTCTAATGAAGAGAGAGGATCATGAGAAAGAATGACATGCATTAAAAAATAACTTTACATATAGTACTTCATTCCCTGATAAGCACAAAGATTTCCAAAACTCGCAAAAGAAACCCTGGTTGCACAGTTCACTTGAAAACATGAGAGAGGAAAATAGAAGCAAGAAAATCATGAAAGGAAATATAAATGATCACAAAACATAAATTCCATTACTTCAAGAACTTGCACAGTGCATCATTACATGAAGGAAAAGGCATAGCCTACGATTACAATTTGATAAGAAAGGCTTGAGAGCCTACAAATTCACAGCATCTCATCTTGTGAAGATAGGGAAAGCTTGAAAAGTGTCTAATTTATCCAACTTGTATGACCTATCGGAACCTTTTCGAATGAGATTCAAACTTATATTTATAGAAAATTGTTTAGTTTTTAGAAAGAAGGAGAAACCCTAGAATCTAGGCCAAAATTTAGGAAACAATTAATCATTGTTGTTTGCCATGTTTTCTCATTTATTGCACCTCCACCTTTCAAGGAACCATCCAAGGAACAAAGAAGACCTGTAGTTATTGAATGCAAAATTTCTAAAAATGTATATTCTCATGGCTCCATGGCATATCTCTCTTTCTCTCGGTTCTAACGACTACAATTTTGTAAAAAACAGACATTCTAGGAGAAAGTGATAGTCTTCTCATCCCACATGAAACCTGAAAATTCATATTCGTTTACCTGCTACTTTTGAGGATTATAAAGGTAATCAATACCTCCTTTTTTTTCTTCCACCATCACTTATTCATAAAAAGAAACTGACTCCATAATTGAAAACAATAAACTCTCAATGATGTCATCTTCACCTAAAAATTTCAAAGTTGAGTTAGTTTCTCCTGTATGCTCCTCTCTTTCTTCATTCAATGAATGTTTTAGGAGATCCAATTCAAATTAAAGAGGATAACGTGAAACTGCAGGTGTTTCTTGAGTATGTCCTTACATAGCACTAGGTAACTTACGTTGAAGGCTAGATAATGGAATAATAGAAATGGGTATTTCCATGGGCCATTTTTCATTTAAATACTCCTCCAAATCAAGAAAACAATATGTTTCTTTATTCTCTGAATGTTCAAAAGGTCCAACCTCCCTTACAATATTTCCTGAATTAGCAGTTGATTCCCCATGAACTCTGCCATCTTCAAACATAAAATCTGTAAGATCAAATTCATCCAAGAAAACATAGTTTTTAAGAGCTGAAGAAGGTGAGGAATCTAAAACTTTTTGCATGGTATAATCTACACTTGAAACCTTTGAGTCCATTGTGGAAAGAATCCCTCTATGGTCAATTTTTGGATTCGATGATGATATTAGAAAGTTACTACAATGCTCCATAAATGCAGCAAGTTCTTGACATGCTTAACAAGTAGGATCATTGCACACATAAAAATCACCTTGTACACTTGAGATTCCTTCTTCTTCAACTTGCACATGCTCTACTTCTACTAATTTTTCCACCTTTGGTGATTCAAACTCCTCTGATGGAATTAAACCAATATGAATACTACATTTTGAGAAATTAGATAGTTGGTCCTCTTTGTTCAAATCTAGATTTGTTTTTGGCACAAAACTAGTTTTTTTCACTTGTTCTTGAGCCTCAAATTCTACAGAAGGTTTAGTCAAGAATGAATTTTGCTTGTGTTGGTTGGATATTATGTCAAGTCAAAATATGAAATTAAACCACAGTACATAGGATTAAATCCCTCCTCAAAGGCAGGTGAGGCTGCTTGTTTATTACTAATCTAAAACACAAAAGAAATAATACGTACAATATTCACACTAATCTAACCATTGGGGTTGGAATAAAATCCCAAAATCCATATCCACACTATATGAAGATGTTGTCTTTATAAATGGACTGGGTCGGAAATTATTATTATGGAAGCAACACAATGGAAAGGAAATGAGAGGAACATATTTTCTTCCGAGTAAACACAAAGCACGAAATAATCATACGAGCTTTAGATAAAAAATTTAATCTTTGAAATGATTAGAATCATCAAGATGCTAAACAAAGAATAACTTAAGATTATGAACATAAGAACAATATCTTAAGAAAGATACATCTCACAACACAAAGTTTGCAAAATAGCATCAACTTCTATTCCTCAAATGATTAAAAGAAAACAAAAAGTTTTTCTTCTTCACAATAGTTCTCAATATTCCAAAAATCTCAACCCTTGGAATGTAGCACATCCCTTATTTATAATAAAAATGGTTGAGAGAAAATAGGATAAATCCTAGGAAATAGTCTTTTAACAAGAGTCCTATTTTGCTTGACTCTCACATAGGAGACCAAGTCAAAAATTGCTTCCTATGTGACGAAACAAAAATGAAAAAGACATTTCAATTTCAAGATTGAAATGACATGAAACATTATGCTTATTTTGTTTCATCATCCTTGTCTTCCTTTGGTGCAGCTTGCTTGTCTTAGAATTCCTAGAACTTTCGGATTTTTCCCTACATCTTAACTTCATCTGGTGCATTGGAATGATTGCTAATACACCTCACTTGACATGTGTACCAACTGCCAGAAAACTAGACATTAATGACATGTCATCATGCTTGGAGCGTCTGAAAACCTATAACAAATGATTTGCTTCATTTTGGGTTTCGGGTTTCGGGAAACATGAGACATGATGCATTTTGGGTTTTAGATTTTGGGAAACATGAGACATGATGTATTTCAGGTTTTGGGTTTTGGGAAACATGAGACATCATGCATTTCAGGTTTCAGGTTTCGGGAAACATGAGACATGATGCATTTCGGGTTTCAGGTTTCGTGAAACATGAGACATGATGCATTTCGGGTTTCAGGTTTCGGGAAACATGAGACATGATGCATTTCAGGTTTTGGGCTTCAGGAACATGAGACATGATGCATTTTGGGTTTCAGGTGTTGGGAAACATGAGACATGATGCATTTCAGGTTTCGGGTTTTGAGAAACATGAGACATGATGCATTTCAGGTTTCAGGTTTCGGGAAACATAAGACATGATGCATGAGATGTTTAGATGCTTCTAAGTTCTGAAAACCTGACATGAAGGACTTAGGCAATTCAGGTTTCAGGTTTCGGGAAACATGAGACATGATGCATGAGAGAAACATGTTTCCATGCAATAAAAACCCGAAAACCCGAAAATCTCTTTCAAAAGGGATTTTTCAAAAAAAAGTCTTATGGTTATCTCAATTTTTAGCTGAAATCACTAAAATGGGATAACAGCTGGCTCTAGTTGGGGACTTTCTTTGTGATATCAAAGGAAGAGAACTTAGAATCTCTGGCTTTATCCATTGGGCTACGGAGTCAAAAAAGAAGAAAACCAAAAAACAAAACAAGGAAAGAAAGGATACTAAAAGAAAACACACGACAAAAAGTAAAGTATGTACAATGCAAAAGAGCATCTTGCATTAATGATGGAACAAATTCAGATGTTGACCGCTGAAAGGAAAAGGGAGTAACTCTCCATCAAGATATGATATATGGAAACTATTTTCACCACTCAGCTGATGAATCTTAAAAGGTCCTTTCCACAAAGAATCAAACTTTCTTTGCATTCCTTTCTGCTCCCTCCTCTTATCCCAAAGCAACACTAGGTCTCCAATTTTGAAATTACGTTGCCTTGATTTCTTTTCAAAAGTTTTCTTTACTTTGCTTTGATGATCTGCAATGCGATCAACCACCTTGTTTCATTCCTCTTCTAGCCTAGCTAGGTACATAACCCTTTTTTCAATAGAATTTTGAAAGGTCACATCTTCGACTGCTTTGGCCAACTATAAGGCTGGAAACTCTACTAAGATAGGTATCTCAGCATCAATCCCATATAGTGCTTGGAAAGGAGACATTCCTATAGCTCACTTTGGGGTAATCTGATCAGCCCACAACGCATCATACAATGCTTTATGCCATGTCCTCTAGTTTTCATCTACTAGCTTTCTAATTATGGTAACCAGGTTCTTGTTGCTAGACTCAGCTTTCCCATTACCTTGGGGATAATAATCAGATGAGTGAGCTAGGGTGATGTTGAATCCATAACAAAATTCTGTCAACTCATGCGATGAGAAATTGGAGGCATTGTCAGCCACAATCTTGTGAGGCACACCGAATCTGAAAATTATATTTTCTTTAAGGAACTTACACACGGCTTCTGAGGTTACTTGCTTGATTGGCGTGGCTTCCACCCACTTGGTAAAATAGTCTATAGTAGTCAGCACGTAATTATGTCTGGCACTGGAGGCAGGATTCAACATTCTAATGAAGTCAATTCCCCATTGGTGGAAAGGTTCTTCAATCACTACGGGCTTTAGGGGAAGAGCTGCTAGCTTAGGACGACCAACGAAATGTTGACAAGCTTCACACTTGGATACCCACTCTACTGAATCCTGAAAGAGAGTAGGCCAATAGTACCTAGCCCGTAGGATCTTATAAGCTATTACAGAGGATGAAAAATGTCCTCTGCATGCTAGGCTATGGAAGGATTCTAACAACTTTAACTGTTGTGATTTATCAACACAGTGCAGGAATACACCATCAATACCTTTTTTATATATCCCATTATCCCACAAGAGGTATCTTTCAGATCTTAACTTGACTGTCCTCTTCTCCTTTTGGCTTAAATGCAGGGGGAATTCACCATAAGTCAGAAAGAAAGCAATATATGTGTACCATTCATCAATTGTACTTATGAAAAGCACCATGGGCAACTTTGAAGAGGTGTCTTTGGTCCTTTCGCATTCTATTTCAACATGATTTTCTGTGATCAATTGGCACAGGCCCCTTCCTCATACCAACTTGGTAGGTCTAATTTCTAATTCATACTTCTGAACTTTAGCTATCCAGTTACCTCACTGACTACCCAGCTCTTGTTGAGTCAAAATGGATTTAACGGTGGTGTCAGGAACGAGAACAAGGGTATGGGAGTTCAGCACATAGTACCTGAAATGTTTCACTGCTCGTACCACTACATAAGCATGCTTTTTGATTTGTGACATTTTTAGTTCATGTTCCTTTAATGGAAAACTCATGAAAGCGATGGGAGCTTCAATTCCCTCCCCATTCTCTTGCATCAGGATGGCTGACACTGTGTGAGCGGAGGCGTAGTTGTACATGATGAAATATTTTTTGAAATATGGACACACTAGGATAAGAGCACAAGCAACTGCCCTTTTGAATTCCTCAAATTCAAGCTTCCCTTCAGTACTCCATCGAAATGGAATTTTTCCTTTCATCATCCCAAGGATATCCTTGGTTTTATCAGCAAAATCAGGTACAAACCTTCTTAGGAAATTGACCTTTCCGAAGAAGGAATGAACTCCAGTTTTACTTGTGGGTAGGGTAAGGATCTGAATGGCCTTTTCCCTCTCTGGGTCGATTTTGGTTCCTTCTCTAGTCACAATATGACCCAACAAATTTCCTTCAGTCAATCCGAACATGGACTTCTTGGGATTTAATGAAATCCCGTGACGTCTGCATCGCAAGAGTACTTGCTCTAAATGACCATAATGATCACTCTGTTTTTTAGAGAAAACAGTCAAGTCATCCAAATATACCACTATGACTTTGACCATCAAGTATTTGAATTCCAAGTCCATAGGGGTGGCTCCGGTGTTGATCAAGCTGAAAGGCATCCTCCTATAAGCAAAGGTACCCCATGGGGTTGTGAAGGTCGTCTTGTGTTGATCCTCTACAATTACCTCAACTTGATTATATCCTGAAAATCCATTGAGCATGGATAGCATTTATGATCTAGTAACAGTCTGTAACACCTGATCCATGATAGGCAAGGGATAGTTGTCTTTTAATGAAGATTGATTCAGGTTCCGGAAGTCAACACAAATTTGGATTTCACCATTATTCTTCCTGACAAGGACGATGTTAGCAATCCAGGTGGAGTGATGGAATGGAAAAATAATTATGGCATCTAACATTTTCTGAATTTCCGCAAGGATAGTCCCTGAGATCTTGGGATTGTAATGTCTTTGCTTCTACCTGTAAGGTTTTACATCAGGCTTCAAAGGAATACTATGATGTACGTCTTTGGGCTTGAAGGATTTTAAATCTGCATAGGACAAGGCTAAGACATCCATGTATCTCTTCAGGAGTGAAGTGAATTTTTCTTTCTCCTCAGGGGAACAACATTTCCCAATATTCACCATCCGAGGTTGATCATACGAACCTAGATTGACTTGATCTACTTCCGAGGAAGAATCTCCTTCAAATTGTCTCTTGTTTTGAATAAAATAGTCATGCTTGTCAAAAAAACCCTCCAGTGAAACCAAGCCTTTAGGTATCTTGTTTCCTTTAAGCTGAATAAACTCACCATCAACCTCTTGATACGGATCTAAGATAGATTCACAGAAAGCTGATTCCGAACCTTCAAAGTATAGCTCACTAAAATTTTCAGCCTTTTCTAGAAAATTCAACACTTGTTGATCATCATTGAACACTGGCCAGTGAGCTGCATTATCTGGGATACTGGGATGGTACACAATCTCAATGGTGTATGTATCTTGTTTGAACTGGGGATGAGGGAGAAGGAGGGATGCAGACACGGCCAAAGAATCAGCTTTGTCGTTATAATCTCTCAAAACTGCCTTAATGGAGAATGCATCAAAGCATTCTATATTATCCCAAACTTTATTCCTGTAATGTCTCAAGTGATCATTTTTTACTTGATAGATTCCCTTGACCTGGTTGACAATCAGCTCTGCATCCCCTTGAACCTTGAGATTTCAAATTCCCTTATGTCTGGCCATTTCTAATCCTAGTAACAGAGCTTCATATTTAGCCGTGTTATTAGTATTATCAAACTACAATTTGAAAGAAGAGGGGAAGATCTTAGAATTAGGAGATATAAGAACTACACCAGCACCCGATCCGGTGGTTAAACAACTACCATCAAATTTGAGGGTCCAAATAGAATTAAGATCTTCTTTCTTGACATCCACAGCCGGTATCTCTGATGTCATGAAATAATTTCCAAAACTAGCATCTTCGAAAAGAATTTGAGCCTTAGGGTCATCTGATTTAGTTGCCAAATACTTTGCTTGAGGTTTGGGATGGAGAACATGATAAACCCCGTTGATAGGAATCCTAGCCTTGTTCTAATCCATATTAATCTCTCCTCTAACATCTTTACAAAAACCTCTACCCAAGAGGATACCGTAAGCTGCAGGAATGTCAGCAACTAGAATGGTCATTTTCACTCTCTTCTCTGGGAAGGCAACGAATGCAAACTGTGCATCTTTGATTTGACCAATCAAGGGAACTTGTTTGGTTTCCATGGAGTAACACCATCCATATGACTTAGTCAAAGTAAGCCCAAGGGCATGGGCTACTTTTGTGGGCATAACATTGTCAGAGGCCCCTAAGTCGATGATACAATTGTTGAGTTTAAACCCATTTATTAGCAAAGACAAATAAAATGGTTCAATCTTTCCTAAAGGAGAAGCAGAGGTCAGATTGTTTTGAGGTGGGGGTTGAGTAGGATTTGGAAAAATACCTTTTGAAGGTGGGGGAATGGTGTCTTTACTTCTAATGAATTTGGTGAGTTTTTCAAACTGTTCAAGATTTGACTGAAGGTATTCTACTTCGGACATTTGGATCTTGGTTCTTTTTGCATGATCGATAATGTCAAAAGAGGTATAAGAGGGAGTGATAGTAGGTTTAGTTCTAATCACATGAGCTTGAGTTGGGGCACTGACCTTAGGAGAAAGAGAATGAGGAGAAGTTGTTACCTTCTTGGTGACTTCTCTTTCAGTTTGCGCTGAATTAGGAGCACCTCTCTTAACTATGGCTATTGAAGGTTCCTCGTTCTTCTCCTTAGGGATTTCAAGAGGTTTTCTTGTATTCTAAGATTGGGATCAAGTGAAGATGGAAAATGACTGGCCATCTGGTGCACATTCATCTTTTTCATATTCCAAATACCCAATGTTGGAGTCGCCATCTGAATCATCATAAGACTCGTCAGCGTATCCTGAAGCTTCAAAAGCCTTGAAGGAATCTTGTTCTTTTGGTTCTTCCTCTTCTTCAACTATTTCTACTGCCACGTTAATGGGAGGAGCTTCGATCGCCAGTATTGGTTGAGTAGGATTTAACCACGGCCTATCTCTTACAGGCACATCATTGGTGTTATTGAAATTCTATCTAGGGATATCCCGATACAGAACATTTTTCACCTACTGTGATGCCTACTTCAACTACCACTTGAGACCAAGAAACAAACTAGGAAAATTATGGAATATTTTTTTTTTGTAAGAAGGGTCTACAAACAAGTAGCAAGATACTAGTTTGAAACTAAATAGGTTCCAGAAAAAATTATGCTTAACCAAACACAAGATTTCCATTTTTATCTTATAACAAGTTTACTAGGTTCCAATTTGGCGGTTACAAGTTTTACTAAGGTTCAGGGAGAAATTTATCACCAAGCCTACTCTCTATCAAGCCCTAAACTTCAAATGGATTTCTCACACACTTAGATTTATAAAAACTTTCCTAAACTAAGCTCATTGGATAGGAAATTTCCTCACCTTTCCAACCATATAAAGAAGTCCTCCTAACTCCTTGTAAAACTCAAGTTATGGCCGGGCGGAGTTTTAAGGGAAAATTTTCCCTTGGAGGTCCACGGGGTTAAGGAGAAAACAGAGAAAAATTTCCCAAATGCCACGTGTCATCACGTGATTGGTGTGGGAGAGCGGGTCACGGGGAAAAATTTGAAATTTTTCCCAAAACCAAAGTCTCAATTTTCCAAAGGAAAATTTTCCTCCATGCCTCCGCACTTGATCAAATGGCCACGTGGCGCTTTGTGATTGGTCGCAGGCCAGCGGAGGAAAAAGTGCAATTTTTCCAAAAGGAAAAAAAGTTAAGTTTTCCATTTTGATCCGTGCACCCCCTGCCACATGTCAGCACGTGATTGTTTGGGGGCCACGGGGTTGTGGGGAAATTTGGGAAAATTTTCCCAAGGCAAAATTTTCAAAAAGTTAAGTTTTTTTTTTGTTTATTAAGGGCCTGCCCCTCCAAGGTGCCACATGGAAAATCATGATAGGATGAGAGGTTGGCGTGGCCGCGGAAATTTTTAGGAAATTTTTCCAAAGTTCAAAATTTATATTTTTCTAAGGTCGAATTATTTCATTTTTGGTTTGGGATGGCCATTTTGAAGTAAAACTTCAAATGGCCATAACTTTTGATAGGAAGATCCATTTTAGGAAAACGAGGACTTTACGGAAATCTCTCGGAGTCCTCTTTACACAAAAATCATAAATTTTAGAATTTGGTAAATTTTTAAGGGTCAATTTTAAGAAATATATCTGCAGGGTTTTAAGTTACAAACTGGCAGTTTTAAACTTACAAATTTGATAAAATTTGAACTCTTCTTCCACTCAACATGTCAAACAGACATGGGGGATCAACTTAGGGAATAATTAGAATTTTTTAAAGGTGTCAATATGATCAATTTATTCAATTTTGCAATTTTCTGACAGTTGACGGGAAAATCAACCATGCAAGCTCCGAATTATAATTCTTTGAGTTTTAGAGATTTATTCTTGATTGTTTTATTGAATTTGGATTCCTCAAGTCTTCTTAAGTGTAAATTTCAAGTTTTTTAATTTATTGTTGAGTATAAAGTCAAACTGATCATTTTATTTAAAAAGGAAGATGCCAAAATTATGAACTTAAAACAAAGTTCTCTTCTCCACGAATTTACATTTTAATATGCAATTCTCAATTAAGGAAAACATATTCATTTCATTTCTGAGACATCCAATTGATTCAACAAAGACATTTATACAGTATGTAATGTTGATTTCTAACTTTTATCAACTCATTTCAAAGATCCAATTCTTTTTTTTATACGTTTCTTTTTTTTTTCTTTCCAAAACAGAATTGCGAATTTAACAGTCATGTGATTTCCAAGATAACAATGCAATTTGGAAAGTAATGTATTTCATTCATCTATCTCCAACCACAATATTACAACAAGGTATATCAAGAGAACTTTGATTCCTTTATTGAATTTAAATAATTTTACAATTGGACTCCTTCCTTTACATTCCAATTTGAAACTTACGAACTGTATCATATTCTTCTTTTTAAAATAGAGGAAGGGAAAGTGACTCTTTCTCATTTCAAATAAAAAAAAATAGGATATCATTTACATTTCACAATCAATTACAATTTTCAAATTACAAGGTAAACATTTCCCATCTCGAATCAATTACATGCATCCACTTGAAGTGGGAAGGATTACATTTAAAATTTACAAAAAGGATGACTGTCAAACTGTATTCTTCTTTCTCCAAACAGCAGCATGATGATTTCTTCATCTTTCATCTTGTGATCACAACAAGGAAGGGGGAAAGGCAACGCTCTCCACCCAACCAAGACATAACTGCGAGGGGGGATTAGCCTCCTTCCAACCTCGGACCTCGCCGTCCATCTTCGACATGCGTATGAAGGTATTAAATAAGCCAAAATACAGCCCAATAAATAAAAATACCAATGCCAAATTGAATGTTTTAATTTTTAACACCTTTAAACATCAAAAAGAGGTGGAAAGGAGGGGGCCCAGGTTGAAGATACTCGAATGCCAAGTTGGAGGGTCCACGTGCTGGGCTGTTTGTAGGGAAAACCACCAAAAAACGTTGTACAGGCTATTGAGGGTGCAGCAGACACGTGGGAGGCTGTTTAGGGTGCTGCACACACGTGGGAGATCACTGGAGGTACCTCCGGAGTAGGTGTGGCAGGTATGCACAAGCATGGATTCTTTTCCGTAGGTGAAGATCCCAACCAACACTCCCTCCACAAGACAAGTGCCCAATGGTAAATCCCTTATTTCTCCTCTAATTAACCTCATAGTCTTCTCTCCATACCATGCCCTAAGCATTCTACCCATCCCTCTAAGAATTGAAAACACAACACATTCAAAAATTCATGTTAAAAAATGGAAAAACAACAATTTTAAAAGAGTGAGAACCTACCTCTCCATAATGGAGACTTGTTTCCAAAGCACAGGAAAAAGTTCTTTGATGCTCAAAACACAGTCCCAAAACAGCAATGTACAAGCATGTGAATCAATCCAAGCTCTTCCACAAATAAAGCAGGTCCAGAGGTAAGAGAAAAAATTTACCCAAGAGTGAAATCTCCAACCTTCAACAACCTCAAAATGAGGAGGAATTCCAATTTTAAAGGAGATGGTGGAAGAGGATGATGTGGATTCCAAGTGGGATGCCACATCATTTTTATTCATCCCAAAATTCAATCAACATCAAGGAAAATAAATCCCAATAAATGTGAATGACAAACCACTTACAAACTTCATTTTTTCCCATCCTAAAAAAAAAAGAATGCATTTAAAATTTGTAAGACAAGTGCAAACAAATCTTACATTAAATCATGTCAAAGTGTAATAAAATAAGTTGATTTTGACTTCAAATCAATAAACATGATTAGTGGAGGATTTTGAGAGGTGTGGGACAAGTTTAACTTGTCCCAAAAGCCTCCAATTTTGTCCTCCATGCTCAAATTCGAATTTCAAGAGAGAGATGGAGTGTCTGAACTTCCAAAATCTTCTTACAACCTCTTACAATTTCTTACACATGCATTTATATTTATGACATTTATTTATTACAATCTTTTATAAATATTTATTTATTTACCACATGGTTATAATATATATATATATATATATATATATATATATATATATATAATATATATATATATATATTCAAGTCAATTTTCATTTTCAACCAAGACAATAACATTTAATTTATATTCCACATCCCAATTAATATAATTGAAATTTAACTATAAGATTCTCACATTATACTATCACATTAAATAATTAAAATAAAGAGCACATTACAAATAAAATACATACAACCATAATTTTTAAAAGGGACGCAACAAATAAAGCACACATATACCCCATGGTCACGATAATGGAAATCCCCCCCTGGGAAATCCTAACAACTAAACACACAAATCAAACACAGTTGCCATGTTGACCTTGTTGATTTCACACTGAATTCCAATATAGTTAGTCTCCAGTCCCCCAACATTGTTGTGATTTTAACCTGCAAAATGCAAAATACCTCCTTCGGCCACGTGGCCATATCAGAACATTGAAATGATATATAAACATTAAATCCAATCCACAACAATATCAGGATTTTAAGAATTTATCAATTAAATTTCACTTTGTAACTATATCATCATCCAATAGATTTCTATACTAGAGCTATTCATAATAATCAATGTCACATGTCTAAAACTAACATCAATAGCCTGTCCATGTCAACTAGTATATCATCATCCACATAATAATAAAAATGTCTCAATGATCCTCAAACAAAATATCTGAATCCAGATCAATATTAATTTAGGATCTAACATCTAACCATCATACTAATCAAAACATAATAATGTCCATAATAATCCCTGATACATCATACTACATCAAAACGTAATAATATCTAAAATGTGACCAATAGTGTCAGGATCAATATCTGAATAGTGTCCAAGGAAAGTGGGCACTACACCTGCTGGGACATTTGCTTCTTTAAAGCAATAAAATCATTGGCCATATTTTGAATCATAGGGTCAGTATTACCTTGGGAAGAACCTTGATTTTTAGATTTGGGTACATCTTTCCTGATTCTTCTGGCCAAAATGAGATCATCCTCTATTTCAATAGCTGTTGACTGAGCGATAGCCAAATCTGGGATAGTCAACCTTCTTAATAGAAAGCTCACATCAGGAGGCTGAGCGTTGATGAAGAAACATTTCTGATTTTCCGAAGTAGGTAGAGCTATTTCTAGAATCTTTCGGATCAGCTTGTTAAACTTTGCCACGAAGTCCCGCATGGGTTCGTAAGACTCCTTCTTCATGCCTATAAGCTGTGCTAACAAGGTGTGAGAATCTTCAGCTAGTTGGAGCCTTGCTTCAAATACAAATATCATGGCAAACCAATTGGTAATGCATGCATTTGGCATATGGTAAAACCATTCTTCTACTACACCATGTAATGTTTCAACGAAGAGTCAAATGGAGACATCTTCAAGAGCAACCCCAAGAACACCCCATGCAATAAAGAATGAATCAAAGTGTTCATTAGGATACTATTTTCCATCTCCATTGAACTTACAAAAATTATTCTGTGATCCATGAGGTAGGTCATGCAATGGTGGAGTAAGGGAAAGAGGACCAATAGCTACACCCAAAGGCATAGGTTGTGCTGTCATTCTTCTGAAATGAAGTGTGTATAGGAATTTGAATATCTGACAAGAATAATGCATGACAAGTTGTAAAAACTTATTGTTCTTGAGGGATCCAAGTTTCTTCGAACATGGGTGAAGAACTTCTTGCTCGACTAGAAATGCAACACTATTGGGTGAAAGCCTAAAATTATGCTATTGAAGTAGATCAAAGAATGGATCAGTTTCACCCTTACCTCAGCTTGACCGAGTGAAGATCTTCCTAGCTAGCTTGAACTGGAAAATGGATCTTCTTGAAAATAAGGCAAATATGGAGTCACCAGACACCAATAGGATAAGATTAGTACTTATCAATCCATATATTCCCCAGCGGAGTCGCCAAAACCTGTTGGTTGGATATTTTGTCAAGCCAAAATATGAGGTTCAACCATAGTGCATGGGATTAAATCCCTCCTCAAAGACAGGTGAGGCTGCCTGTTTATTACTAATCTAAAACACAACAAGAAATAATATATACGATATTCACACTATTCTAACCATTGGGGTTGGGATAGAATCCTGAAATCCATATCCATAATAGGTGAAGATATTGTTGTTTTTGAAATGAAATGGATTATTGGAAATTATTATTATGGAAGAAACACAACGAAAAGGAAATGAGGGGAACATACTTTCTTTCAAGAAAACACAAATCACAAAATAATCATATGTGTTTTAGACAACAAATGTAATGTTTGAAATGATTAGAACAATCAAGATGCTAAATAAAGAATAGCTTAAGATTATGAACATAAGAACAATATCTTAAGAAAGATACATCTCACAACGTAAAGTTTGCAAAATAGCATCAACTCCTATTCCTCAAATGATTAAAAGAAAACACAAAGTTTTTTTCTTCTACTTCCAAAAATCTCAATGGAATGTATCACATCCCTTATTTATAATAAAAATGGTTGAGAGAAAATAGGATAAATCCTAGAAAATAGTCTTTTAAGAAGAGTCTTATTTTGCTTGACTCTCACGCAGGAGACCAAGCCAAAATTTGCTTCTTATGTAATGAAACAAAAATTAAAAATACATGTCAATCTCTGGATTGAAAGGACATGAAACATTATGCTTATTATGTTTCATCATTCTTGTCTTCCTCTACCACAACCTGTTTGTCTCATAATTCATAGAACTTCCAAATTGTGCCCTACATCTTAGTTTCATCTGGCATATTGGAATGATTACTAATACACCTCACTTGACACGTGTACCAACTACCAGACAACTCGACATTAATGCCATGTCATCATGTTTAGCACTTCTGAAAACCTGAAAGAAAGGTTTTCTTAACAAATCGGGTTTCAGTAACCAACTGACATGAAGCATTTGTAAAAGACGTGTCTGGATGCTATTGAGTTCTAAAAACCCAACACAAAGGATCATGTCAGGTTTCGGGTTTCTGGAAACAAGCAACATGTAACATGCTTTTTGTAAGGTATGTTTCGATGCTCCTGGGTTCCAAAAACCCGATACACTGGCATGTAATCGGATTTCGGGTTTCGGAAGACACTCGACATGAAGCATGTAAAAGACATGTTTTCATGTGATGGAAACCCGAAAACCTGAAAAATCTCCTTCAAAGGGCATTTTTAGGAGGTTTTGTCAAAAAGTTTCTATGGTTATCTCAATTTTAGCTGGAAACACTAAAAACGAGACAACATGTTTGTGTGTAAATGTTTTTCCCAAAAGAAGTTTTCATTTTCAATTCATGCAATTGAAAGGCTATAGACGCACAACATGAGATTTGCATTCATACAACAACATTTTTGTCACGTGATAGCAACCTTACCATCACATGATAAGAGGTTTATTATAAATGACAACAACCTTACTTTTTTACGACTACAAATATCTTTTCGTGTTTATGTAGCCTACGCCCTTCTGTCATGCCTCACAAAAACCTCACTAACGCATGACAACAAGGTTTTTATCACATGACAAAAAAAAAAATTTCACGCAACAACAACCTTACTATCGCATGACAAAAACCTTGCTGTTGTATGACTGGAAATATTTTTTTATGTGTCTACACCCTCCACCCTCGTCTCATGTGTCAACAACATAGGAATTTCACACATCAAAAACCTCTTGTCATGTATCAACAACTTCCTTCCATATTATAAAAAACCTCCTGTCGTGCATCAAGAACCTAAACTGCAAGTTCACAGTACTTTATATACCGGTACCTCAGTAAAATAGTAGTAAGTAGTATAATACTTGACGAATCACCTAGGTTTTTATAGGACATTTTTTCAAATATAGGTGAACATGCACTGAATTTCTCCATATAATTTTCCTTTTCAAATTTTCCTAAAATGGAATATTCACCAAATTATGAATATTCTCCACTAAAAAAATCCATGTTCCTCATTAAGTTGCAATGAATAATCAGATCTAGAGTTGATGTTGAAAAGATTGGAATTCTCATGTTTAAGTTTGTAACTTACTCTTTCATGACACATGGACAGAGAACTTGGAGATGGTCATCCTTGAAAAGTCAACCCAGAGATCTTCATAATCATGACGTTTCCTTAAACTTGTAGGTGATCTATGTATGGTTACAGATGGGTTGCTATGACCCTCAAGTCCTTTACTGCATACAGGTTGTTAGTCATATAATCAATCTTTTCCTACATGTTGTAAAATAATGGCATCAGGGCACATATCATCATTGAAAAAAATTCCTTGAAACCATTATTGAATGCCCTAAATTGGGTTGTGGCTCTAAATTGTACCATGCCTACCTTTAGTTTCTGCATTTTAAGTTGTAACTTTACATCTTCATCTATAAGATACCCTCCATGCTCTGCATGTTCCTGCTCATTAAAATCTACATAGTTAGGTTAAAAACCAAAATGATCATGACTTTACTTAGAGGGATATGCATGTTGTTTATTCTCATCATAAAATGGAGCTGGAGGTGGATTAAAATAGCTTGAAGATGGAAGGTGTTGCTGTTGGTGCAACTACGAACTTTACTATGGAAACGAAGCCATGATTTCGTAGAACTTTACCAATGAATTTGACTAATGTTTTTTTATGGAAAGATATGGAAGAATATTTGATGGTTTTTATCCTAAGCTTAAGCTCTAACACACCATTGAGTTGGATCCAACTTAGACCAATGGAGTCTCTATCAGATAGATACAGTATACCTGCTAAGGTTAAACATTTCACTAAGACTGTCTTATGAAGAAAGAGTAATGAAATGAAATTAATAGAGGCAATACACGCATCTTTGCCAGTTGAAACACTCATCTTAGGTTTCCAATCTAGTTATAGTGTGGATAGATGTGAAATAAAGAAATAATGACCTATATGTCCCATTTCGAATGTGCCAAAAACTGTTGTCACTAAATCACTACACCCCTGGAATGGCCTGAATGTGAACATGACATTCAGTGTATTTGAGACACATGGGATCACCTCTCGAGCTATGTGACTTGGGCTTGAGGCGAACCTCTAGATAATTTTGGTTTCCTCTTCCTAAACTAAGAACTACACTACTCCTAATGCAATAAAAAAAGGATAACTATACATATTCAAACAACCCTGGACATGGCATTCGGGAGAGACTGATTTTCATAGACATTAATATAGTTTATACTTGAAGTTATGATGCACCAATTTTCTCTGAGGATGTTGCTAGACCACCCTATTTCATGGCCTTAAGCAAGTGTTTGAAAGATGATCAGGTAGGAATAGAGTTTCATCTCAATCCTAAAAATGCATCATCCTATCTACATGGAGGTAAAATCCTTGGCCATAATAAGTTTCTACAATAAGGGTCTAAGAACTTGATAAAGGATAGACCCTAGTGCATAGTTTACTTGCATTGCCATTGCCAGAGTCATATAGAAGTAGCACTCCAAATCTTCTTAGGAAAGATAAAGGTTTGATCACAAAACATAATTTCTATTGAAGGAAAGGAAATTACTTCAAGAACTTGCACAGTGCATCATTACATCAAGGAAAAGGCATATCCTGTCATTACAAATTAATAAGAAAGGATTGAGATCCTACAGTATTGACAGCATGCTGGTAGAACTTGAATGAAGATAAGGAAAGATGGAAAAACATATCTGAACTTGTCCACTTGTATAATCTTTCAGAATACTTTTGAGAATGATCTTCCAACTTACATTTATTGAAAGACATGTTGATTTGATGTCATAATAGATCTTGAAACCCTAGTAATCTAGACATATGGTTTATAATAACAAGATAACCATCTGCTTGTTGGCACATTTTGGTGTTTCCCATATTATTGCTCTTGAGAAAATATCTAAATGAGAAAAAGTCTCTTTGGATAACCAAGGTGATGGAATATGATAGTGGATATCAAGGTGACCAATATGGTTCTAAGGAATAGGGATTGCATGGCTCCATGGCATATCTCTCTTTCCCTTGGTTCCAACGACTACAAATTTATAAAAAATAGACATTCTGGGAGAAAGTGAAAGTCTTCTCATCCCACATGAAACCTGTAAATTCATATTCATTTACCTGCTACTTTTGAGGATTATAAAGGTAAGGAATACCTCCTTGTTTTTCTTCCACCATAACTTATTCATCAAACAAATCTGACTCCACAATTGAAAACAAGAAACTCTCAATGATGTCATTTTCACTCAAAAAATTCAAGGTTGATTTCAAATTTCAATCCCGCATGCTCCACTCTTTGTTCATTCAATGGAACTCTATTGTAGAAAATATTCTAATGGTGTTCTCAATTGAGGTGTATTAAGGAAGATCATACTTGATAAAGTGTTGCATGAGTTCCATTATGGAGAAGTAGAAGGTCACTTTTCATAACACTAGGGTAACATTTTTAAGGATCATGAAGGTTGGGTATTATTGGCCTAACCTACTTCAGTGACTACTATTTATGGGTCAAGAAATGCAAGAAGTGTGCCTTCTTTAGAGGTAAATAAATATTATTAGGCCTTCAAACTCCAGACCCCATATCTGTAAATGAACTCAAAATTCAAGATTGGGTCACAAATGGATCCTTAGAGCCACAAACTACTTCACCAAGTGGATAGAGACAATTACACTGAAGGAAGAAAATGAAGCCAACATTATACTAAGGAACTATGCATTCACAAAGCATAAATACATCAACCATTAGATCAAATAACTCATCTTTCCATGGAAAACATAGTCACTCTCAAGAGCTGATTGAAAGGTTCCTGAATAGTCAATGCACTCTTCCAAGCTTGAAGTAGTAACTTCTACACTAAAAATTATCTCTGAATCTGCATTGGTGTCACGAATCTTTCTATGGCTCAATTATAACATCTAATGATGACCTTAGAAAGATACTAGCACCTGCTCCATAAAGTGCTGCAAGTTCTTGATATGCATGGACAATTAGGATCATTGAACTCATTTGAATTATCTTGTACAATTGAGATTCTTTCTTCTTCAACTTGCACATGCTTTCTTCCTAATAAATTTGGAGCTAATTTCACTACCTTGTGGGGAATCAACAATTTCCTCTAATGGACATTAGTGCCTGTATGTACACTAAATTTTGAACACATTATATTGATGGTTCACCATCCTCAAATATAGTACTTATTCCTAGGACAAATCCAGTTTCCTCCAAATGCTCTTAAATCTCAACCTTGGATAGAAGGCTGAGTTAGGAGGGAAATTTTCTTGATTCATTAAATATTGCAGTCCAATCCTTCATATGCTCTTTTGAAATTTCATCCTTATTCAAGCTCCTTATACATCCTTCTCTTCATCTCTATTTCTTAATCATGTTCCTGCCCAAAATGGATTTGGAACTATAAGAGGAGGGGTGGGTTGGGATTCAACGACTTCCCTCATTGTTTGAGATAGTGGAAGAGGTACAAGCTTCTTGTCTTGGTGGCCTTTACAGAAAAGGAAGGAAATTTGGAAGGGTGAGGAACAAAATATCCACTGATGGGATGGAAATATAGGAAACGAAGGAATGGAATTCTTAGACATAGTGTAGTTGGTGAAAATTTTGGAATTTGAGGTTTAGACTGAAATGACATTGACTAAGAATTGGAAAGAGGAGTTCTAGATGGTGGTGGTGTAGGACTTAACCCATTGACAAGGATTATGTTTCATTAACCTCATAAGCCTCTATCTCTTCGATCTAACCTTCAAGTTGAGGTAGTAATTCAATCATGAAACCAATCTTTTCCTGTAGGTCATCAAACCTTGGCATAGGGATAACCCATGGACAAGGTATCTTGAAGCCAATTTTGAATGCCTCTATCTGTGATGTGGCTCTAGATTGTACCATGCCTGCTTCCAGTTTCTACATCTTAAGTTGTAACTTTACATCTTCATCTGTAGGATAGCCTCCATCATCTTCATGTTACTACTCTTGAAAAGATGCATAGTTAAGTGAACCATCAAACTAGATCATGGCTCTACTCATATAGATATGTATGATGTTGATTCTCATCATAAAATGGAGCTGGAGGTGGGTTAAAATAGCCTGAAGATGGAAAGTACTGCTAGTGGTGCAAGTGGGGAACTCAATTGTGGAAATGAAACCATGATTTCAGAAGCTTCATGAATGGGAGAAAAAATGGAAAGATGTTGAAGGAAACTAGATGGAAAATGGGTAAAATTGAAGGTCTACAACATAGAGAGTCAGGTGTACTTTGACCAATGGAGTCGCTAGTTGTGCCTGGGTATACCTCCTTAAGGCTGAAATTTCACTAAGAGCACAACAATCTTAATGAAATGAAATGAACACAATACACACACTAGTTGAAAATTGTGGGTAATATATTACAATGGAATAACTATGAAATGTAGAATTTTCACCTATTGTCCCACCGGGCACACCAAAAATTGTTGTCACCAAATCACTGCACCCCCTGAATGGCCTGAAAGTGAACACGAAAGTCAGTGTATTTAGGAGACATGGGATCACCTCTCTAGATGTGAGACTTGGTCTCATGGTGAACCTCTAGAGAAGGTCAGATTCCTCTTCCTAAACTAATCACTACACTATTCCTAATGTAATAAAAAATGGCTAACTAGACCTATGTAAACATTTTGAGGGATTAGGGAGAGAGATTTGCAAGGAAATAAAACCTATACTAAAAGTGGTGATGCATCAAGAAATGGTGTTACTAGAAAAATTTCCAGCCTGTCGATGAAGAGAGATGATCATGAGAAAGAATGACATGCATTACAAACTCACTTTACATATAGTACTTCATTCCTTGATAAGCACAATGAATTCAAAAACTTGTAAAGGAAACCCTGGTTGCATAGTTCACCTAAAAACATGAGAGAGGCAAATAGAAGTTGTAAAATCATGAAAGGACATATAAATGATCACAAAACATATTTTCCATTACTTTAAACACTTGCACAGTGCATCATTACATCAGGGAAAAGGCTTGAGAGCCTACAAATTCATAGCATCTCAACTTGTGAAGAAAGGGAAAGCTTGAAAAGTGTCTAGCTTATCCAAATTGTATGACATGTCGGAACCCTTTGGAATGAGCTTCCAGCTTACATTTATAAAAACTTGCTGAGTTGTTGAGAGAAAGAAGGATAAACCCTATAATCTAGGTAAAAATGTAGGAAATAATTAATAATTGTTGTTGTCTATGTTTTCTCATTTATTGCACCTCCACCTTCCGAGGCACCATCTAAGGAATGAAGAAAACCAGAAATTATGGAATATTTTGTTTTTTAAAACCTATAATCTCATGGCTCCATGGCATAGCTCTCTTTCTCCCAGTTCCAACAACTACAATTTTTTAAAGAACAGACATTCCAGGAGAAATTTATATTCTTCTGAGTAAACTTGCTTATTCAGGAATTCTAGGATACTGTCCTCCATTATCTCTCTGAAAATGTCTTCATAATGCTCGAATAAATTTAGATATTTATTTTCTCCATTTGATAAAAATAAAATATTTTAATAATTCTTTAAATATAGATCATTTTTTGCATTGCTGGAACCCCTGGTAAAAAATACATTGGGAAGGGTGTTATTATTCTCCATCAAGCTCATAGCGAGTTCTTCTTATTTATTGTCTACCACATTTCCTGACACCTCACTTAAATTATTTTCTCACTAGGCTATTGATTTGACGCTTTTATTTCTATATGGTTGGCCACCACTTTACATTAAATTTTTGTGTAACTCGGCATCAAATATGATAACCACCTTAGAAAATATGTTGACCGAGCTAATTGGTTGTATTTATAACTCTATTATCTTACCAATTCACTTTGGTCCACATACATACCAACCTCTCCACCAAGTTCCTCAAGAGCACCTCATCCACATCACCTCAGACTTTCCCCAAAACTCCACATTAAATGAATCGGTGGGTGCCTTCATACAAACCGAGCTACGTGGAATGTGCATTGAGTTACTCAGTTTGGGCTCCTCCCTTTATTTTCTTGGTGGTCAATTAACTCATCACGTAACCCCATATTGACCAAGCTACATGGAATGTGCACCGAGTTACTTATTTTATTATCCTCCCTTTATTTTCTCGATGGTCAATTAACTCTTCACGTAACCCCATATTGACTTAGTCCACTCATGCATGGATTCCACGTGTGACTTGAATGAGCTAATGCTTCCTTCACCCTATGTCTCACCAAGTTAAATGAAAGGCATCCCAATATGTCGACGCTTCTAACTTCGAGCTCCAACCGTCTCTTTAACCTTCGACTCTCAAAATCATGAAACTCCAAATTTCAGAGTTTTGGGGTTTTGGGCTTCGGAAGTATACAACTCGCTTGAAATTTCTGGTCCCAAATACTCCAAAATGCCGAAACGGTAAACCCTAAAAACATGACTCCAAAATATAACGCTGAAATAAAATGCAACTCGGCTTGCCTCATCCTCTATAATATCTCAAAACTTGGACATCGGATCTCAAACTGAACCTACTTCTTTCGATGTCGAGTTCCCCAACCTGTGTAAATATTTCTATCTCTCCATTATCTAGGTTGACTTACTCACTCCCATTTTTCCCTTATCCTCACTCGTTGAGCTGAGCCATTCAATGTTAAAATGAGATTATACGAGCTCCTTCGCTACGTCCTCAATCCTTCTACATTTCTAACTTATCCGTCAATATTTTATGGCCATTGATTCGGCCAAGGAAAAATCTTCCCCCTCGTGCCAAAACACACTTCCAATTTATGAGCCATTGATTGGATCCTTTTGATTGGCTCATTTCTCAGTCTTGCACTTCTCCTTTCTCATGCTTAGAAACCTGAAGTCTTCAGATCTTATCCCGAACATATGATAATCCTCAACCTTATAACAGCTCGGTGTTGAAAGTTTCTATTAGAACGAGTTTAACATTATCTCCATCCCATAGAGCCACAAATTTCATCTCTACTATGAGGTCTCCCAGGTGATGAAGTCCATTAGGATCACTACCTTGTTTTCATTAACTCATTGATGCATTGAATGCTAGGTTGATGTAATTCAAACCACTCATTAACTCCCTCAGATCCTCCCACATAGATCAGTGATGGTAGCTTTGAGCTTGTTTCAACCAGTGGATGAGCTATAACCATCCCCATACTCTAACTGTGACCCGAGTGATCCCTAGTGATTTTGACTCTGACTCTTCTTTATCCATGACTCGACCCTATTTTGATCTTGGCTCATCCAAGCTCTACTTGACTATGAGATCATCATCTGAAACTACAATACTCTAAACCGCTACTTCACACATTCTTACAATGAGCTCCGAACCATTTGAGATACCTATTACAAGGTCACCTTTACCCTTACGATCTCTCTTTATTTCCAATGCTAAGCAAGGTCTCCATTTAATGACCATTCTTTCGGCTCAAGTCAAACTTACTGCTTTCCCCGAGCATCCGGTAAATACATTTATGTCATTGATCCGATGTGATGCCCATTTTCTCTTACGAGCTCGTCATTTTGAACTCCCACAATGTCTTGGCTCTTTTGAGCAAGTGCTTTGTATAAATTGGCCTTGTTAAATGCTACCTCCACATACTTACATGCATCAACCAATCTCCAAGACCAACCGATATCCATCACCAAATTGGCAAGCTATATGCGTCAACATCAAGCTTCTCATTGAGCTCCCCATGAAGTCACCAAGCTCATTCTTAGATACCTGGTTGAGCAATTTCTTTGTGTGTCAATTCAAGTTTAAAATGTCTTGGCTTGAGCTCACCATGAATGAATTTGAACTTATTTAATTGCTTTCTCCCTGCTTCAACCACCCAATCTCTTCTTACAACTTGACCTGGTGATCTTTGGTCCAAGCTTAAGCTTCAAACTTTTACCCATCACCGAGCCAATGCCAAAATGACTGATCCACGAGCTCCAAGTAAATTTTCATCCACTAGTTTGATTCAATGAGCTCATGGTTTCAACTCAATGATCTGAGTTTCTTCTACTAGTGATACGTTTCTCCAATGGATAAGCTATCATTGATTTGGCCATGCAAACCTAGACAACCGATTGCATGTCGAGTTAATCCAACACCAAGCTCCTTAGACATAGTCTTCCCTTTATCTAAAATAAATCATAATAGAACTTGATATTCATTAAACATGCATTAATAACGTAGAACCCGAGCTACTAGCTATCAAGACATGCCATAAAAATAGAGCTCGATACATCGAGATTTTATTTTCTCTTTATTTATCAATTCAATCATTTTTTTGTCTGCAGTGACTAGAAATGGCCCACATGATGTTTGTTCAATTTTTGTCCAAGAGGGACAAAAATTGATAACAACTAAGTCAAGAGTGATCTCCATGACTCTCTTCTTTGTATTTGAATTTGGATGTTAATATGGTTCTTCATTTGTTAAGTGGGATGGAATTCTTACTATGAACATGGAATCTAATTAAACTATGTTCCTTAAACTAGTAAATCTATCCTAAAGGTGGAGCCTAACCTAAGTTACTATGTTTTTTTGTTAATATGGGATGTTAATAACGAAAAGGACCTAAGACTAAACCTATAGACTTATACTTAAGGACCTTTTTTAGTTCCTAAACTAATGTTTGGCTAACCTAAAAGGGGCCAATGGGATGACATAGAGAGGGGAAGGTTGGCGGAATCAACTCATAGAAATTTATGAGGAATTAATATAGTCTTATCCCTTTTTAAACTGCCAAATTTCACGAAGGAATGAGGAAATATTGGGGAAATGAGTTGGCATCTTAGCCAAGTTTTAGTTGCATGCAATTTTTAACTTAGTCATTTCCAAACATAGAGGTGGAGACAGCGGGAGAAGTAGAAGGACTGATAGTCCTATTTTAAATTTAATGTTAGAGTAGGTATTTACCTTAGCTCATGTTCACCTAGGTACTTTATTTACCTTTATTGTATTTATCCTCACCCACTTATGTGTGTGGATATTTCTTTTATCTTATTTAGATATTAGGAGATATCATCTAGTTGTTAGGTATAGTTCTTTCCTTGATCTATGGTATTGACTAGATCCTTGATGTCTAGTTCTCTCCTAAATGTATGGTCTTATTTAGTTCTTTGATGACTAGTTATTTCCTTGATTGATGGCTTGATCTACGAATTTGACTGGTTCTTAGATGGTTATTCCTTGCCTATTTAAGCAAGGCCCATTCTCAATGTATTGCATTGAGTTCCATAATAATATATGATATTGCTGCTCATTTGTTTGCAAAGGTTTTATGTAAAGTTATTCTAGCGAATTGCTTTCATCTTATTGATTGTGGTGTTTGATTAGCATCTGTGTTCTTGGCTTGCTACGATATGGTTATCATTCCTTTCATAGTATCATAGCTACATGACTTACCGTCACACCAAAAGCTCAAACTGATGGCGGAGAGGGATCTCATTAAAATCCTTAGCCCTTGGTCATATGGAATGGTCATATGAGGGCTTAAAGATTATGATTCCTACTAGTAGGTGCTTAACTTCAGCCCCCTTTAATTTTATTTATGTGGTGAAGGCAACAACAATTTATTTTGTTTTGGTGGCAACTAAAATAAATAACAAAGAAAAATATTAAAAATCTTGTAACGTTTGATTAGTAACTCGGTTTTGAGTGCCATTTTTTGCAAAAGTGCTTGTTTTTTCATGCTCTTTCCATTGGAAATATTTATTTTAAGACTTTCACTATAATTATAAAGTGCCAAATATGGAGGAGTTGTAATCAATTGTGTACACAATTTCAGCTGAGCCCGGCATCCTAAACTTTTGGGAGTTGCATTTTGTATCTATCATGGATTCTGAGAATGATATGCTTTTCTCTGAAGTATGTGGAATTAAAGAGGATATTGTAAAATTTGTGGAAGAAAATAGATCACTCAAAAAGTGAGATTCTCTTCAACAATCACTCATTCATGATAAGGATACAATAATACACTCCATATAGAATAAACTTGCTAGCCTACAACATCACCATCATATTGTGGACAACCATATCTATGCTCCGAGTCCACTTGCAGTTGTTGCTCTTGTACCCACTGACATTGATTTGTCAGTGTTTGAGCTTGAATTTGCTTTTGATGCTTCTAAACCTGTGAGGCTTATTACTACATGCTCTTCCACATCTGTGCCTATTACAATACCACATGTTGTGTATCCTACTTCTACTCAACTACATGGATTTTTTAAAAAGTATACCACTGTATTCAGTTCTTGTATGCTCCATTCTATGGGTCTCACTAGTGGAGTCATTGGCAGACATTCACAGGGTATTGTTTGCTCGATTACACATGTTAAGTGGAATTCTCGTCGTGACATTGGTTTTTGAGCAGATATTTCATTGGGATCATACATTTACAAAAATCCTTTTTTTGTTCGCTCGACTATTTTTGACGATCATGTGAAACACATGAGTTCTACACCTTCACTCAGGATTGAGAAACCTGAGATTTCAGATGTCAGAAATTATCAACCTGACACACATTCTGATGTTCTTTTGCATTTTGCACCAAGTCATATGCAGGCATCTTCTTCATCCATCTGTGTTGATTTGGGGTGGATATCTGATCACTTGTGGAGGTGACATAGGCATTCATTGAGAGGACTCTACAGGTGTGGCTCCTCCACCATTCAACCTCTTGCTCCACTTTCTATACCTTCTACATTATGATCCTTCTTTTTTTGAGCATTTTTCTTTAGTAGGTGTAGTGTATCTCTCTTGTTTGTTGAGAGATTTTGTATCTGTATTTTTGACACTTTTGGCATGTTGACAATATCTCTTATGGGGGATCTATTCTGGTGAAGTCTAGTGTTATTTTGTTAGTGTTCGAGTAGTTGATTTTGGGCAACTCATACAGATTTTTAGTGTCACTCCACCCATTCAATAGTATGGGAGGGTGTGGTGTTGATCTTGCTTCTTCAGGTTTCGTGTCCTTGCCTTGTTACCTTGGCTTTTCTTAGATCGTGACACTCTGGATTTTGTTTCCTTGCCTTATTGCTTTGGTTTTTGTTCTTGAATCGTGGCACACCTATCTACAGTAGTTGATCAAATTATGTTTGGTGTTTCTTTTTTGCACTTTTGACATCACTTCGTTGATAGTATCCTTGTATGGAGCTATTCTGGTGAAACCTAATGTCAGTTGTTTTTGAGTTTTGTGATCGAGCAATGGATTTAGACCACAATGCACACAAAACGTCTTCAGCATTGTACGAGTTTTTTGAGCTGAGCTTCTTGGGATGCCTTGGAGTGGGTTTTTACTCTCTTTACTTTGTTTTCACTAGTTTTGGGTACCTTGTGGTGTCCCTTTCTCCTAGTTATTGTACATGAGTACCTCATCAGGCCTAGTTTCTGGGACTCATATTGTGGACATGTCACTTCTATTTTTGCCCCTAGCTTCACTTGAGAGGGGGTGTTAGAGTAGGTATTTACATTAGCTCATGTTCACCTAGGTACTTTATTTACCTTTATTGTATTTATCCTCACCCACTTATGTGTGTGGATATTTGTTTTATCTTATTTAGATATTAAGAGATATTATCTAGTTGTTAGGTATAGTTCTTTCCTTGATCTATGGTATTGAATAGATCCTTGATGTCTAGTTCTCTCCTAAATCTATTGTCTTAACTAGTTCTTTGATGACTAGTTATTTCCTTGATTTATGGCTTGATCTACGACCTTGACTGGTTCTTATATTTTTATTCCTTGCTTATTTAAGCAAGGCATATTCTCAATGTATTGCATTGAGTTCCATAATAACATATGATATTACTACTCATTTGTTTGCAAAGGTTTTATGTAAAGTTATTCTAGCTAATTACTTTCATCTTATTGATCGTGGTGTTTGATTAGCATCTGTGTTCTTGGCTTGGTACGATTTGGTTATCATTCCTTTCTTTTAATATTTTGAAAATGGTGAAAAAACCTAGGAAGAAGAAAGAGGGGTTTTTTTCATTTGTTCTTCTTGAGCTTGAGCTCTGAATGTGGTTTTTGATCTTCAAACCACAGTTTGAATCCTTGCATGAATATTCTTACCTTGCATAGCATTGGAATGGAAAATTTAGCATTGTGAAAATTATAACAAGAAGGAGAATAAGTTTTTTAGGGTTGGTTGGAGTTTTGAGGGAAAGAATTGAAGCTCTTCTCGGATATTCTCTACGAAAAAGAGGATACTGAAGATCTATCAGCATCATAGGCCCTATCCTGTAATTTTTTCATTTTTACTTAAATGTTCATAAAAACAACTCTTTTCTTTAAGGAAACCTTTTGGTTCTATTTTTGTGACTGTACATTATATGCTTCATTGGTGTTTTGATTTGTTATCTTGGACACATTATCAATTTTGGTATGGTAGTTGGAAATTTTTTTCTGGGAGTATCATTTTCTTTCTTCTAGGTAATCTCACTTCTACTCAAATATCTATAAAGGGGGCTTGAAACAAAGTTGAGATCTGTTATGTGATATCTTAGTTAAAGGTTGTTCTTGCAATGTATGTATCCTGGTTTGTTTGATTCAGATAATATTGCTTAAATTTTTTACTTATTATAATTGTTATATGACTTGAGATAGGAAACTTATTGGATACCTAGATTGTTGTCTAAGATCTTGTTGTTATGGTGTTTGCGTATGTTTTACCTACTATTTCAGACTTGAAGACCATCATTTGTTATTGATTGAGGAAAAAATTATGTTAAGAGTTGCATGTTTTGAACATTAGTATGGCTATGGATAAATCCTCATATTTTGACTTCCATGTCCTCTTTTTGTTGTCACTAAAATAAATTTGAAGGATTTTTTGTGTAAACATCACAATAAATATAACTTGTTAACATTCTATTTGATTGTTGATAATGTCTGTGGAAAACATTATTCTATTTCAACTTTCTCTAGGACTGTAGGTTATTAGAGTAATTCCCACTTCATGTTTTGGTATGAAATTCCATTATGGGTATCAATTTTTGTAATAGCTCATTCATCGAAAGTCTTCACGATTTCATATCTATTAAGGTTCATTTTCCTTGTTGTATACTGCCCATTATCTATAAACCACTTTGGTCTTTTGAGCTCGGTAATAGATCTTTTGGATCTTAGGTAGATGTTATGAATTGTTGAGAAAATGTTAGCTCTTATTTGGATGATGCTTGAATACTTATTTGTGTTCATGTTAGAGGTTTTTGAGCTTATTGGAGGTTTTTTTTGGATTAGATGCGTTGTTCTATTTTTCCTTTCTTCACTAGTATTTTAGTAAATGAATAAATTCTTAATCCTTTTTATAGATTCATGTTTTTGAACTTGTCCTTCTTGAAAAGACGAAAGGTAAATGTTGGATGTTTGATTTATGTTTCCTTTTTCTGGTTCTTTTTTACTCATCCAATTCATAACTTAGGTGAATCTCTATTTAGATATTGATCTGGTCATTTGTGAAATATTCTTCACCATTTCAGCACTTGACGTGTGACGTTCAAATGAAAATATGTTATGTGTATTTCTTTATTCTCTACATGTGAAATGTTTACTCTTCTTCATAAGAGTTTGAACGGATGAGGAGACTACAATCTCACCCATACCCTCTTAAATATTGGGATGTGGAAATTGTTCAATGAGGTTTCATTGATGTTCCTACTCTGGTTTGTCTTATCTTATATCAATTTTGACCTGTGATAGGAATTAGTGTATTAATTTCCATAGGAAACAAAACATAAGTTTATTTTATGTCTATAGGGAGTATCAAGCCTTATATAAGTTTTGCACTTAATCCAATCTTCTCCTTTCTAGAATATTACTGATTGAGTAACTTGTGTGAGGTCTTGAATGTTAGCTTGTTTAATTGGACTAATAGAAATAACCTTATACTTTTGATAATGTTTGAATGATGTTATATTTTACTTCTAACTTGATTTGAATACTAATCTTATCTGATCCTAGGAATTTTAGGATGCTTCAATTGAGATTACTTTGATTGTTTATGATGATTTAGTTACCCTTACTTGTCTGTATGATCTTATTATGATTAATTCTCATCTTAGGATTTAGGATGAGTCTGAGACAATTGGATAATTAGCTAGAATATAATATTCATTGTTGTGCAAATAGTAGGTCTGCTTCAGATTAGACATGTTTTTCTATTTTTCCTTTCTTCACTGGGCTTTTAGGAAATGAATCGATTTTTAATCCTTTTTATAGAATCATATTTTTGAAATTTTCCTTCTTGGAAAGAAAAAAGGTAAAGGTTAGATGTTTGATTTACGTTTCATTTTTTT
Organism: Taxus chinensis; assembly: GCA_019776745.2. NCBI lineage: Eukaryota > Viridiplantae > Streptophyta > Pinopsida > Cupressales > Taxaceae > Taxus > Taxus chinensis. The sequence continues at coordinate 335,806,259 of CM034146.1, forward strand.
GTTTCTTTTCTACTAATCCAATTCAGAACTTGGGTGAATCTCTGTTTAGATATTGATTTGGTCATATGTGAACTATTCTTCACTATTTCAGCACCTGACATGTGAATTTCATACAAAAATATTTATAGTATCTTTCGTTATTCTCTACATGTGAAATGTTTACTCTTCCTCATAAGAGTTTGAACAGAAGAGGATATTGCAATGTCACTCATACCCTCTTAAATCTTAAGACGGGGAAATTTTTTAATGAGGTTTTCTTTTTGTGCCTTCTCTAGTCTATCTTAGCTTATATCACTTTTGACCTTGTGATAGGAATTAGTTTATTAATGTCCTTAGGGAAACAAAAAATAAGTTTATATTATGCCTAGAGGGAGTATCAAGCCTTGTATAAGTTTTGAACTTAATCCAATCTTCTCCTTATTGGAATATTAATGATTAAGTAACTTGTCTGAGGTCCTGAATTTTAGCTTGTTTTATTGGACTGATAGAAGCAACCTTATACTTTTGATAAGATCTTAATGATGTTATCTTTGACTTCTAACTTGATTTGAATACTAATATGAGCATGGGACTTTTAGGATGCTTCAATTGAGATTACTTTGATTGTTTATGACAATCTAGTTACCCTTACTCGTCCATATTATATTATTTATAATTAATGCTCATCTTAGGCTTTAAGATGAGTCTAAGATAGTGGGATAATTAGCTATAAGTAAATATTAATTTTTGTGCAAATACTAGGATTAATCTAAAGGATAATTTTACGTATCTTATATTTCTTCTTGATAATTAGACTTAGCTAATTGAAAGAACTTAAATTAGTTACATGAAAGTGAAGGTAAAGTTAAGATGAAATGTTAATTATTCTTTTACTCTATTATATTATTTTCTATATGATAAAATGAGTGTTATGATGGAAAATAGGTTTGATAGGTTTATTGACCAAACCTTAATTTTGATTAGAAACCTTAGAACATCTCTCCCTTCTTATTGAATTGTATTCTTTTTGGTTAAGTCTTTATGTTAGTTTCAGATGTGTTTTTTGGACTGTTTCATAAACATAGAAGTTATTTTTATGAAAATTTTATTTAAAAGCACGTCATTTTAATGATATAATGCTTATTATGCTCAGTTCAATGAACTGACCCATGCTGACAATTTTGCAAATGGATTTCGTAAAAGATGAAAGGAGAAATGCATATAGGAAGTTACATCTATTTTACTAAAGAAATTGCATCTTTATTTTTATGATATGTGGATTCATTACTTGGGATGTACTTGTTGGAAAAGAAATTTGTACTAAGATTTAGTTTTGTAATGATATATTAATACTTTGTAATCTCTGAAACACTTTTGGATTCAGTAATTGTATCACTCCTTTTTGATGAATAAAAGATGTGATGATTGCTAAATAATACTTATTTGTAATACTTCTTGTCATGAATTGGAATTTATTGCTATGCATTACCCTAATGAGTAAGGGAATTTTATATACTTAAATAACATGCATGGTTCGGGTAGGAATATGAGATATTAGTTGGGTTATTTTCTCAAATAGAGATGCAACTTATAAAGTTGACTTTCTTAAGAAGATACTCAACCATTACAAAAAGGACTGTATTTAAATTATATGGATGTATGTGTATGAAACCTTGATAATAGTTAATAATGTGCAATTTGTTTATAAATTGAAATCAACCCATAATATAGGGGAGAAAGATACTTTCCATAAAATGAATCATACACATAACTAAAGATCTTATTAAAAGTATCATGATTATTATAATTAAATAATTGAAATTTTTCTTCCTTAATCAAAATTCCTTAATGAGAGTTAGGAGTACTTGGAAGAGAAATAAAATGGGAATTTAGACTTCATTCCCATGAAGTCTAAAATAAAAGGTTTACATGAATATTATTTAAGCTAGGGATGAAATAAGTAAGAAATTAATTAACACTTTCATAAATGCAAGATCTAGTATGTAATATCATGATTCAAGTTGTTCATTTTATAATAAATATAAACATGTAATTATTTGTTAGGAAACAAATTATATTTGCATACCTACCTCTCATATAGTTCAACTTGTAACCTTATAGGTTAAAAGACCTAATTGATTCACTATTGTGTAGCTATAATTAATCTGTAATGAAGTGATTAATCAGATATTAAAACTTCAATCTAAGGTATGTTCGTCCAGATGAGGGAACTTAGTTGGATGTTCACACACACCAATTACAATGTAGTATCTTTGTAATGACAAGATTTATTACGAGGATACTATGTTGCATTTGATATGTCTTAACACCCCGCATAGTTTGTTCAACTTGACAAACATAAGTGTGTGAATGGATCATAGTTCTGCCCTATGTGGAGTTAGGGACATGATCTAGTATTAGGGTCAATTCATTTTGACTTAGGATAACTAGACACACCCATTCAACGTAAGTGGATTGAGTATGTCTATGTACCCTTAGTTAGTGTTAGTAGTCCTCCACATGAGGGCATGTTGCTTACCATGTATAGGGTTACTCTAGATAATAGAACAAGTGTGGTGAAGGACTTATTCTATTGTATGAGTATGCCATCTAGGAATGTAAACATAATAAACATGTTTAAAATATTTGGCCAAAGTTTCACAAGCTATCAATTGCATTGTATTATGTCACCTAGTTTAAGAAGTGATATTTCAGATGAATATCGGTAACAGATATTAATATATGCCTCTTAAGTAGGACACTTGGATACCCCTAAAAGGGTAAAAGAACCAAGTATACATGGTATACACAATATTAAGTTAACATGAGAGATCGGTTAAATACTGAGTCATGAAATGAGAGATCAGTGTTTCACCAAGTCATTTACAGTTGCATATGGTTTTATGTTATGAGATGGATTGGCATTGGAATGTGTGTTCTAAATTATGTTGATTTAGAATAGAAAACATTATTGTTTAAAAAAAATCCCTTGTTTCTAAAGTCTTAAATGAGAATGTTACATCTTGGTATCAGAGCTGAAGGTTGCAGCTCTTAAATCTAGTGTGTCCATAATCTGATAAAAACTTAATTTTCTTCTTAACAAAAAATGGTTAGATTAAGGGGAAATGTTGCAAACAACCCACCACTAGGTGAGAATAAGCTACCAACCAAAAACTTGATGAGATCCTTTCTTATTTCTTAGACATATAGATCGTCTAGATGTAATGCCTTTGAGCATTCAATCTAAGAGATATATGTTAGAATTTGTCCCAAGTGAGGAGGGATAACTTGTTTGTAATCAAGAAGTGAATAATTTCCATTAGTACTAATATGATTCACACAATGTCATCCCCATATTTGGGTGTTGATAATAATAATGGTGTAAATGCTACTGCTAATGTAGCCAATCATCTTGAAAATAATATGGAAAGGTTAGTAGATGAACATCACAAAAATTTGATCAAATGTGATTAACATGGCCAGTCCTAAGTTTCCTCTCACAAGTCACTGGTGGCGATGCACCTAAGAATTGGATCAATTTATTTTAGAGTTACTTTGCACCCATATGCATCCCTTCTTAGAGTATTTTTAAACCAATTATGGGGATGCTTATCAACTTAACCATGAGGCATCTTCTTAGTGGGTACATACGTAATTTTAAAATTTTACATTGATGAATCATAGCATCATCTTAGAACAAATTCACTACCTTACTTTAAAGCATAGGCATGTCTACCAGGAAGATAACTAATGTATTAGGGGAAGTAAAGGAGGAAATTTTAAAAGCATCAACATAATCTAGGCTGGCCAATATTAGAATGCATGCTTGAGATCCTCCTTCACCTTAGTAAATAATCAATTTTGTTGCACTCAGTATCAAATTGGATCACTTGTTCTTTCAAATCATACATAATTGGTAATGAGGATTAAACCCTGATCTTAGGGGAAAAAATAGAAGTACAAAACATCTAACCACCATTTAAGGGGTTCCAAAAAATGATTGAACACCTTTTTTAGAGCGTAGGGAAGATGAATTTAATTAATGCAATTTATACCATCTCTGCATCAATCATCAGACCTTCTTTAGACATGATGTGACCTAGGATTATTCTTACCTCTCTTCCATTCAAAAAGGGGGCATGGAAGAAGTTTCTTAGACAGTGAGTGAACATCACCAAATTTCCTAACCTTTTGAAAAACTTTTTCAAAATGATCCACTTGGTTTGCTCTTTTCTTAGATATTCACAATGGGTTCGTCCTGGAGGATAAAACTAATATGATTTCATTAGGATGGAAACTAAAAAATTCGAGCCTAATCCATGGCCCTCTAAAATGTGGCTCCATACAGTAATAATACAAATATGGCATTATGCAAATCAGTACACGCTAAGTGAACCAAGGAGTACTATCATGTTGTTTTAATATACTATTTGATGTACATTAGCTGACAACCTAATTGTAACAAGCAAGTTATGCCTATCGAACAATGTGACATAAATTACCTGGTATACAAGTGACCTATAATTTTTGATAGCTAGAGCTACTGAATCCATGTATTGGAAGTAGATTAGGTGTTCATCAAAATACATTCTATTCAAGCGTTCTAAAATCCACAAAATAATTGGATGTCTCAATTCATCTTTCTCATTGGAACTAAGTTTGCAAACCATGAGGAGAATGTCCTAGTGAATCCCACCAAATTTTATCTTTAAGTTTCATCGTTTAGACTACTTTAGAATAATGTAATAAGTTAAAGTAATTTACCTTTATTTCTAAAAACTTAAGAAAAAGTTAGGTACCGGTTGTGGCATTAGGTGTCATTGAGTTGTCTAGATGATCTGCAGAAAAAACTAGTAGATCTTAAGGCATAGTTGCAAGAACTATTGTCTAAAAGTTTAATAAGACTGATTGTCTTTCCTAAGGGAGCACCGGTAATTTTTGTGAAAAAGAAAGATGGAACACTTAGAATGTTTATTGATTATAGGATGTTAAACAAAGAAAAAATCAAAAACAAATATCCACTTCCTAGAATTGATGATTTGTTTGATCAGATGTGTGGTGCATAAGTATATTCATGTCTTGTTAGTGCAAACCACTCAACAAAAGGGGCAAATGTAGACACCAAAATTTGGTATCACTACCCTTTTTTTCCTATGTGTGCATATTTTACCTTGGTCTTAGCTATACCCCCTTTATTTAATTAAATTCCCACTTATTATCCCATCATCTCTAATCTTTACTAATTTATCTAATAAATTAATCCCCATTAATTAATTAATTAATTAATATCCTTATCTAATTTTCCCTAACCAACTTTCTATTTAGGATGATTTTATCATAAATCTACATCCCCTCACTTTTATAGCTTCTATCATGCCTATATTTATCCCCTAACTACCCATGACAAATCCCTAAGCAACCCCTTCCCTCCTACAAGCTTTAAAGTGCTTTTCCGATCCTTAAATGCCCAAAATCTCGACAAATCACAAAATCCACCCCTTTGGGGAAAATTTCCCCATAGTCAATGGTGACCGAGTGCAGTCACTATTGAACCTATAAGATTGGGTTATTCCTTTCCAAAAATAACACACAAACACAAAGGTACCCAAAAATGCTTAATTTTTTTGCATTTTGAGAATCCATCTTCGAACTAGAGCATCCCTACAACTTTTTCAAACCTCTTGTGGTCCTTGGAATCTTGTTCTCATAACTCGTATGACTTAGAGAGGTTTTACATTACTTTTTGGTTATCTTATATGATTTCTAATATTATCTTTTTGGATTTAACATCTTACAGGGTTAGTAGCAGTCGAGGCTCCATTATCATCTTTCTCTACTAGTGTCTTTGCTTGCAGGTTATCCATTTCATCCACTTTCCTTCAGCCTCATCCCACTCACTTACAATATTTTTCAACCTTTTCATCTCACTATTGACCCATCTTTTTATCTGTAAGTTTTCCATCTCAAATGATTCTCGAGTGCCCATCTATGTTCCGTCTCTGTCTCAGCTTGCTAGAGCCAACATCCTGCCTCTCTACTACACTAAATTACCCAACCTACACCTCGGTCTCCATCGACCCAAGCCCAATTTTCCAACCAATCCTCCCTTACTAATATTTTATCCTTTCTATGGTGTTTTCTACCTTTGGTTTCTTTCTGTAGTTCACTCACAACATCTTGAAGCATCTCTTACCTTAATTTTGCATGTAGATACATGTAGATCTACATATTTTACTTTGTTATCCATAAATTCACATACTCGGGTCACCATAAACCTACATATGCATAATATAGGTCACCGTTAACCCATTTAGGTATTTTTTAATTTTTGTTTTCATCAATCCAATCAGTACTTATATCTATCTTGGTCACTTTTTAGATTTAGTAGTATTTATTTTTTGCATGTTATCTATTTATCCATCCTTTATTTCTCTTTCTTTTATCAAATAGTCGTCGAAATCCATTAAAGGATGTAACACTTCTTGGATCTGGTTTTTTATACAACCCCCGTATCTTATCTAATAATTTTTTTAGACACTCTTATTTTCAGGTTTATCTCGTAGTAGGGATCCATCAGTCATTTTGCGAATGTTCATCCACATCATGCATTTGAGGTACAATAAACCCTCCATATTATGATTTGTTTTGATTTATTAAGTAGCTAACTCGTTCTTTGAATAGAACAAGAAAATTATAATAAAATAATCTATAATTAAAATATACTTTAATCCTATTATTATCTTGGTCTATGCATGACCTTAGATATTCTACTTTTCTCCCAAAATATCTCTTTCTTAGTTGTGAAGTCTCTTTGCTTTAATATTTGTGTGATCTGCACTGCATCTGCTTTTCCTATTTTTAGCCCTTGCACATGTAAAATTGGCTATGTACTAGACTGAATTTCTTGGGCATGCACCTTCTCAACCTACTCTTGCATGTGCTTCTGCATCCCTCTTCCGCACCTCAACACTTCACACACTCTTGTAATACTTACTAAATTTATCCAGCCCAACATTACCCCACACTAATGATATTTTTTCCTTTGGCAATAGGGTTTCTCAACTTATCTCTCCAAGTATAATGAATAAATAATGAAGAAGGAATGAATGAAAAAATAAAATGAAAAAGATAATTGGCCAACGTGCTTTACTCATCAACTGGTAGTATAAGTTTAGGATAATAATTTTTAATGTTAGCCACCAACTCGTTCCACTCTATTATCCCTTTCTTGGATTTATCAGGGATATCCCCAATTATTGCATTCTTCTCTTCCAAGGTCATATCTTCACCATTGCCTTACAATTCCCTTTTTACTCTAGCTAGCCATGAAATCATACCCTCCATGAAATCCATTCTCTTTGTGACCAACTTCCCTAGCTCCATTATTATTTCTTAATGGGAATATCTAGCCACTTTAGGTGCATCGCACTTCTGTACTATTATAGATAAATTCTCCTTTGACCCAGTGTCTCATCCTTATTTGCTGAAAGAACTTCATTTTCCTCTTGCAATGTCCTTGTCTTAACTACCTTCTTTGGATCTTCACAAATATTCAACACCCATTATGCTTTCTTCAACTCATCCTTTATTTTCTAAAGGATGACATCATACTCTGTGATCCTGCATGCTATTATTTTATTTGTATTTTCATTTTTGGCTTTCAATTGTGCTTCGATCTTCCCTTGCATGGCCATTTTTTCCTTCAAAAAAAGATGGATGTAATCTTTCATAAAATTCAAGGCTCATGGATATGTCTTATTTTTCTGTGCATCAAATTCAAGACGCGCCATAAGAATTTCACCACAAATCCATATAGAAAACTCCAAAAGATATTTCTTTTTATTATACACCACTCTTTGTGCCTCACTGAGTTTCTCGATTTGTCCTTTAATATTCTTGTTATCCTCAAGAAATATTTTGACCACTATCATTTTGTCAAGATTCTTGTGTGCCACTTCAGCTTCCAATTTAGTCAAGACATTACTTTCATGTTCATTAGTGAACTCAGTAGGCTTCATTGTTATGTGTTCTTATTACTTCCCCTTTTTCATCTTCCTTATGATGCATGCTTTCTCTCTTACATCAAACTCTAGATCATATATATGTGTCTATATTTTCCAAGATAGCTACTTCTTTGTGTGCATATCAACATTCTCTAGATCCATTAGCTCCCAACCATATACCTTTTTGGTCTCAAGTGTACTCTAAAATTTGGCGTGAATGATTTTTGAAGGGTCATTTACATACCCAAACTCAGGGATATTATACATTTCTCCTCCCTTATTCCTTCCATACCACCATCCCTTGGGAATATGTACCCTTGTACCATGAGGTGTGCCTCCACCTATCATGCCCATATGTTTCCCAGAAGGATCACTTGATGGATCACCTATACTCTTTTCTTTCTTATCCTCATCTTTAGTCATGCCTTTCTTCTCGCACACTATATGTACTTGTATATCATGTTGATTTTCTCTATCCCTCATCTCCTCATCTCCTTACACATTGATAATTGACGTATCCCCCAAAGTGTGCGTACCTTCCTTAGAGACTTATTGTTCATCTTATTTTCTAGGCACATACGTGTGCACAATTTTTATCTTTGGCTATGGGATCAACTTAACTGATGATAACCATGGTGACCTCCTTAGTGACTGAGAGGGTCTTGAGTTAGTTCCATGTGATCTAGTCTCCCTTTGTACTCTTATGAAGCCTAAATCATTGGTTTTACTCTCTTCCTTTACTATTTCCTCATCCTTTGTTTCAATTATAACTTCCTCTTCTTTCTCCTACCTAGGAAGAGTACTTTTGTGCAATCTCCTAGTTCTAAGAGTTGTTTTTCTTCATGCACGATGATTTAGCATTCCACCATATTTCATATCCTCATCAAATTCTTCCTCTTCTGATTGAAGAGGAGTAGGAACACACTCTTACATTATCCCAACTGTCTACCTTCCCTTTCAATGTTGAGGAAGTCTAAACTCATTTTTAATATAATTTTCATTTATAGATTTGGGTTTAAGGTAGATATACACCTTAGCTATTGTCACCTTCCCAATCTCCAATCTTATATAATTTATTACAACATCATTAGATATCATTGTTTCTATATATGTAGACTTACTTGTATAGACATAAGTATTCGAAAGAGTGTGGTATTCATACTAAACATTACCTGCATCAAACCTTTGTTAACTCATTTTAGTGATTTCAGCTAAAATTGAGATAACCATAGGAAAATTTTGGAAAAATCTCTTAAATTTCCCCTTTGGAGGAGATTTTCAGGGTTTCGGGTTTTCAGTGCATGAAAGCATGTTTCTTGCTTGTTACATGTCCCATGTTCCCCGAAACTCGATGGTCTTGTCAGTATGTCAAGTTTTCAGAACCCTTGAGCATTGGAACATGCGTTATCCAATGCATACTTCATGTCATGTGTTTACCAAAACCCGAAACCCGAAACGAAGCCAGTGTGTTGGGTTTTCAGAACTCAAAAGCATATCAACATCTTATATTTCATGTCTCATGCTTCCCGAAACCTAAAACCCGAAAAGAACTGAATCCTTTGTATCAGTTTTTCGGAAGTCCCAAACATGATGACATGTCATTAATGTCTAGTTGTTTAGTAGTTTGCACACGTGTCAAGTGAGGTGTAATTAATGCTAGGCTTTTATAAATAGTCAGTTTTTACACGTCATTTTTACCTTGTACGATTTTTGATGCGTTGGATTTTTGTGCATGCTTCTTCCTCCTCCAAACCTGATTGAGCTTCTTGATCAATTTCGTGATCTATCTTCGATTATTTTTTGATTTTATTGAAGGTATTTCTATCCTCTTTCTCCTTTTATGCTTTCTGAGTTATTTTTGAGGTGTTCGTAATGGATTTTTTCATTTCTTTTCTCTTCCTTCTTGGTTTAGGGTTTAGGGTTACTTTCTTTGTTTTTATTTACATTCCAATGAACCTCTTATTTAGAATTCACCCTTAGGGTATTTGTTTATTTTCCCATAGATGGTACCCTATAGTTTTCAAAAAGGGTTAAAAATTTCCTAACTAGCAACATGACAAGGATTTTTCATGTCCTGACATCCTAGAAATCTGATCGCATTTGTTTCAGGTTTTACAAGGTGTCTGACATTATATGAGTGCCACCTTTCAGAATTCTCCAAGTGCTTGACATCCTTCAAGTTCTACCTTTGTATGAGGTTTTGTAGTGTGCCTAACATCCTCCAAACTTTACCACTGTATCAGATCTTTCTTGGTTGTTGACACACCCTAACCTACGACATACATTTCCCAGTGTATCATATTTTGCAGAGTGCTCAACATCTTGCTTTCTCCGCCAGTGTTTCAGTTCTTGACCGGTGTTTGACACTCTCTGAGTTCTGCAGTGTGTCAAATATTATCACCTGCTCGACATCATCGAAATTCCACTGGTTTTTCAGGTTTCTCAATGTGTTCGACACTGTTTGTTTCTCGACACACACAATCTAGTCTGTCAGGTTTTCAATGTTGCTTTAAAAGTTTCAAAACCTGAATAGTAGGATGGGTCTGTTCACTTGTCCAACAAACATCCAGACCTGATTGGTCTTTCATGAATTTTCAAGACTCCTCATGTTGAACCCTAGCCCATCTAAGGATAAGTTAGATAAGTCTGGAAAGATGAAGTACAAATATCAGAAGACAAAATATTCTTCTTATATAAGTTACAATTATGATATCTAGGAGAAAGAGCTTGGAAATATAGACATGGAGGACTCCTGGAAAAGGATCGAGGATTCTTCTCAGAATTCATGGATGAAGTCAATAGACGGTAGACATATCCCACTCGCAATAGGGTTTCTAGTATCATCTCAATGCCCTGAATACAAAAAATCAAGTAGGAGAGTCTATAGTAAAATTAGATGGAGATTACTTTGATCAACTCCTAAAGTTTCCCAACTTTACAGAATCTGTTGATTTAAATCTTAAGTCAACACAGAAAGCTTGGGACAAAGATCATGAAGACTGCATCAAGTATGTGAACAAGAAATTCTTTATCAAGGCTAAGCCAGTTGTTTCTAGGTTTCCTAAGACGGTCCCTAGAAGTGGTTTTATACTTGAAGTCAGTGATATTATCACCCTACTAAACCAGTTATTTGGGCTCCTAGAGTCAAAAGAATTCCAAGGGTGGATGTATCATTTCATGGTCATCATAAAGAAGAATGACCAAGGGATTGATTGGGGCATCTTAATAAGTGATGAGATAGACTCTTAAATGAAAATGGTCTTGTCTACTGGCAAGTTCTACATGATGTTGTATGTCACCTATGCAGTAGTAGGTATGAGAAACTACTCAGGGTTAGATGCAAAAGGGAACTGAACAACTGATCACATATATCGGTACGTCCCTCGACTGACAATAAAACGATCTGAAGATCAATTTAGGAGAGCGAATGGTGCCTTCTTTTATGAAAATATTTGCAGGATGGACCTTGAGCTAAGAAAGAGAAGAGTTTCTTATGAGGCATGGGAAAATGTGTCAAAATGGGGCTGCATCTTTTTTTAATTCTAGAAGTTTACCTATCTCCGGGTGGTAAGGTTCCATGGTACTCCTTTCCATTTGCCTAGGTTTCAAGGTGACAAACTCATCCTTATGGAGTTGGTCAGACAACTGTTGGATTTCCACAAGTTCCAACAAATCATACACAAGGCTGTTGTCTCCTTCCTAATTTCCATTAGAAGGTACAAATGTTCTATAGTGGTGAAGGCCAAGAATGTGGTGCATAAAATTTAGGAAAAACTAAAGAAGCATATGAATTTCAAAGATGGATTTGATATTTGAGGAGTCCTTAAGTCGTATGGAACCTTGTATCTGCATGTACCCCATAGAGAGGACATCTGGGTTGATCTTTAGGATGATGTTGTCATCTGAAGAAAAGACAATAGCAGATTGAATCTTGAAGAAATCCAAGCATTAGATCTGGCTGATATCCTAGAAGGCACCATGGATAATGAAAGTGTCTTGGAACCTAGATATGAACATTCATATGGAGATCAACTTGGATTTCCAGCCATCAATTGGTCTATTGCTGAAAAGGATTTTATCACCAAGAGATCTACTCAAACCCTTATTTGCACTAAGGCATGGCTCATTTATTAGGGAATGAGTTATAAAGAAAATATATTTTCAAAGATAGCTACTCTAGAAGTGGGACCCTTCAAGGGAGAAAAGGAAAATGATAAAAGCCCTACCAAAAGATAAATAAAGTTTAAGTTTTTCAGAAGAAGAGAAAATTAGGGGGCTGAATCATCTACTCCCACACAAACAATTGAGGTATTGGATTCTCCTTCTCAACTAGAGACAGGAGGAATTATCCTAGAAGTTGAGGTTGTTTAACCTCTCATTTCTCCTTTTGTTTTTTAATTTTCATAAGTAAGTCTTGCTCTTACTTCTCAAGCTTTAGCTTTAGAGTCTTTACACCCTCTCCCCAAATATTCCTCACCACATATTTCAATTCAACTCTCATCATCCATGGCTATCATTTTCTCTAGTCTTTCACCTCTCTCTGTAGGACCTACATTGGCTATAGAAACACCTCCTTCTTTTGCACCTTCATTTCCTTAGTCTATTCCCATAGTCACTACACTTTCAGTCATCACAACTCCGCAAGAAAATATTCCTCCACCCATAGATACAACCATGACACCTCCAATAGGAGTAACTTCTTTCATTATACCTCAATGGTTGGTTGACCAGACTCTGAGAAAGAGGAAGGTGGTAGTTCCCCTACCAGCCTTCGACTTCAGTTCACTCAAGGCCTCTCTTGCCAAATCTACCAAGAAACCTAAAACAGTTTCAAGGGTTTTAGTAGATGCCTCAGGGCATAAGTTTGTAGAGATTGCCACTCCTACGGCCGACAAAACCAAGGATAACATAACAAATTCTGATTATTAGATTACAAGGGTGGATCTGGGAAGGGTAACAATAGAAGGTGCACAAAAATATGCATAATATGCCATGAATGTGCTATGCCAAAAGCCGAAGGAAACAAAGCTGAGCAAGGATGAGCTGAAAGAGAAAGTGGAACAGTTGATAGAAGTATTGCTTAAGCTTTTGAATCCCTCTTAGTCAACCCCGTCATCTGTTACTCATACTCCTATCAAGTTTGACTTCTCATCAATGCCTATTATTTATAAGATCAATGAGAAGGGGATAATGGTGGATGAATGGATTCAGAGATTACTCCTTCAAGGAAGGAAATTCATTGATGATATAGTAGAGGTATATAAATACTTAGAGGAAATGTAAAAGGATGGTGACAAGATGAATGATGAATTTTCACAGGAGGATGGAAACCTTGAACTAACTTTGGAGGCCCTCAATGCATTAAAGAAAATTCCATCTTGGGTCTTAGTGGAAGAAGGATTCATTCCACATGGGGATAAACACTTCCAGCTAACCAAGGCTATCAGGTTCAAGATAAATATTATCAGTGAATCTTGCAATAAGTTGAGAGAATCCAAGGATCAGTGGATTGACGCCACTAGTGATATCGAAGAAGAGATGTTTAATATATTTCCCAAAGTATTGGATGAAGGCACAACCATTCTACCTTTTTATGGTTTCTATAAACAAATTCAAGAATCAATCGAGCAAGAACCAGCTTCCATCTTTGATCTGAGCATCATTGATAAATTTATAAAGATCGAGAATGTTTTGGAATCATTGAGAAAACTTAATAAGAGATTGAAGAAACTTCCTGGAAATGCTAGTGAAGCACAGGATGAAGCTGAAATGCAAGGCATGATCTGGAAGTTTCAAGAGTTTCGAGACAAGCAGGAATCACAAGAAGAAGACAAGGATGAGGAAACGGAATAAGTAATGACGCTACATGTCATTTTCTTCCAGAAATTGACATGTCTTTTTCATTTCCATTTTTGTCACATAGGAAGTAAATTTTGACTTGTTCTCCTACGTGAGAGTCAAGAAAAATAGGACTCTTATTAAATGACTACTTTCTAGGATTTATCCTATTTTCTCTCTGCTCTCTCTATTATAAATAAGGGATGCTTGTGCATTCCAAGGGGAGACTTTTTGAATATTAAGAGCTATTGTGAAGAAGAAAAAATTACTATTTTATTTTTAATCATTGAAGAATAGAAACATGTGTTATTTTACAAACTTTGTGTTGTGGGATTCATCTATCTTGAGAACATTGTTCTTACATCCAGAATCTTGATCTATTCTTTGTTTAGTGTTCTTGATCATTTTAATTGTTTCAAAATATTACACTCGTTATCTAAAACTCATATAAGTATTTCGTGATCTGTGTTTGCTGGAAAGAAAATACATTCCTCTCATTCCCTTCTCGCTTTGTTTCATCTATAATATTTTCCCTTCTAATTCTTCCTAATCTAAAGTTTGTAACATCTCCATTTCGTGTTGATATGGATTTCGGGATTGTATCCCAACCCCAATGGTTAGAATAGTGTGGATATTGTATATATTATTTCTTCTGTGTTTTAGATTAGTAATAAACAAGAAGCCTCACCTATCTTTGAGGAGGGGTTTAATCCCATGTACTGTGGTTGAACCTTATATTTTGGTCTGAAAAAATATCCAACCAATAGTTTTTGGTGACTCTGCTAGGGAATACGGATTGATAAGACTAAGCTTATCCTATTGGTGTCTAGCGACTCCATATTTTCCTTATTTTAAAAATGATCTATTTTCCAGTTTAAGCTGACTAGAAATATCTTCACTTGGTCAAGCCGAGCCAGGGGTGAAACTGATCCATTCTTTGATTTGCTTCAGCAACATAATTTCATACTTTCACCCAATAGTGTTGCATCTAGCTGACCGAGAAGTTCTTCACCTATCCGAAGAACGTGGGTTCTTCAAGAACAAGAAGTTTCTACAACCTGTCGTGTATTATTCTTTTCAGATACTTGAATTCCTATACGCACATTATTCAGAAGAATGGTGGTGCAACCTATTCCTTGAAGGGTGGTTATTGGTCCTCTTTCCCTAACTCCACCATTACATGATCTACCACATGGGTCTCGTAAGTATATTCCTAAGTTCAATGGTGATGGGAAGCATCACCTTGATGAACACATCGCTTCATTATTTGTCACATGTGGTGTTCTTTGAGTTGCTCATGAAGGCGTCTCTGTTTGACTCTTCATTGAGACATTGCATGGTGTCGCAACAAAATGGTTCTACCATCTTTTGAATGTATGCATTACCAACTGGACTACCATGTGATCTATATTTGAATCAAAGTTCAAACCAGCTGAAGATTCTCATGCCTTATTAGTACAACTTACACACATGAAGAAGGAGTCTTATGAACCCATGCGAAACTTCAAAGCCAAATTCAACAAGCTGATTTGTAAGATTCTAGAGCTAGCTATTTCCACTCTTGAAAATAAAAAGTGTTTCTTCATCAAAGCTCAGCCCCCTGATGTGAGCTTCTTGTTGAGAAGATCTGTTATCCCCAATTTGGCCACTGCTCAAGCTACAGCCACTAAAATAGAAGATGATATTATTCTGGCTGGAAAGATTAGAAGAGAATCATCTAAGCCTAAAAATCAGAGTTCTTCTCAAAGTACTACTGATCCTATGATTTAGAAGATGGCCAATGACTTGATCACTTTAAAGGAGTAAATGTCCCAACAAGTGACCAATTCTCCTTATCAGGATATTCCTAGATAGAATTTCAACAATGCCAATGGCACCCCCGCAAGAGATAGGAATCGATTGATTGTTGCTCCCACCAGTCCGGCCATTGAAGCTCCTCCTGTCAACATAGAAATTGAAATAGTTGAGGATGGTGAAGAACCAAAATATCAATATTCTCATGAAGCTTTCAAAGCTTCAGGATATGTTTATGATTCTTTTGACGATTCAACTAGCGACTCCAGCATTGGGTACTTGGAGTACGAGGAAGACGAAGGTGAGCATGATGGCCAATCATTTGTAGTCTTCACTCGATCCCAATCTTATAACCCCAAAAAGCCAGTTGAAGGCTCTAAGGAGAAAATTAAAGAAGTTCCAATGGTTATGGCTAAAAGAGGCTCTCCTATCTTAGTGTAAACTAAAAATGAGACAACTAAAAAGGTAACTTCATCTTCTAGCTCTTTTTCTCCTGCTCCCAAGTTCAGTACCTCGGCTTAGACCAGTGTAACTAGAACTGAGCCCTCCATCATTCCTTCATATACCACTTTCAACATCATTGATCATGCAAAGAAAACCAAAATCTAAATGTCAAAAGCCGAGTACCTGTAGTCCAAGCCTGACCAATTTGAGAAACTTGCCAAATTCATTAGAAGCAAGGCTGTTATCCCTTTATCTTCAAAAGGCATTTTTCCTAGTCCCACTCAGCCTTTACCTTAGACTAATATGACCTCTGCTACTTTTTTGGAAAATATTGAACCATTTTATTTATCCTTACTTATAAATGGTTTTAAACTCAGCAATTGCATAATTGACTCAGGGGCCTCTGATAACGTAATGCCCACAAAAGTATCTCATGCCGTTGGAATCACCTTAAATAAATATTATGGGTGGTGTTATTCCATGGAAACCAAAGAAGTCCCCTTGATTGGCCAAATCAAGGATGCATAATTTGCATTTGTTACCTTCCCTGAAAAAGAGAGTGAAAATGACTATCCTGGTTACTGATATCCCAGATGCTTATGGTATTCTCTTAGGAAGAGGTTTTTGTAAAGATGTTAGAGGAGAAATCAACAAGGATTGGACCAAAGCTAAAATTCTAGTAAATGGAGTTCCTCATTTCCTTCACCCCAAAGCACAAGCAAAGTACCTGGTCACTAAATCAGATTATCCAAAGGCTCAAATTCTCTTTGAAGATGTAGGATTGGGTAATTACTTCATGACATCTGAGGTGCCCTCTGTACAAGTCAAAGAAGAAGATCATAATATTTTCTAGACCCTTGAGTTCGATGAGAATTGTTCAACTACTGGGTTAGGCGTTGGTGTGGTTCTTATATCTCAAGATTTCAAGATTTTTCCCTCCTCCTTCAAGCTATAGTTTGACAATACTAATAACACAGCTGAGTACAAAGCTTTGTTATTAGGATTAGAAATGGCAAGGAAAAAGGGGAACCAAAATCTTAAAGTATAGGGAGATGCCGAGTTGATTGTAAATCAAGTAAGGGGGATCTATGAGGTAAAAAATGATTGCCTAAGGCATTACAGGAATAAGGTGTGGGACAACAAAGAATTCTTTGATGATTTTTCCATTAAGGCAGTTTTAAGGGATCACAATGATAAAGTTGATTCTTTAGCCATGTCTACATCTCTTCTCCTTCCTCACCCAAAGTTCAAACAGGAAAAGTATACCATTGAGATTGTGTATCATCTAAGTGTTCAAGATAATTCAGTACATTGGCAAGTGTTCAATGATGATCAATAGGTATTGTCTTTTCTTGAGAATGCTGATAATTTTAGTGAGCTTTATTTTGGATCAGAATCATCTTTCTGTGAGTCTATCTCAAATTCATATCAAGAGATTGATGGTGAATTCATCTAGCTCAAAGGCAATAAGATTCCAAAGGGTTTGGTATCTCTGGAAGGTCTTTTTGATAAGCATGACCATTTCATTCAGGATAAAAGGAAAGATGAATGTGCTTCCTTGTCAGAGGTAGATCAAGTTAATCTGGGCTCTTCTAACCAACCACAGATGGTAAACATTGGGAAATGTTATTCTCCAGAGGAGAAAGAAAGATTCACTTCTCTCCTGAAGAGATATATGGATGTCCTAGTATGGTCATATGTGGATTTGAAGTCTTTCAATCCCAAGTATGTGAAACATAGCATCCCTTTGAAGCCTGAGGTTAAACCCTACACGTAGAAGCAAAGGCATTACAATCTAAAGATCTCAGGGACTATCCTTTTAGAAATTCAAAAGATGTTAGAAGGAAGGATTATCTTTCCAATCCATCATTCCACCTGGGTTGGTAACAGTGTCCCTATCAAAAAGAAGAATGGTGAGATTCAGATTTTTGTTGAATTCCGAAACCTTAATCATTCTTCGTTGAAAGACAATTACCCATTTCGTATCATGGATCAAGTATTGCAGACTGTCACTGGATCTGAAATGTTATCCATGCTTGACATATTTTCAGGGTACAATCAGGTCGAGGTAGCCTCTGAAGATCAACACAAGACAACATTCACCACCCCCATGGGGGACCTTTGGTTACAGGAGGATGCCTTTTGGTTTGATTAATGTCGAAGCCACATTTCAAAGATATATGGACATAGATTTCAGAGATTTGATGTGCAAGGTCATAGTTGTATATTTGGATGAATTGACGATCTTCTCTAAAAAGTGAAGTGGTCATTATGATCATCTGGAGTAGGTACTCTTAAGGTGTAGGCATCATGGGATTTCATTAAATCCTAAAAATTCCATGTTTGGAGTAACAGAAGGAAACTTGCTAGGTCATATCATGACTAAAAAAGGAACCAGATCAACCCAGAGAGGGTGAAGACCATCCAAGGCCTTACCCTACCCATAAGAGAAATTGGGGTGCACTCATTTTTTGGGAAGGTCAATTTCCTAAGAAGATTTGTACCTAACTTTTCGATAAAACCAAGGATATCCTTAGGATGATGAAAATTAAGACTCCATTTCAATGGAACACTAAAGGGAAGATTGCTTTTGAAGAAGTCAAAAGAGTGATTTCTCATGCTCCTATTCTGGTATGCCCAGACTTCAAGAAGGATTTTATCATGTACAGCTATGCTTCTGCACACACAGTATCGGCCATTCTAATGTAAGAGAATGAAGAAGGAATCAAATCTCCCATCACCTTCATGAGCTGCCCCCTAAAGGAATCATGAATTGAAGATGTTTAAAATTGAAAAGCATTCTTATGCAGTGAAACATTTTAGGTATTATGTGTTCAGTTCCCACACTCTCGTTCTTATTCCCGATACTGCAGTTAAGTCTATTTTGACTCAACAAGAGTTGGGTAGTCAATAAGGTAACTAGATATCCAAATTCTAGGAATATAACTTGGACATTAGACCTACCAAGTTGGTACAAGGAAGATGCCTGTGCCACTTGATTTTAGAAAATAAGTCTGAGACAGAACGTGAAGAAACTAAAGATATTTCTTCAGAATTGCCCATGGTACTCTTTGTAATCAAAACCGATGAATGATATGTAGATATCACTTTATTTTTAACTTACAGATAATTCCCCCCGCATTTAAGCCAAAAAGGAAAGATGACAGTTAAAATTAGGTCCGCAAGATACATTCTTTAGGATAATGGTATATATAAGAAGGGTATTGATGGTGTATTCTTGCGTTGTGTTGATAAGTCTCAACAGATAAGGTTGCTAGAATCCTTTCACAATGTAGCATGCAGAGGACATTTCTCTTCCTCTATGACATCTTACAAGATCTTACGGGATAGGTACTATTGTCCTAATATCTTCTGAGATTCAACAGAATGGGTGGCTAAGTCTGAAGCTTGTCAACATTTCATTGGTCGTCCTATGTTGTCTGCTCTTGCCTTTAAGCCTATGGTAATTGAAGAACCTTTTCACCAATGGGGAATTGATTTCATTGGAGTAATAAAATCTACCTCCAACACTGGTCATAATTATGTGTTCACCACCACTAACTATATCACCAAGTGGGTGAAAGCTTCTCTAATCAAACAAGCTACCTCTGAAGCTGTTTACAATTTTCTCAAAGAGAATATAATTGTTAGATTCGGCATTCCTCACAAGATTGTTTTTAACAAATGCTTCCAATTTCTCATCACATGAGTTGACTGAATTTTGTTATGGATTGGGATTACATTGGCTCACTCATTCGACTATTATCCCCAAGGCAATGGTCAAGCTGAATCCAGCAATAAGAACCTGGTGACCATAATCAGAAAGATGGTTGATGAGAATCAAAGGACATGGCACAAAGCATTGTATGATGAATTATGGGTAGATCAGATTACTCCTAAGTGAGCTATTGGAATTTCCCCATTCTAGGTGTTGTATGGAATTGATGTTGAGATTCTTATCTCTGTAGAATTACCAGCCTTATGGTTAGCTAAAGAAATTAAGGATGAAACTTTTCAAAGTTTCATTGAGAAAAGGATAATGTATCTAGCTAGGCTAGAAGAAGAACGGAGCAAGGTGGTGGATCATATTGCAAACCATCAAAGCAGAGTCAAAAGAATATTTGACAAGAAATCAAAGCAACGTGATTTATAGATTGGAGATCTAGTACTTCTCTGGGATAAGAAAAGGGAATAGAAAGGGATGCATGGCAAGTTTGATTATTTATGGAAAGGTCCTTTCAAAATCCATTAGCTGAATGGTGAAAATATCTTCTGTCTATCATACTTTCATGGAGATTTGCTCCCTCTACCTTTTAGTGGCCAACATTTTAAGTTGTTCCACAAGTAATTCAAGATGCTCTCTTGTACTGTATTATAATTTATTTTTTGTTGTGTGTTTGTTTTCTTTCTTTCTTTCTTTCTTTGTTTTTTGTTTTTCTCTTCTTCCAACTCCGTAGCCCAATAGATAAAAATTCTTGATTCTGAGTTCTCTTCCTTTGATGTCTCAAAGAAAATCCCCAACTGGAGCCAGCTATTATCTCATTTTAGTGATTTCAGCTAAAATTATTGAGATAACCATAGGAAAATTTTAGAAAAATCTCTTAAATTTCCCCTTTCGAGGAGATTTTCGAGGTTTCAAGTTTTCAGTGCATGAAAGCATGTTTCTTGCTTGTTACATGTCCCATGTTCCTTGAAACCTGAAACCTGATGGTCTTGTCAGTATGTCGGGTTTTCGGAACCCTAAGCATTAGAACATGCATTATCCAATGCATTCTTCATGTCATGTGTCATGTTTTTGGAACTTAAAAGCATCTCAACATCTTATGTGTCATGCCTCATGCTTCCCAAAACTTGAAACCTGAAAAGAACTAAATCCTTTGTATCAGGTTTTTGGAAGTCCCAAGCATGATGACATGTCATTAATGTCTAGTTGTCTAGTAGTTGGCACATGTGTTAGGTGAGGTGTAATTAATGCTATCATTTTATAAATAGTCAGTTTTTATACATCATTTTTACCTTGTACAATTTTTGATACGTTGGATTTTTGTGCATGATTCTTCCTCCTTCAAACCCGATTGAGCTTCTTGATTGATTTCATGATCCATCTTAGATTATTTTTTGAGTTTATTGAAGTTATTTCTCTCCTCTTTCTACTTTTATGCTTTCTGAGTTATTTTTGAGGTGTTCATAATGGATTTTTTCATTTCTTTTCTCTTCCTTCTTGGATTAGGGATTTGGGTTACTTTATTTTTTTTTATTTACATTCCCATTAAACCTCTTGTTTGGAATTCACCCTTAGGTTATTTTTTTATTTTCCCATAGATGGTACCCTATAGTTTTCAAAAAGGGTTAAAAAATTCCTAACTAGTAATTGTAAAGCACACACCAGGTTTACACAAAAAATATAATTCACGGAATAATAATTCACCTTCAATATTCATTCAAGTTTGTATTATAGAATATATAGAATAACTTGTTCCTATAATTTAGGAAATAAGTATAACCACTAACTCCATCAAGCCTATTTACGTGGGTGAGTACAACCTACTCAACCACTACACAAGCCAACAAATATTAGTTATTTATAAAACACCTAATTACAATAGTAATTCCTTTTACATTAATAATACAAAAACTATATTATAATGTGAAGCACTAAACAAGATATTCCTAACATTCCCCCCTTAGTGCGAACATGGTAGAAAAACATCCACACTCTCAACTGCAGTATGCTCACACCTGTGGCATGTCCAACTCTGTGACTCATGACCTTGACCCAAAAGAAAGGCTCTCTCCTTCCATGGTTTTAAACGGGCTTACCACAAACCTTGATGTGAACAGGTCCCATCAACTATCCACCTCGTGTGGTTTTCTGGACCCTCCCACAAACCCTTTCAAGATCCATGAACTGACTTACTCTGGTGCTACTGGTCATCACTATGCTTATACATCAGGGAATTATGTAGGAAACACAACATGCATATCTCAAATTTGCACAATAGAAGATATACTGAAAAAATCTCACATTACTTCCTATAAGAATCGTAATGTTCTTAATCGTAGTCTTTGTCATTGATCGCTGCCACTCGATCTTGAATAACATAGAAAACTGCCACTGCCACTGGAAGCTTTCCTTGACTAAGTCGTTTTGGGTGCAGAATGGGAATGGAACATTGGTATGTATTCCCCCCCACAATGTGAAATTCCAAATAAGAAATTAGAAAGGGAAAAATGTATTGTGTTGTATCATACTAACTAGATCTTGTTGTCTTGATCTTGCTGCACATGATCACCATTGCCAATGAACGTATTCACTGACCGATCATCTTCCAACGAAGTACAGTAGTCAGAGGATCTCTGCAGTCAGAGGATCTCCGTAGTTTTCTGCTCTCTTATACAATTCTTTTCTAGTATTAACAATAAATCACACCACTCAAAGCAACAGGAACACTACAAACTGAAGCACACTGAGAAAATGGAAACCACACTAAAAATATAATACTCACACCATACATATGCCACCACAGCTTCTGCGCGGCCCCGTCGTTGGTGACTGACGAGAGGTCGTTGTTCGACCTCCTTCCTCCGATGCCTCCTTCCTCCATCAACATGCTGCTAGCTCAGCTGAGTTTGGATATGAAGCTCATTTGTTTCCACATTGAAGTTATTCTCCCCCCGTAATGTGAAACATTTTAGTTTTAGGACATCGGGTACAACCGATAATGCATCCCACAAAATAGCCAAAAAATATGATATTTTTCAAAGTGGGTATTCTATCCCAAAATTAGAACCACTATAATGAGAATTAAAAAATAAACACTTTTGCAAAAAAACGGTGCTCAATTTTGAGTTACCGTGCAAAAGTTATTGAGGTTACAATTTCCCGTAAATTGGTCCAATTAAAATAAAATTGAATCGCCCTCAAAATTCAATTATTAAGCAAAAACTATAGAAATATATATATATATATATATATATTTTAAACTATAGTTTTGCTAAATAATTAAAAAGAAATTGACCAATAAGAAAAAACTTGTGTGTTGCATTTCTTTTCCCGGATGTGCATTTCCAGCCACAAAAATGTCTGTTTGACAGCAGTTTTGTCATATATGCGTACTGAATCTGACCCTGATGTAAACTACAAAGTTGTGCGCCTTTTTCTTATATTTTCAACCCAAAAAGAATCACCTCAATCTGATGTTTTATGAGGAAGATATGTTCATTTTACTGAACACTACTTGCTGTATTTTTTTGGACGGATTTTTGAATATTCTCTTTGGCCTCTTAAATCTTCTTGGCTCTCATAGGAATAACCTGCTCTGGTACCAAATGTAGAGCACACACCAGGTTTGCACAGAAAATATAATTCATGGAATAATAATTCACCTTCAATATTCATTCAAGTTTGTATTACAGAATATATAGAATAACTTGTTCCTATAATTTAGGAAATAAGTATAACCACTAACTCCATCAAGCCTATTTACGTGGGTGAGTACAACCTACTCAACCACTACACAAGCCAACAAATATTAGTTGTTTATAAAACAACTAATTACAATAGTAATTCCTTTTACATTAATAATACACAAACTATATTATAATGTGAAGCACTAAACAAGATATTCCTAACAGTAACATGACGGGGATTTTTCATGTCATGACATCGTATAAATTTGATCGCATTTGTTTTGGATTTTACATGGTGTCCAACATCATATGAGTTCCACCTTTTGGGATTCTCCAACTGCTTGACATCCCCCAAGTTCTTCCTTTGTATCGGGTTTTGCAATGTTCCTGACATCCTCTGAACTCCGCCAGTGTATTAGATCTTTCTTAGTGTTTTACATACCCTAACCTCCGACATACATTTCCTAGTGTATCAAGTTTTGCAGAGTTCTCGGAATCTTGCTTTATCCGCTAGTGTTTCAGGTCTTGACCAGTGTTCGACACTCTCTGAGTTCCACAGTGTGTTGGATATTATCACCTGCTCGACATCATTGAAATTCCACTGGTATTTCAGGTTTCTCAAGGTGTTCGACATGGTCTATTTCCTGACACACACAATCCATTCTGTTGGGTTTTTGAAGCTACTTTGCAAGTTTCAAAACCCGAATAGTAGGGCGGGTCTGTTCACTTATCCAACAAACATCCAGAACTGATTGCTCTTTCAGGAATTTTCAAGACTCCTCATTTTGGACCCTAGCCCATCTACGGATAAGTCAGATAATTCTTGAAATATGAAGTACAAATATCAGAAGATAGATTCTTCTTTTTATATAAGTTGTAATTATGACATCCGGAACACAAAGCTCAACATTATCGACATGGAGGACTTCTGGAAAAGGATCAAGGATTCTTCTCAGAATTCATGGATGAAGTCAAAATTTGGCAGTGCTCTCCCACTCACAGTAGGGTTTCGATTATCATATCAATGCCCTAAATTCATACTGGCATGTGCTTCTCACTATGACTCAGCCTCCCGCTCAGTGAAAAATCAAGCAGGAGAGTCTATAGTAAAATTAGATAGATATTACTTCGATCAACTCCTAAAGTTTCCCACCTTTACGGATTATGTTGATTTAAATATTAAGTCGCCACAGAACACTTGGGACAAAGATCAAGAAGACTACATTAAGCATTTGAACAAGAAATTATTGATCAAGGCTAAGCCAGTTGTTTCTAGGTTTCCTAAGATGGTCCCTAGAAGTGATTTCATACTTGAAGTCAGTGATATCATCACCCTACTGAGCTAGTTATTTGGGCTCCCAGTGTTAAAAGAATTCCAAGGTTTGATGTATCAGTTCATGCTCATCATAAATAAGAATGACCAAGGGATTGATTGGTGCACCTTAATAAGTGATGAGATAGAATCTCAAATGAAAATGGTCTTGTCTACTGGAAAGTTCTACATGATTTCATACGTCACCTATACAACAGCAGGTATGAGAAACTACCCAGGGTTGGATGCAAAAGGGAACCAAACAACTGATCACATATATTGATACATACCTCAGCTGACAATAAAAGGATCTCAAGATCAGTTTAGGAGAGTGAATAATGCCTTATTTAATGAAATTATTTATGGGATGGACCCTGAGTGGAGAAAGAGAAGAGTTTCTGATGAGGCATGGGTGAAGGTGTCAAAGTGGGACTGCATCTTCTTGCCATTCAAGAATTTTACCTATCTCTAGGTGGTAAGGTTCCACAGTACTCCTTTCCATTTGCCCAGGTTTCCAGGTGACAAAATCATCCTTATGGAGTTGGTCAAACAACTGTTGGATTTCCACAAGTTCCAATAGAGTAGACATAAGGCTGTTGTCTCCTTCAAAATTTCCATTGGAAGGTACACATGTTCTATAGTGGTGAAGGCCAAGAATGTGGTGCACAAACTTCAGGACAAACTAAAGAAGCATATGAAGTTTAGAGAGGGATTTGATATTCGAGGAGTCCTTAAGTCATATGGAACTGTGTATCTTCATGTGCCCCATATAGAGGACATATGGGTTGATCTTCAACATGAGGTTGTTGTTTGAAGAAAAGACAATAGCATATTGACTCTTGAAGAAATCCAAGCATTACATCTTTCCTGATATCCCAGAAGGCACCATGGATAATGAAAGTGTATTGAAACCTAGGTATGAATAGTCAGATGGAGATCAACTTAGATTCCCAGCCATCGATTGCTCCATTGCTGAAAAGGATTCTATCGCTGAGAGATCTACTCAAACCCTTGTTTGCACTAATCCATGGCTCATTTCTTAGGGAACGAGCTATAAAGAAAAGAGATTTTCAAAGATACCTACTCTAAAATCGGGACCCTTGAAGGGAGAAAATGGAAAAGGTAAAATCCCTACCAAAAGACAAATAAAGTTTAAGTTTGTCAGAAGAGTGAAAAAGCAGGGGGCTGAATCATCTACTCCCACACAAATAGTTGAGGTATTGGATTCTCCTCCTCAACCAGAGACAAGAAGAATTCTCCCAAAAGTTGAGGTTGTTCAACCTCTCATTTCTCCATTTGTTGATTTATTTTCAAAAGTAAGTCTTGCTCTTGCATCTCAAGCTTTGGATTTAGAGTCTTTACCCTATCTCCCCCAATCTTCCTCACCACATATTTTAATGCCACTCTTGTCAGCCATTTCCGGCATTTTCTCTGATCTTTCACCTCTCTCTGCTAGACCTACATTGGCTATAGAAATGCCTCCTCCTTCCACACCTTCATTCCCTCAGTCTATTCCCACAATCACTACACTTGCAGTCATCATGACTTGGCAAGAAAATCTTCCTCCACCCACAGATACATCCATGACACCTCCAATAGGAGGAACTTCTTCCATTGTACCTCAATGGCTAGTAGACCAAACTCTGAGAAAGAGGAAGGTTGTAGTTCCCCTATCAGCCTTCAACTTCAGTTCACTCAAGGCCTCTCATGCCAAATATGCCAAGAAACCTAAAATAGTTTCAAGGGTTTCAGTATATGCCTCAGGGCATAAGTTTGTAGAGATTTCCACTCCTGTGCCTGACAAAACCAAGGAGAACATAGCAGATTTTGATTATCAAATTACAAGGGTGGATCTGGGAAGGGTAACAATAGAATGGGCACAGTAATATGCACAAGATGCCATGAATGTGCTATGCCAAAATCTAAAGGAAACAAAGGTGAGCAGAGATGAACTAAAAGAGAAAGTGGAATAGTTGACAAAAGTATTGCTTAAGCTTTCGAAGCCCTCTCAGTCAACATCGTCATCTTCTACTCCTACTCATATCAAGTTCAAATTATCATCAGTTCCTATTATTGAGAAGATCAATGAGAAGGGGAGAACGTTGGATGAATGGATTTATAGATTACTCCTTCAAGGAAGGAAAGTCATTGATGATACAATAGAGGTATATAAATCCTTGGTGGAAATGAAAAAGTATGGTGACAAGATGAATGATGAATTTTCACAGGAGGCTAGAAACCTTGAAATAACTTTGGAGACCCTCAATGCACTGAAGAAAATTCCATCTTGGGTCTTAATGGAAGAAGGAGTCATTCCACATGGGGATAAACACTTCTAGCTAACCAAGGTTATCAGGTTTAAGATAAATATTCCCAGTGAAGCTTGTAGCAAGTTTAGAGAATCCATGGATCAATATATTGACGCCACCAGCGATATCGAAGAAGAGATTTTCAAGATATTTTCCAAAGTATTAGATGAAGGTACAAACATTCTACCTGCTGATGGTTTCTATAAACAAATTTAGGAATTGATCAAGTAAGAACCATCTTCCGTCTTTGATCTGAGTGTCATTGATAAATTTATAAAGATCGAGAATGTTTTCGAATCACTAAGAAAACTTAATAAGAGATTGTTCAGAAACTTCCTAGCAACACAAGTGAAACACATGAAACTTACGAGGTTCTAAGTGATTATTCAAGTGTGCCAGATGAAGCTGAAATGCAAGGCATAATCCAAAAGTTTCAAGATTTTTTAGACAAGTAGGCATCGCTAGAAGAAGACAAGGATGAGGAAATGGAATAATCAATGATGTTACATGTAATTTCCTTCCAAAAATTGACATGTCTTTTTCATTTCCGTTTTGTCACATAGAAAGCAAATTTTGACTTGTTCTCCTACGTGAGAGTCAAGCAAAATAGGACTCTTATTAAATGACTACTTTCTAGGATTTATCCTATTTTCTCGTTTCTCTCTCTATTATATATAAGGGATGCTTGTGCATTCCAAGGGGAGACTTTTTGAATATTAAGAGCTATTGTCAAGAAGAAGAAAAAATTAGTATTTTCTTTTTAATCATTGAAGAATAGAAACAGTTGTTATTTTACAAAATTTGTGTTGTGGGATTCATATATCTTGAGAAGATTGTTCTTACATCCAAAATCTTGAGCCATTCTTTGTTTAGTGTTCTTGATCATTTTAATTATTTCAAAATATTACACTTGTTATCTAAAACTTGTATAAGTATTTCTTGATCTGTGTTTGCTGGAATGAAAATATGTTCCTCTCATTCCCTTCCCACTTTGTTTCGTCTATAATATTTTCCCTTGTAATTCTTCCTATCTAAAGATTGTAACATATCCATTTCGTGTTGATATGGATTTTAGGATTGTATCCCAACCCCAATGGTTAGGATAGTGTGGATATTATATATATTATTTCTTTTGTGTTTTAGATAAGTAATAAATAGGCATCCTCACCTGTCTTTGAGGAGGGATTTAATCCCATGTACTGTGGTTAAACCTCATATTTTGGTCTAAAAAAATATCCAGCCAACAACCTTAACTTGCATGCATCTATGAACCTATTGACAGAAGCCTAAAAGTATTACACTGTGAATGCATAAGGAATTTTACACCAAGGGCCTCATTGTCTAGTCTTCATTCTTAATCTGCTAACACAATAGTGTTATAACACTGCACATTCTGCTTCCTCATTAACAATGGAAGGAAATTATTTGGGAATGCACCAATCATATTCAAAATCCTCACGCAACCTCCTATACCACATCTACAATATCTTTTTGTATACACCCCCCGTGGACCCATCACAACTATATTTGGAAAACCTTTCTGCAAGCGATTTCTTCTTCTCTAGATATTGCCAAACTTTATCTTGTAGGCCATCTGGAACCCCAATCTTAGTAAATAAAATTGAAATAAGGATAACACCCCAACTAATATTGTCCACTTTTTGTGCTTCCTTAATAATACCCTCAGTTATAAATGATGCTAGGTTATACACAATACCTTCCGCCATCTTCCTTGTAATATATAACCATATTTTGTTCACTGTGCCCCATCTTTCTTGGCCATTGATTTTTTTGAACAACTGATCTACAATTTTAATGATTGGATTATTTATCTTGGCTATGGGAATCACACACCATTATTTATGGTATCCTACCTCCTCAGTAGTGGCTTCTACATTCACATCATCTTCTAGATCAATGACAATATATGTTCCCAAGCTTCTCAATCTAGTAAGCATTCCAATGAAAGATGTGGTGAGCCACACCCTTCAGTTAGCAAAATAAAAGAAGTCCCATGGATCCTTGAAATTATCCATTGGTAAAGATCCTCTAGTTTTCCAAAGTAAGGGAGCTTATAAACTTGTAAAACCCCAACCTTTACCAAGGTTTTATTCCCTTCATCACCATATATATACTTATCATCTGTCATGCATAGATCCATCTTCTTTGTCAATTCCTTTTCTATCTCATCGAAAAAACATTGGTGTGGTGGTTTTAGTAACATAATTTACTCTTTTGAACATGATACTCCTAGTCGTGCCCCACGATAACTCCTTTAGAGTACTACATTTCAAAAAATATACTTACAAGTGTGTCCTCAACCTCCACCTCTAGTTCGACCTTCTTCTTTCCCTGTGTGGTCACTACATGAGCTCACTTGGGTGTCGTGGTGAATTTACGATACTTACTTGTGCTTGTTCAATCTCTATAACTCCTAATTCCATGTTCACTAGTGTTCCCTAACTTTAATTCTATTTTTTTCAAACCATAGTTCCGCAAACCTCTCTTTCACATGCCTTTTTATAGCTCAAACACCCTTCCGATGGAGCTCTAGTATGGTCATGTCCAAATCTCAACTGGTTTTATTCTTCACATAATTTCTCTCACACTTCAAACTCGATTTCTCTTATAATTGCACTTCGCAACTTGAAAACTCAAAGTATGCAAGGTAGAAATAAACTCACAATCCCCCCTTTTATAGATTGTTTAATTTTTAATACATTAATTACTCCTCACCTACCACTGTACTCTGCATTAGTTACATTTTTCTTCCTTTTTTGTACATTTTTCTTCTTTTCTAGTGCTCTAATCATAACTTTCTAGCATGCCCACTATTTTTCATCCACCGACCTCTTTATGTGCGCATCCATGCGAAGAAGTACATAACCCATCGCGTCACATCCTAAATAGTTTCCTATGGCATTATATACCTCACATTATACTGTGCAAACCTTATGCATGGTCTTTAATTTGAAAATTTTTTGTCATTAGTTATTATCACCATCCTTTTTATTATCTATAACACATTTCTTTCTAGTAACCAATAATTTCATTACCAAACACACTCTTACAGTTAGTTCATAATCAATTTACACCACCAACTAAATTACTTTTCTATGCATACTTGCAATCCACCCCCACTAAAAGTATTTGCGGTCCTCTTCACATGAACACAAAAAATATTAATCAACTTCCTATGCACAAGCGCGCTTATTACAACAAAACACAAAACTAAATTGACAAAATATATGAATGATGAAAGGAAACACATGAAAAGTGAAATATAATATAAGTGGTAATACTGCCTTATTACAAACAACAAGAATAATTATTTATTCTAGGGTTTCATCCTAAACCCATTAAAGTAAATTGCAAATAAATTTCAATATAATGCCTACAATTGACAAACATCTAGTTCTAATATCTTCATTACTACAAATGGTCCTAACCAATGAAATTTGAGTTTCCCTGGGTGGTGCATAAAATTAAAATCATATAGAAGAACCATATTACCCACCTCAAATGTTTTATTCCTAATATGCCTATCATACCATGCTTTTTTTCTGTCCTTTTCTATCTTCTAGCTCCACCGAGTAATAACGTGCCTCTCATCCAACTACATCAGTTTATCAATGCGTTCTTCAACAACTTTCTCATTAGTTATTCCTCCTCTGCACCCAATATGAAGGGATGGTAACATAAATTCAATAGGAAATAAAACCTCTATACTAGATAACAAATGAAAGGGTGTGGCCTTATTCAACCTTTTATATGTTGTCCTATATGCCCAAATTATGTAGGAGCATCTCTCACCAAGGTGTTTAGTTTTATGTGTTGATATAATGTTGGTATGTGAAGATGTTCTAGGATATTTATATGTCATGTAATTTTCATCAAAGTCATGATGTGATGTTGGATTCAATTCAAGTTTTCAAAAAATTTAAAAAGTATATTTCCCTCTAAAAATCTCATCTTGAAATTTAGAGGAGTTTGAGCCATTCTTAGCTTATGTTGGAGTTGTTAGTGGTAATAATAGTTAGAAAAATATGTTTGGAGAGTAAGTACATATTTCTTAGAGTGATTTTAAGTCCATCTAATATAATATAACCATAAACTACTCTCCTTGTGTGTGAAAGATCCCGTGTAAAGGCCATGAGTCAAAAAAGGGAGTTAGCTAGGGTTCAAAACATTAAAGTGAGTGAACTAAAAGAAGATAATTCAAGTGTAAAGATATTTATTACTCCAAGAGATTGTTTTTATGAAGGAGTGGAAGGTATTACTCATGGGGAAGAGGAAAAAGAAAGAGAAAATGGACTAGGAAAACTCTATTTTGATGAAGGAGAGACTATATATGGCTAAGAACAATCAAGAAAAGACAATTTTTGTATGCAATAATTGAAAATACTTGGTCTCTTTTTGGTCTCATTCAAATTTGGTGTGTTATAATTCTAGAGAGTTATCTTGATGATTTCAAATATTAAAGGTTAATAGTTTGCATGAGTCATTCGCAAAATGTGCTCAGACTGATATATATCTTTGTTACAATATGTAACTTCTTGATTCTATGTCTTAAGGTTTTTGTGATTGAGTATTTAATGCTTATGAATGTTTATCTTGGTTACACAGAACTTACACTAGAGGATTAAGGATTGATTTAGAGGGAATATTTTAAATTTTGGTTTATAATTTTTCTTAGGATCATAAGGAAACATCAATCAGGGTTTCGAAGAAGGAAACCCTAGGTAAGTAATCAACTTTATTAAAAGATCCCATAACTTGTATAAAAATTCATTATGATATTATTAATCATTATGAATGATTAGAGAAGCTTGGAAGGGGAGTATGTATTGATTAAATTTGACAATGGGTTTAGGAATTGCATGTAATTCTACAAGGCAAGAAAGTGAAAGTGTAATTGTAAGGAGTAAGGGACATAATTTTGACACCTTAGTTGATTGTAACATTAAATGGAAGTATGAACCTAGTGTATTGAGGCCATGAATCTATTATGACATTGTAAATTCAATTTTACAAAGAAGGGAAAATGAATGATAATCTGCGATACTGTGTATTCAGGGACAATCAGGAAATTATAGAAAATGCTTGTTTATGTGGTTCTCAAACATTTTTGGTAAGATTGGTATGAAGAAATAGACATGAAAGG
The DNA here is from genome assembly GCA_019776745.2 of Taxus chinensis. Taxonomy (NCBI): domain Eukaryota; kingdom Viridiplantae; phylum Streptophyta; class Pinopsida; order Cupressales; family Taxaceae; genus Taxus; species Taxus chinensis. Next base: position 335,838,512 of record CM034146.1, read on the forward strand.
CATACAGTCCAAATTTGAAGCTTGAACACTAAGGATAATTAAATTTATACCTATTGATACCAAAAATGATGCACACTAACCATTGATTGAACCCTATTCAACAACTCAAATTGAATCTAACAGCAAACCTTCAATATACTCTACACTAGAGGATCCTTAAGAAAATCCTATAAGGGCCAAAACTACAGAAAAATATCAAACAATTATTCCATGGCTCCTCCAATCACCCTAATCTTTCTATGCACCTTTCATTCATTGTTATTCAATCCTCCATATGATTTAATAACAAAGAAATAAGTCACTTTCCTATTTTACTCAATCTGCCCTTAAGCCTTCTAGATTGGATTCTAGCTCAAAGCATGAAATTTTACTCTTTAATCCTCCTTTAACATCTCCACTTATATTAATTGTTCACACACCTCAACCAATCTTGGATTAACTATAAAATTGAGTTTAAGAAATTCAAAGCATCAAATTTTACCATACTAGCTCAAAATGTCTTCTATCTCCCCTTAAGAAAAGTTTCATGGAATAGTCAAGATTATAATGATATAAAGGTGCTATAAATAAGTTAAGAGTTCTATTATCTTTCTTTCATGATCTTATAAGTTCCTACAAAAATTCAAAACCAATCTCCTTGATTTTTTCTCTTAACCTTACTTTTACTCTCTTAGTCTCTAAAGGCCTAACTAACCCAAACCAACTGTGATTTCTTAAGTATTTTCAATTTCCTTAAGATTTAAAACATAAATAAGGTATTTTAAACCACTTATTAATGTTTTCTTGAGTTCTGAGAAGTTATAAGTTTGAACTTTATATCTTGAACATCTTTCCTTTGTTTCTACACCTCTTGAATTAGGCTTCTAACTGTGTTTTCGCACCTCTTCCTAGAATATCAAGGAATTAAAAAAATTCCACCCTTGGTTTGTCAAATTTCATCTTTAATCTCTCTCTATACCTTATTGGCGTGATTTATACAAATTTTCACTTTAAAATTTTTTGGTTTGCACCTTCAATCACTAAGCCATAGTTTATTTCTAAATTAGCACTCCTAGAAGTCCAAGAGATCAAAAATAGGTATAAATTTCATTATCCTTTGTGTTCAAGCATAAAATTTGGAGTGTATGTATTTAATGTATTTGAATTCATACCACTCTTACCATAAATGTTTGAGAATAACATAAATAAGTATTTTATATAGTTTCCTTACCGTCACTAAATACACATTATCACATTTTATCATGCATATTCCCTTCTTTGTACACTTTAAGTTATAATATCCTAATAAAGTCATGGCCTCATTACACTAGGTTTATACCTTTATTTAATGTTATAATCAGTTAAGGTGTCAAAAGTATGTCCCTTACTCCTTATAGGTACAATTTCACTTTCTTCTCTTCCACAGTTACATGTACTTCTTAAACCCACAGTCAAATGAAATCAATACAGACTCCCCTTCGAAGGTTCTCACATCATCCTTAATGATTAATAATATCATAATGAAGGTTTATACAAGTTTTGGGATCTTTTAACAAGTTTGAGTACTTACCTAGGGTTTCCTTTTTCCAAATCCTGACTGAGGTTTCCTTATAAGCCCCAGAAGAACTATAAACCAAAATTCAAAAGTTTCACTCCAAATAAATCCTTGATCCTCTAGTGTATGGTCTGCTCAACCAAGATAAACATTTATAAGAAAAAAATACTTAATCGTAACACCCTTAATACATTGAACCAAGAAGTTACATATTCTAACAAAGATATATAATAGTCTGAGCACATTTTATGAATGATTCATGCAAACTATTAACCTTCAAGCTTTTAAATTATCAAGAGAACGCTCTAGAATTACAAAACACAAAATGTGAATGAGAAAAAATTTAGACCAAGGATTTTCCCATTATTGCATACAAAAATTGTCTTTTTTACTGTTCTTAGCCATATACAATCTCTCCTTCATAAAAACAATTTTTTCCCATTACATTTTCTCTTTCTTTTTCCTTCCCCCCACAAGTAATACCTTCTTATTGTTCATCAAAACACTATCTTAGATGAATAAATTCCCTTATAATTGAATTATCTTCTTTTATTTCAGTCAATTTCATGTTTTGAACCCTAACTAACTCCCTTTTTTCACTCATGGCCTTTACACATGATATTTCAAACACATGGAGAGTATTTTCCATTATTTTACATTACATGGACTTAAAATCACTCCAATAAACATGTAACTACTCTCTAAACATATTTTTCTAACTATTAGGACCACTAACAACTCCAACATAAGACAATAATGGCTCAAACTCTGAATTTCAAGATGGCCTTTTTAGAGGAAAATACACTATTTTGAATTTTTTAAAAATTTCCTTCACTCCAACATCACATCACAACTCTAATGACACTTACATGACATCTTGACCTCCTATAACATCTTCACATTCAAAAATTAGACCAACACATCAAATCGAAAACCTTGGTGAGAGATGGTCCTGCATTATACTCTCAAGGGGAAAGAAAATTCCCTGTACTTTCTTGTTTGGATGACTATGTATTCAGATGTATCTACACATTTTCTTGCTTTTTTTGGACTTTTCTTCCTCATTCTCACTACACTTATTTTTTTCTTTACCATCTGGGTCCCACATGGTATTCTCTATGCTTCCATTTTCTTTGAAATGGATTTTATTTTTTTGGAATTCTATCTCTATCTTCTTTTTCTTCTTCATGTTTCCATCCATAATACTTGCACACACAAACATATCAAATACAAATGTAGATAATTATTCATCCTCTACTCCATATTTCATCAATTTAGAGTACACTTCCTTCATGTAATCATCTTGTTCTTTTTAAAAGTCAACATTTTCTTATCTTTTTGCTTGCTCCCTATCATTCTTCACTAACTCAAAATTCCTTAAACTTTTATCTTATTATTATTTGTTTTTCTTTTCCCAAGAAATCCATTTTCTCTCAACTGTAACTTCCTTTTTCTCTTCATTTTCCATTTCACTAGACAAATTTGGAAATAGTTCATCTATTTTACTCATGCAAAATTTATCTTCATGTTTCTTAAGCTCAACATTTCCAGATTTCCGCTCATTCTTGCTTGCTCCATGCTCAACAAATGCACTAGTAGAGTATTTTGGCACAATTTATAGGATTTCATTTACAGACTCTTCATTATCAAGCAAACAATCATCAAATACAATCACATTGTCTTCATTATTGGTTTGTATACCTTTTGGAGGATTAAGGAGATCTTTAATCATGTATATTTCCTCTCTCAACATGAGAGTATCTGCTTTATCCATGGACTCATCTAACTTGGGCATGTCATATACATTCTCTTTAGAACATTCTTCACTTTCCCTACATGTTTGTTCATAATTTTTGTAGGAGCATTCACCAACTTCCCATGTAACTTATTTATTCACTTCTTTGAAGGATATTCATTCTTATTTACTTGCTACATTTAAGGGATTATAATCACCATAGTTAGGTACATCATCAAATATTTGACAAATCACTTCTTTACCTTTGAAATTGCTTGTATTTTCTTGATGAGTTTGTTCACTTGCTTGTAAAACTCTTTCATTCCATGCTTAAACTGGTTTTCCCATATTATATTGTTCTCTTGAACTAGTGTTCACCTCATTCTTCATACATTATTGTAGTGCATTAACTTGATTTTTATCCTTGTCTTTCCATTTCTTTCTTGCCATATGATTTGGATGAGTTCTATTCTTCACATCAGTTGTTTTCTTTGATTTATAGCTTGAACTTTGTTCCATATCAGCTCTATCTTCTCCATTGGTTTGTAGATTTGAATTGTAACTTTGGTAAACTTGATCCTTGAATTATCATTAGGATTCACCTTTTTTTCATTTCTTTTAAGCCATATAGGCATAATATAGTCATGATGTATGATCTCCCTCAAATGAATAACTTGGTGTTTTCTTTTAGTGTACTCATTTTTCCTCTTGGATTCACAAGAAGTGTCTTTCATACCTCTTTCATATTCTTTTACAACCTGAAAAATCTGATATGTCTTCCATATTTCATTGTTAGCATTCATTTCTTGCTCACTAGCACTTCCATTTTCTTGCAAATAGCTTTCCCAAGCCTTATAGAATGGAATTTTATCTACATAGTCCTCTTGTTTTATTCTATAATCTTACATTTTATCTTCTTTTCCTTTTACCAATTGTTCTTGCATTATCCTAGCTTCATCTTCTTCCACATGTTCTTCTTTTGAACTTGTTCTCATCCATTTTGAAGTCTTTTCCTTTATTTTCATCACTGTTATCTTCATACCTATAAATACCCATTCAAACATATAGCTAAATAATAAAAATAGATCCCATAAGGCCCACATGAGACCCTTATTCATCTTCACTTCCTTTCTTTCTATTTTTTCATCATATTCTCTTCTCGTGTCACCACATTTTCATTTACTTTTTCATGAGTATCTTTCACTATTTCTTTCTTTATAGCCATTATATTTTGCCTCTAATTCTTCTTCATGAGTAACCTGATATGCCACTTCACTTTCTTCTTCATCCTCCAAAATAAATTTTCTTATATTCCCATCATGATCTTGATCATTGTATCTAACCTCTCAAACATGTCATTTTCTTCCTTTTGTTCTCTTTCTAAGAGCAACTCTTTCATTCTTGTACTTTTCCTCTCTTTATCATAGCTTCTTCCTTATTTCAATCCCTTGAATTTTCTAACCATATCTTCTTTCAATACCTCCATGTGACCATCACCCAAATCTCTTTCACTTTGGTCTAGTGGTATCTTTAGGTATTCACCTAAGTCTTTTACACCCTAGTTTTTTTAGACAACTTTCTCTCCTAGCTTCTTAATCTTCCAATAATTCAACACTTCACCATATGTTAGGTACATACATGTCTAAAAGTTGCATGAAAATTTATTTACATAAAATATTACGGAAAGATTCAATCATCAAAGAATTCAAAATACTAATAAGGTTTCAAGCATCAAAGCCCATCCTTCAAAACATAGCATTTTTACTGAAAGTTCAAGAAAAATTCACTCTTCAAATATATCAACAAAAAATATTCCTCTTCAAGGCTTAGCCACCTAAAATTTCATGTATTTGAGAAAAATATCAGTACCTATAAGTATTTTATAACCACCTTAAGTAATCTCCTTCTTACCTCTTTATCCTACAATCCTATCTTCTTTACCCCTGTAACTTATCCATTTCAATATTTACATATTTATGCGCATCCCCTCTCATATTTGGATAATAATAATGCTCCTCCAATTACACAAACATTTTAACACCTCTAAATTGACCTCCTAATCCTCCACTATACTTATCTCTAATCACGTTCTCGTGCATTGACACCTTCGATAAATATACTTTTTCTCCTATGAACAACATACCTTCTTGGAAAAATTAATCCAACCCTGACATTCTATCCACATGCGTTGGTCTCATGCATACCTTCCACACTTTTTTAAAGTCTTAATTTTGCATGTATAACTCCTTCATGGTGTCAAAACCCATGATATTTATTTCAATAACAACACTCTTATTCTCAGGGAATTTAAAAATTTGTTGGAATTCCCACTTCTATTCTTCAAAAAATGAATATATTTGTAGGAACTTTATCCACTTCATATGCCTCTAGTTCAAATTTCCTTAACTATTGATAAAATATAGTTCTCAATGATCCATAAACAAGATAAATTCACTTAGAAATAAGTAACGCCTCCACTTATTTAATGCTTATACAATTGTGTTAAATTGTTGATCATATACTGTGTATCTCATCTTGACATTATTTAATTTTTCATTGAAGTAGGCTATGGTATTCCTTTTTTTATTCAAACTATTCCTATGACTGCTCCACTTGCATCATAATTGAATTTAAAAACTTTTTCAAATCTTAGAAATTATAACAATGGTTGTGCTATAATCCTCTGCTTCAATTCATGGAAGAAACACTCTTCTTATTTTATCCAAAAAAAACTTTACAATCTCCCTTCATAGTCTATGTGATTTCTACACACACTTCAATGATTTTTCAATGAAATTCCTATAGTATGTTGCGAACCCATGAAAACTTCGTGCCTTAGTCACATTCCTAGGTGATGTATACACAATTATTATGGGCATATTTTCTAGGTCCATAAACAACACATCTCGTGATATTATTGTTGGTTGGATATTTTGTCAATCCAAAATATGAGGTTCAACCACAGTACATGGGATTAAATCCCTCCTCAAAGACAGGTGAGGCTGCCTGTTTATTACTAATCTAAAACACAGCAGAAACAATATATACAGTATTCACACTAATCTAACCATTGGGGTTGGGATAAAATCCCGAGATCCATATACATACGTTGGGAAGATGTTCTAATAAATGGACAGGGTCGGAAGTTATTACAATGGAAGAAACACAATGGAAAGGAAATGAGAGGAACGTATTTTCTTTCGAGTAAACATAGAGCACGAAATAATCATACGAGCTTTAGACCATAAATATAATGTTTGAAATGATTAGAATCATCAAGATGCTAAATGAAGAATAGCTTAAGATTATGAACATAAGAACAATATCTTAAGAAAGATATATCTCACAACACAAAGTTTGCAAAATAGTATCAACTCCTATTCTTCAAATGATTAAAAGAAAACACAAAGTTTTTCTTCTTCACAATAGCTCCCAATATTTCAAAATATCTCAACCCTTTGGAATGTACACACATCCCTTATTTATAATAGAAAAGAGTAGAGAGAAAATAGGATAAATCCTAGAAAATAGTCTTTTAACGAGAGTCCTATTTTGCTTGACTCTCACGCAGGAGACCAAGTCAAAATTTGCTTCCTATGTGACGAAACAGAAATGAAAAAGACATGTCAATTTCAAGATTGAAATGACATGAAACATCAAGACTTAGTCTGAATCGTCATCTTTTTCTTCCTCATCTTTCCCTTCCTCCAACTGAGCCTATTTGTTCCGAAATTCTTGGAACTTACGGATTATACCTTGCATCTCATTTTCGTCAGGCGCAGTGGAATGATCGCTCAAGACTTCACATGTTTCGTGAGTGTCACTGGCACTACCGGGAAGCTTTCTCAATATTTTGTTGAGTTTTCTCAAGGCCTCCAAAGAATGTTCAATCTTCACAAACCTATCGATGATTTCAATACCAAATCCGTGAGTTGGTTCATGCTGAATAGATTCTTGGATTTGTTTGAAAAGATCATCGGCTGATAGGATGCCCGAGTTTCCAACTGACACTTTTACACAGATTTTTAACAGTTCTTCTTCCAGGTCGCTCTTGCCATCGATCAACTGATCTCTTGATTCTCTCAATTTACCACAGGCTTCGTTGAGAATCTTTACCCTGAACCTGATGGCTTTGGTCAGCTAGAAATGCTTATCCGCATGTGGGATGATGCCTTCTTCTACTAAGAGGCGTGATGGTATTTTCTTTAATACCTGGAGAGCTTCGAAAGTCAAATCAAGGTGTCCAATTTCTTGGGAGAAATCATCGTCCATCTTTTCTCCATCACTTTGAATATTTCCCAAAGATTGATAGACTTCCACGGTGTCTTGAATCACTTCTTTCCCCTGTTGGAGCAGTCTTTGGATCCATTCATCGACCACCCTTCCTTTTTTATTAATCTTCTCAATTGTAGGTACTGATGAGAAATAGAATCCGACAGGGACAAAGGAAGATGGTGTGGATTCAAGGGGTTTTGAGAGCTAAAGTAATACCTCAGTCAACTGCTCCACCTTTCTTTTAAATTCATCTCTGTTGTCTTTTGTTTCCTTCAATTTCTGGCACAACATGTTTGTGGCATCCCGTGCATCCTGTTGTGCTCCTTCTATTGTCACCTCTCCTAGAGCTACCCTGGTTATCTGATAGTCAGAGGCTGTTATGTCCTCTTTGGTTTTTTCAGTCGCAGGAGTGGCGATCTCTGCAAACTTATGCCCCGAAGCATCCACCAAAACCCTTGAAACTATTTTGGGTTTCTTGGCTGATTTAGCAGTAGAAACCTTGAGTGAGCTAAAATCAAAAGCTGGTATGGGTACAATCACCTTCCTCTTCCTCGGAGTTTGCTCGAGTAGCCATTGAGGCATGTCAGAGGGAGTTTCCATTATTGTAGAAGTTGGCATCATACTTTCAGGGGGAGAGGAATCCAATGGCGGAGTGGGGACAGTTACCAATGTGGTAGCAGAGAAAAAAGAGGCACTGGAGGGGGCGTGTTGGTGATTACTTTGGTACCAGCAGAGAGGGGTGAGAGTCCAGAGAAAATGCTGGCCATGATTGAAGAAGTCGATGGAGAATGAGGAGGTAGAAGTGGTTGTGAGGGAGGAAGTGCAGATTCTGACTCTAAAGTATGGGATGCAAGAGATAAGGTCGCTTCAGTTGGACAGTCAACAAATGGTGAAACCAGAGGCTGGCTTCCTTCTCCTTCCAAAGAAATTTCTCCTATTTCTGGTGGTGTTGGTGATTCTGGCACATTCACTGTTTCAACTGGAGAAACAATTGAAGAGATTTCTTGTTCTCTTCTCTTCTTGAAAAACTTGACCTTTATAGGTCCCTTAGAAGATCTTTTGTCTTTTCCCTTTTTGGAGGGCCCCGCCTCTGAAGCAACCAACTTTGAAAAATTATCATCCTTAAAACTCATTCCCCAAGAGGTGAGCCATGCTTTGGTGCATGCAAGAATCAGGGCTGATCTATCTGTAATGGAGGCTTTCTCACTGAGAGACCAATCAATAGGTGGGAAAACATATTGATCTTCATTCAATCCATCATAGGAAAGATCCAGTATGCTTTCATTATCACTAGTACCTTCTGGTATGTCAGCGAGCTCAAGTGTCTGAATTTCAGCAAGTGTCAACCTGCTATGATCTTTTCTTTGAACAACAACCTCATCACGTAAATCAATCCAGATGTCTTCTATGCTTGGCATGTGCGGGTGCAGAGTGCCATATGACTTGAGGACTCCTCGAAAATCAAACCCGTCTCGGGGATTCATGTGCTTCTTCAACTTATCTTGAAGCTCATGGACAACGTTCTTGGCTTTCACCACCGTTGAACAAGTATATCTTCCAATAGAAATTGGGAAAGATACAACGGCCTTGTGTTTACTCTGTTGGAACTTGTGAAAATCCAACAATTGCCTGACCAACTCCATCAGGATTAATTTTTCCCCTGGATATCAGGGCAGACGGAAAGGATCCCCTGGGTACATGACTACCCGAAGATATGTGAACTTCTTAAATTGCAAGAAGACACAACCCCATTTTGAAACTTCAGCCCATGCTTCATCAGAGACTCTTGTTTTCCTCAGTTTGGGGCTTAACCTGCAGATGTTCTCATAAAAGAAGGCATCGTTTACCCTTCTGAATTGGTCTTCAGACCCTTTTCTTGTCAGCTGAGGGAAATACTGATAAATATGCTCCACTGTCTTGTTCCCCTTGGTGTCCAACCCGGGATAGTTCCTCATGCCGGCCGCTACATAGGTGACATACGAAGACATATAAAACTTTCCCGTAGATAGGACTGTTGTCATTTGAGAATCTATCTCATTACTGATAAGAGTACCCCAATCAATTCCCTGTTGATTCTTCTTAATAACGATTATGAACTGGTACATCCATCCTTGGAAAACATTTTATTCAGGGAAACCAAAAACCCGACTCAAAAGAGTAATGATATCATTGATTTCCTGAATGAAATCACTTCTGGGAACAAGTCTTGGGAACCTGGAAACAGTCGGTTTAGCTTTGATTAGGAAATTTTTATTCACGTGCTTGATGCAATCCTCCTGATCATTATCCCAAGCTTTTTGGGCTGACTTGAGATCCACATCTCCATATTCTTCAAAATTAGGCAGCTTGAGAAGGTCATCAAAGTAACCTCCGTCCAATTTGATTACAACTTCTCCCGCCTGGTTTTTCACAGAACGAGAAGCAGAGTCATAATTCGAAGCACAGGCCAAGATGAATTCGGGGCACTGAGCGGACATAGGGAAGCCTGCCGCAAGAGGTAGGCCACTGCCAACTATTGATTTCATCCATGGAGTTTGAGAAGGGCTCTTGACCCTATTCCAGAAATCCTCCATGTCTACGTTTCCAAGCTCTGTATCTCGGATGTCGAAATTACAGTCAATATAGGATGGAGACTCCACCTTCCTAAATTTGTACTTCATCCTCCTAGACTTTTCAGTCTTATCTTGTGATGGACCAGGGTCCGACATGAGGAATTTCAGAGGAGGAGAGTGTCAGAGACCAGAAGATGTTGAACACTGCGGAAAACCCGACACACTGAGGAGGATGCCAGAGAGTTTGGAAAACCTGACACACTGAGGAGGATGCCAGAGAGTTCAGAAAACCCGACACACTGAGGAGGATGCCGGAGAGTTCGGAAAACCTGACACACTGAGAAGGATTCCAGAGAGTTCAGAAAACCTGACACACTGAGAAGGATTCCGGAGAGTTCAGAAAACCCGACACTTGAGCAGGATGCCGGTAAGTTCGGAAAACCTGACACTTTAAATTTTTTCCAAGGATGCCGGAGGGTTCGGAAAACCTGAAACTTTGAGATTTTATGAATATACTGTAGGTTTCCTTCACCATTTACATCCCAAACATATATTTAATTACAACAACATTCTGGGGAATAAAACCAAGTGATAATTCCGAAGGGATAACCTTAAAACAAAAACCTGATAGAAAACAACCCCAAAATGAAAAGATAAAACCCCACAAACCTAATAAGAAACTTGGAAGAATTCCACAAAAACCACAAACAAAGAATGAAGAGAAAAATACCTTCAACCAGGACAGGGAATGATTAAAAATGAACAATGCAATCAGGCACAGGCGAGTTTTGGGTTTCGGGGTTGAAGAAGCATGCACGAAAATCCACGAGGTAAAAGTACGTCTGGTAAAAATGACGTGGAAATCTGAATATATATAAGAAAATTCACATTTAATACACTTCAGTTGACACGTGCCAACTACCCGACAACTCGGCATTAATGCCATGTCAGCATGCTCGGGAGATCCGGAAACCCGACACAAAGGTGTTTAGAGTAATTCAAGTTTTGGGTTGCAGGAAACAATCGACATGATGCATGAGATGTTTAGATGCTTCTAAGTTCCGAAAACCCGACATGAAGGACTTAGGTAATTCAGGTTTCAGGTTTGCAGGAAACAATCGACATGAAGCATGATGCTTTTCGGGTTTCGGGGATCGGAAAACATGGGACATGATGCATGTTTTGACAAAGGCATGTTCCGATGCTTGGAAGGTCCGCAAACCCGACTCACCTTACTTGATGTGGGTTTTGGGTTTCGGGGAACATAAGACATGAAGCATCCAAAACACATGTTGTCCTGCTTGTGAAACCCGAAAACCTGATTATCTCTCATAAAGGTAATTTTGCAAAACCAGCTTAAAAATTTCTTAGGGTTATCTGATATTTTTGGCGTAAACTCAAAAATGAGATAACAACTGGCTCTAGTTGGGGACTTTCTTTGTGATACCAAAGGAAGAGAACTTAGAATCTCTTGCTTTATCCATTGGGCTACAGAGTCAGAAAAGAAGAAAACTGAAAAAACAAAACAAAGAAAGAAAGAAGACTAAAAGCAAACACACGACATAAAATAGAGTATGTACAATGCAAAAGAGCGTCTTGCATTAATGATGGAACAACTTCAGATGTTGACCGCTGAAAGGAAAAGGGAGTAACTCTCCATCAAGGTATGATAGATGGAAACTATTTTCACCACTCAGCTGATGAATCTTAAAAGGTCCTTTCCACAAAGAGTCGAACTTTCCAGTGCATTCCTTTCTGCTCTCTCCTCTTATCCCAAAGCAATACCAGGTCTCCAATTTGGAAATGACGTTGCCTTGATTTCTTGTCAACAATTTTCTTTACTTTGCTTTTGATGGTCTATAATTAAATCAACCACCTTGCTCCGGTTCCTCTTCTAACCTAGCTAGGTACATAACCCTTTTCTCGATAGAATTTTGAAAAGTTCACATCTTTGACTGCTTTGGCCAACTGTAAGGCTGGAAATTCTACTAAGTTAGGAATCTCAGCATCAATCCCATACATCACTTGGAAAGGAGACATTCCTATAGCTCACTTTGGGGTAATTCAATCAGCCCACAATGCATCATACAATGCTTTATGCCACGTTCTCTGGTTTTCATCTACTAGCTTTCTTATTATGGTAACTAGATTCTTGTTGCTGGACACAGCTTGCCCATTACCTTGGGGATAATAATCAGATGAGTGAACTAGGGTAATGCTGAATCCATAGCAAAATTCTGTCAATTCATGCAATGAGAAATTGGAGGCAATGTCAACCACAATATTGTGAGGCATACTGAATCTGAAAATTATATTCTCTTTAAGGAACTTGCACATAGCTTCTGAGGTTGCTTGCTTGATTTGGAGCGGCTTCCACCCACTTGGTAAAATAGTCTGTAGCAGTCAGCATGTAATTTTTTCCAGCACTGGAGGTAGGATTCAACATTCCCATGAAGTCAATTCCCCACTGGAGAAAAGGTTCTTCAATCACTACGGGATTCAGGGGAAGAGATGCTAGATTGGGACGACCAACAAAATGTTGACAAGCTTCACACTTGGGACACCCACTCTGCTGAATCCCGAAAGAGAGTATGCCAATAGTACCTAGCCCGTAGGATCTTATAAGTCTGTTACAGAGGATGAGAAATGTCCTCCGCATGCTATACTATGGAAGGACTCTAACAACTTTAACTGCTATGATTTATCAACACGGCGCAGGAAAACACCATCAATACCTTTCTTGTATATTCCGTTATCCCACAAGAGGTATCTTACAGATCTTAACTTGACTGTTCTCTTCTCCTTTTGGCTTAAATGCAGCAGGCATTCACCATACGTCAGAAAGAAAGCAATGTCTATGTACCATTCATCAGTTGTACTCACAAAAAGCACCATGGGCAACTTTGAAGAAGTGTCTTTGGTCTTTTCACATTCTGCTTCAACATGGTTTTCTGTGATCAATTGGCATAGGCCCCTTCCTTGTACCAACTTGGTAGGTCTGATGTCCAAGTCGTACTCTTGAAATTTAGCTATCTAGGTACCTCATTTACTCCCAAGCTCTTGTTGAGTCAAAATGGATTTGACGGCAGTGTCGGAAACAAGAACGAGGGTATGGGAGTTCAGCACATAGTACCTGAAATGTTTCACTGCTCATACCACTACATAAGAATGATTTTCAATTTGTGATATTTTTAGCTCATGTTCCTTCAACGGATAGTTCATAAAATAAATGGGAGCTTCGATGCCCTCCCCGTTCTCCTACATCAGGATGGCTGACACTGTGTGAGCAGAGGTGTAGTTGTACATGATGAAATATTTTTTGAAATCTGGACATACTAGGATAGGAGCACAAGCAACTCGCCTTTTTGACTTCATCAAATGTAAGCTTCCCTTTGGTACTCCATCAGAAATGGAATTTTTACTTTCATCATCCCAAGGATATCCTTAGTTTTATCATCAAAATCAGGTACGAACCTTCTTAGGAAATTGACCTTTCCGAAGAACAAATGAACCCCAGTTTTACTTGTGGGTAAGGTAAGGCTTTAAATGGCTTTTACCCTTTCTGGGTCGATTTTGGTTCCTTCGTTAGTCACGTTATGACCCAACAGCTTTCCTTCAGTCACCTCCAAACATGGACTTCTTGGGATTTAATGAAATCCTCGTGATGCCTGCATCTCAAAAGTACTTGCTCTAAATGATCATAATGATCACTCTATTTTTTAGAAAAAATGGTCAAGTCATCCAAATATACTACTATGAATTTTCCCATCAGGTCTCTGAATGCCAAGTCCATAGCTCTCTGAAAGGTGGCTCTGGCATTGATCAAGCTCCGAAAGGCATCCTCCTGTAAGAAAAGGTACCCCATGGGGTTGTGAAGGCCGTCTTGTGTTGATCCTCCACAGTTACCTCAACTTGATTATATCCTGAAAATCCGTCGAGCATGGATAGCATTTCTCATCTAGTAACAGTTTATAGCACCTGATCCATGATAGGCAAGGGATAGTTGTCCTTCTACGAAGACTGATTCAGGTTTCGGAAGTCAACACAAATTCAGATTTTTCCATTCTTCTTCCTGACAGGGATGATGTTAGCAATCCAGGTGGAGTGATGGATTGGAAAAATAATTATAGCATCTAACATTTTCCGAATTTCCACAAGGATAGTCCCTAAGATCTTGGGATTGTAATGTCTTTGCTTATGCCTGTATGGTTTCACATCAGGCTTCAAAGGGATACTGTTCTGTATGTCTTTGGGCTTGAAGGATTTTAAATCTGCATAAGACCAGGCTAATACATCCATGTATCTCTTCAAGAGTGAATTTAATTTCGCTTTCTCCTCAGGGGAACAAAATTTTCCAATATTCACCATCCGAGGTTGATCAGAAGAACCTAGATTGACTTGATCTACTTCCGAGGAAGAAGCTCCTTCAACTTGTCTTTTGTTTTGAATAAAACAATCATGCTTATCAAACAAACCCTCTAGAGAAACCAAACCTTTCGGTATCTTGTTGCCTTTAAGCTGGATAAACTCACCATCAACCTCTTGATATGGATCTGAGATATTTTCACGGAAAGCTGATTCCGAACCTTCAAAGTATAGTTCACTAAAATTGTCAACTTTTTCTAGAAAAGCCAACACTTGTTGATCATCGTTGAACACTTGCCAATGAGCCGCATTATCTGGGATACTGGGACGGTACACAATCTCAATGGTATACGTATCTTGTTTGAACAGGGGATGGGGGAGAAGGAGAGATGCAGACACGGCCAAAGAATCAGCCTTGTCGTTATAATCTCTCAACACCGCCTTAATGGAGAATGCATCAAAGCATTCTATAGTATCCCAAACTTTGTTCCTGTAATGTCTCAAGCGATCATTTTTTACTTGATAGATTCCCTTGACCTGGTTGAAAATTAACTCTACATCCCCTTGAACCTTGAGATTTCGAATTCCCTTCTATCTGGCCATTTCTAATCCTAGTAACAGAGCTTCATATTCAGCCGTGTTATTAGTATTATCAAACTGTAATTTGAAAGAAGAGGGGAAAATCTCAGAATTAAGAGATATAAGAACTACACCAGCACCCGATCCGGTGGTTGAGCAGCTACCATCGAATTCAAGGGTCCAAATAGCATTAGGATCTTCTTTCTTGACATCCACGGCCGGTATCTCTGATGTCATGAAATAATTTCCAAAGCTAGCATCTTCGAAAAGAATTTGAGCCTTAGGGTCATCTGATTTAGTTACCAAATGCCTCGCATGAGGCTCGGGATGGGGAACATGATAAACCCCATTGACTGGGATCCTTGCCTTGGTCCAATCCATATTAATCTCTCCTCCGATGTCTTTACAAAAACCTCTACCCAAGAGTATACCGTAAGCTGCAGGGATGTCAGCAACTAGAATGGTCATTTTCACTCTCTTCTCTGTGAAGGCAATGAATGCAAAATGTGCATCTTTGATTTGACCAATCAAGGGAACTTGTTTGTTTTCCATGGAGTAACACCGTCCATATTACTTAGTCAGAGTAAGCCCAATGGCATGGACTACTTTTGCGGGCATAACATTGTCGGAGGCCCCTGAGTCGATGATGTAATTGCTGAGTTTAAACCCATTTATTAGCAAAGAAAAATAAAATGGTTCAATCTTTCCTAAAGAAGAAGCAGAGGTCATATTTTTTTGAGGTGGGGGTTGAGTGGGATTTGGAAGAATACCTTTTGAAGGTGGGGGAACAGCTTCTTTACTTCTAATGAATTTGGTAAGTTTTTCGAACTGTTAAGGATTTGACTGAAGGTATTCTGCTTCTGACATTTGGATTTTGGTTCTTTTTGCATGATCGATAATGTCAAAAGTAGTATAAGAAGGGGCGATGGTAGGGTCAGTTCTAATCACATGAGATTGAGCTGAGGCACTGACCTTGGGAGAAAGAGAATGAGGAGAAGTTGCCTTTTTGGTGACTTCTCTTTCAGTTTGTGCTGAAATAGGAGTACCTCTCTTAACTATTGCTAGGGAGGTTCCTTGTTCTTCTCCTTAGGATTTTAAAGAGGTTTTCTTGGATTCTGAGATTGGGATCGAGTGAAGATAGAAAATGACTGACCATCTGGCGCACATTCATCTTCTTCATATTCCAAATACCCAATGCTGGAGTTGCCAGCCGAATCGTCATAAGACTCATCAGCATATCCTGAAGCTTCAAAAGCCTCAGGGGAATCTTGTTCCTCTGGTTCTTCCTCTTCTTCAACTATTTCTACTGCCGCATTAACAGGAGGATCTTCAATTGCTAGCCTCAGTTGAGTAGGAGTTAATCGCGGAATGTCCCTTACAGGTGCACCATTGTTTTTATTGAAATTCCGTCTAGGGATATCCCGATACGGAACATTGCTCACCTGCTGGGACATTTGCTTTTTTAAAGCGATCAAATCATTAGCCATTTTTTGAATCATAGGATCAGTATTACCTTGGGAAGAACCTTGATTTTTAGCCTTGGGTACATCTTTTCTGATCCTTCCAACCAAAATGAGATCATCCTCTATTTCAATAGTTGTTGACTGAGTGATAGCCAAATCTAGGATATCCGACCTTCTTAATAAAAATATCACATCGGGAGGTTGAGCATTAATGAAGAAGCATTTCTGATTTTTTGGAGTTGGTACAACTATTTCCGGAATCTTTTAGATCAGCTTATTAAACTTTTCCACAAAGTCCCGCATGGGTTCATGATATTCCTTCTTCATATGGGTAAGTTTTTCTAACAAAGCATGAGAATCTTCAGCTAGTTTGAAACATGCTTCGAATCTGGTCCTCATGGTAGCCTAGTTTGTGATGCACGCATTCGGAAGGTGGTAAAACCATTCAGCTGCTGCACCATGCAATGTTTCAACAAAAAGTCGAACAAAGACATCTTCGTGAGCTACGCGAAGGATGCCACACGCTATAAAGAAAGGTGCAATGTGTTCATCAGGATGTTGCTTCCCATCACCATTAAACTTGGGAATGTTTTTACATGATCCATGTGGTAACTCATGTAATGGTGGAGTTAAAGAAAGAGGACCAATAGTTGTGCCCCAAGGCACATGTTGTGCTGCCATCCTTCTGAAAAGAGTGTGTATAGGGATCCGAGTGTCAGACAAGAGTAGCGCACGACAAGTTACAGATGCTTCCCGTTCTATGGGGATCTGGTTTCTCCAAACAGGCGAAGAATTGGAGGATATGTGATGTGGAATCCTCCATGGATCCACATCATCCTCTTCTCTCTCTCTCTCTTCTATTTAATTCAAAATGTCTTCTTGTTTTGGGTTATTGAACCTTTTTGCATTCTTCCTTGTGGCACTTTTTCTTAAGGGAGCTCTCATTTTTGAAGGAAGTTTTGGAGATAACTTTGTATGCTTGGGAGATTTCTAGTTTGGACTATGTTTTGCATGCATCCTTCGGCTCATTTTTCTGTGATTAGAGCTCTTGTTGATTTGGAGGAAATTGGAGAGCTTTTGATACTTTGGCACTGCTATTTTGGGACTGTGTTTTTGACATTCAAAGCTTGCTGTGTGGAGAAAATCCTTCCATGGAGAGGTAGGATTTTATTTCTTCCTTATTGCTGTTATTTTCTTATTGTGTTGTGTGTATGGTGCATGCATTGTTTTATATGTTGGCTAGTTGGGTAGACGGCCTTAGGAATGGTATAGGAGAAGGCTATGGGGAATTCTTTTTGGGGGGCATAAGGGAAAATGCCATGGGCATCATAATTTTTTGGAGGGAGTTTTGGGTTTGGGATCCACCTAGGAAAAGAAACTGCTTGCATTTCTTACTCTTGGGGGGACATAAGGGAAAAACTTTGGCGGGGCATAAGGAGGGGTTGGGAGATATAAGGTATATGGGTTATGATATGTTATATTGGTGGTATGATTATTTGGTGGATGCCCAATTCCCAATTGGGAGGCATAAGTAGCTTCCCCCATAGTCCTTTCTCCTTTAGCTTGCAAGATCAAGCGTAAGTTCTGTTTTGATATGTTTTATATGCAGTTGTGAACTGTTGTTTTCTTTTGGTGTTTCATTGTGTTTTAAAAAAAAATGTATATTTGAAAGAATGTTGTTTGTGGAATCTAGTTGTTGCCATGGTTGAATTGCACCTTTTTTTGCATCTTGGTTAGGGCTCGGGGGCCAACGATGAAGGAAGGCTTCTCCTTTCATTGGATGTCTTGATTGGGTGGAGAGTGTTTCCTTTCCCCATCTTTTGTTGTGATCAACTTGGAGAAAGAGAAAATGTGCATGTTGTTATCCCAGAGCAATGGAAAAATACAGTTTGACAGTCCTTTATGGAAACACATTGATTTGTAATCCTTTCCCACGTGATGTGGATGAAATTATAATATGCATTTTGTGAAGAAAGATGTATGTAAATTGATTATGAAGTTATATTTTTGAAATGTGAAAGACACTTACATTCTGCTCTGTACATTGGAAAGAAATAAATTATATGTTGTTATTGGTTTCCAACATTTAAATATGTAATGTTGTTCAATTGAATTCAATAAGAATTGCAAGTTTAGTTCTCCTTTGCATTATGTAAAAAAATGGAAATATCAAATTGGGATTGGAATCTTATTTAGAAAATGGAAAAGGAAGAAATGCATGTGGAAACAATGTTGTATTTTATAATTTTGGAGTTGTGTAAAAATGAAAGTTAGTAATTGCTTTTGATTTAGAATGGTTTGTTGTAAACAACTAAATGCATTGGATTAGTTTAGAAACTTTATGCCACACTTAAATGATAAAATTGACAAATACATCCTTTTAAAATTTGATCACTAACATTGTGACTTTAAAAACTGGTAAACCTAAAAAAAATGCATAGTTTGGACCAGCATTTAATAATCAACTTAGAAACCTTAAAATCCAACATGATATACTAGTAATGAACTCCAATTGACAAGAATATTTAAGAGAGTAACTCGAACCATTGAAAATTTGAGCTCAATCTTTTCCTCAACCATTTTTTGTCATTTGTTGGACAAAATTCCAAATTGGAATCAATTGAAAAAAATTTACTTTCCTAAAACATTCTAAACTCTCCCTAGACCGATCCTCCATGTCTTTTTGACATTTTGAGTGAAGGAGGAGATCTAATTTAATAAAAATTGAAAGCTGGAAACTTGCCAGTTGGCTAATTAAATTCCAGCAGATCCTTTTTGCAAAATGGACCCCTTAAAACTTATCAAAAAGTAAAATTGATGTTTTTTGTGTAAAGAGGGCATCGAGATCTTTCCAAAAAGTCCTCATTTTCCAAAAAATGAGTTCCCTAGAAAAATTCATGGAACTTTGAAGTTTTTGTGCCTTGGTGGGAAAATTTTCCCTGGCGAGCCCGCAACCCAACAATTTCCCATCATTTTGGCCTTAGAAAATTTTTTGGAAAAAATTTTGGCTCAGGAATTTTTTTCCTTTTTACTCCACAAGCCCACAACCAATTAGAGGCTGCTACATGTCCTCACGAGGTAGTGGCAGAGGCACAACATATTTTAAACCTTTGATCTTTCTAAAATTTTGAAAAAAAATTCCAATTATCCCCGCTGGTCTACAACCAACCAGAGGGTAGCATGAAGCATCTTGGGGGGGTCAATGGAGGAGGGAGAACTCCGTCACCTTTGGAAAAATTTTCTTTGGAAAAAATCACCGAATCACCCCGCCACTCTGCGCCCTCCTTGTCTCTTATCCCCGCGGAAATTTTTGGCGTGCCACGTTTCCCTAGCAGACCCGCGAGGGTGTGGAAGCCAAATTGGATTTTCTCCCATTGGGAAAAATGCCCCAAACTCTCCCACCACCCCACCCTTCCTTCCCTATTTCCCTGGCATCGTCACTTTGGCCACCACATGTCCCTGAAGGACCCACAGAATCATGGGATTTTTATTGACTTTGCACCCGTGTAATGGAAATTTTATTAAAGCCACCCCGCGACCCACCAACCCGCAAAAGGGGGATTTCCCCTCCTCTTGACACGTGTCCCCTTGGGGAAAATTTGACCCCTAGACTCTGATTGCTCATATCTTGCATTTCTAGAGGAGTTAGGACGACTTATTTACATCACTGGAAAGGTGAGAAAATTTCCTATCCATTGGGAATGGTTTAGGGAAATTTTTGAAGCGTTAAGAAGGGAAAAACATCCAATTGAAACTCTGAGCCTATTAGAGAGTTGGGTATGGGTGAAAATTGTTCCCTGAGCCTAACTAAAACTTCTAGCCCTAAGTTTTGGACCTTGTGACCTCTGAGAATTGTTAATAAAAGAGAAGTTTGTTCTTGTGGATTTGAGTTGTTATGGAACCTATTAGTGGTAGTTGTTGCCTAGCAACCTGGTTGTAGATAGTCCTAATCAAGTTCTGGGAGTGGGTAGGTGAGACCTTACTCAGTTGACTTTACTTATGTGTTACTTTCCTCACTATAATTTAATCCTACTCATGTATTTGATCTGGTGGAAATTAAATACCTTGGGTATTTAATTTTTTTGGGTCCCTTAACCCTAAAATTTAATCACAAAATATTTAGCTAAAATTTCAATGAAATTGGTAATTAAATTAATCCTTAGAGAGTTTTAAGCTAGGTGAGGACCTATTACATTTATTGATTTATAATGTGAAATTAGTAATCATTATAAGGGGAAAGGTTATCAGTTGAATTTATTTTTCTTTGAGACTTTGGTTGTCAACTCCTAACACCTTTAAAAAAAATAAAAATTATTCCATAATTTTCTAACTAAACCTAGGTGGTTCATGGTTCTCAAGTGGGTTGTTTAACCAGGCATTACACTTGGTATCAGAGCAATGGTTCGAAACCTTAGACCATTGGGAACACTAGAAAAATTGAGACATGAACTATAAACCTATCACACTTTTGAATCTAAGGAAAAAAACTTGTTGAAAATTGAAGAAGAAATAAGTATGAAGAAATATCACAATACTTTGTTTATTTAAATTGCTAGAATTAAAATGATAATAAAACAATAATAATTTGTTTGAGTTGTTGTGATTTCTTAGTGACATTTTTTCTAAACCCAGAGTAACTAAGAATGTCATATTAAATTGATTTTGTGAACTTCTAATATAATGGAAACTTGGTTCCCTTTTGAAAATGTGTTGTTTTACAAGCCCTAAAACTTGATTTAATTGTATGATGCATTAAGCCCTTGTCAAGACCCTTCCTTGTTGGAGTTGTTGGAATGATGAGTGGAATGGTGTGATTCTTGTAGTTGGACAATAGTGGTTGTGTTCTAGGTTATGAAGAGTTATCTGAATTTGTTTAGAGCTTCCTTCCTTGAGTGGTTAAGAAAGAGGGTTTGGTTGTCAGTTTTCCATGTTGTTACCCGTATGCGAGGGTGGACACTAAGTTTGGGTGTCGTCTAGGACCCATTCCTATGTATATGTTCTTGGAAATAACCTCGAGGAAAAGTACCCCTATTGGTGGCCATGAAAGGTTGCGGAGTGAATGTGGTGTTAACTTGTGTGTTTAACTTTCGTAATCTTGTGTATTTTATCAAGGACCAGCATCTTATTTTATGTTTGGATTGAAGAAGCTCTGAGGATCTTTTATTTATTTATAATTCTTGCAAGAATTTTTCCAACTTTGTAATACGACTACTTAGCCACTTTTATTGATTGTCGATATTTCTCTGACTATATTTGATTGATGACTCGGAGCTCATGATGTTGTTGGCTACTTGGCTAAATGTTACGTGGTTTCCTTCTTGTATGATTGTTGAGTTGGTTCTATGCTTCATGTATGGTGACAATTGTCATATGGGGGTACACCCTGGTTGTCTTGAAGGTCCTTTTAGGTGCTTAATGTCATGCCTTGGTTATGGATGCATAGAACCTTGAGTGTGTCTAAGATTTTAGATAGACCCTTTTTGTTGTTTGACCTTGCTAAAAAGAAAGTTTGTCATGTAGTGTGGTCTAGAGAGCAGTCTGACAGCTGTAGTGTGATTCTGTTTCAATCCAGTAAGAGCTTAACCCTCGTCGAAGTAGAAGTTTTTAATTATGGACTTTTAGATTTTGATAGGATTGGATTGCCTTTGGTTGACTGTAAATGTTACTGGAATAGTGTTTTTTTTTATAGTGAATTTTCATCGATGGCATGTTAAATTGTATCTTGTGTTCTTGGTTACATTATAGAATGTTTTAAATCATGGAATGTATGCATCTTGGTAATTATGGATAGATTTAAGCCTTTAAGGTAGTCTGTTTATTTAAGTGTACTTGTTTTACCCTCTTTACTTAGAAATAAGTTTACACACACCATAAAATTCCTTTACTATGAATAACATTCTATGACCTATTAATCTTTGGGTTACTTGGAAACATTTATGGATGCTTTGGATCTTTTGGACCTTTCTCTTAGAGATGTTAGTTGGGTAGATCTTAATAGTTAATCTTGATGGTGCTTATATGGTACTTCCTCTTTTAAAAAAAAATAATAATAAAGAAATCTATAACTCTTTGTTGTAAAATCCATGATTGGTAAACTATTTGGTTGCCCTATTGCATTGGATGCCTTTTTGTGTGGATGTGGTTCCTTGGAGTATAGTTACATTTCCATCTAGTTGCTTGGATTGTGATATCTTGTGAGGACATTAGAATTGTTTTTTAAACCTTAAGAGATTTGTAAAAGTAAGATTAAACCTCTTTAATGAGCCTTTCTCAAAAATTTATCATCAAACTTTTGGAGATCTTGTCCATCCACCTTCCTTGCAAGTAAACTAAATGCTCTCTGCCTATATAGAATGGTGAGACATCATGCCCACCTTAGTGGTGCTCTTTACAATGTAAACTTATGAGGTCATAATAAAAGAAAGTTTGTAATTAAGGAAGCATGAAAGGAATGTTATTATCAATAAAAGCTATAACTTTTGACTTAATAAGTTGATTTTAAAAAAAAAATGGGTAAAATTTACGTGTATTGACTGCAATATATAGTTGAACTTGTAGTTTTGTTTCCTACCTGAAATTATGAAGCACCCGGTGGATAATAATATGTTCTAGTTGCTTATTACTTCATGTCCATGGAAGTATGTGCCTTTCTTATGGGAGTTTTGGGTCATCACACCCTTATCATCCCGTAGCTCGACGGATGTGAGTTGTGGTCCTTTTGGATTGAGACTTATCTATTGTTGAAAAGTAACCTCTGTGCATGTTTTCTTGTCCTTGGAAACTTAAGTTGTTGTAATTTTAAAGCAACATATGTTCAGGATATAGAATAACTTGGGGAAGTCTTCTTTTCTTCATATTTTATTGGGTCACCCTGTTGTTGAAGCCCTTCTTCCCATTAGGATGGAAAGTGCAAGATGATGTTATTTACCTTTGGATTGATTGGACCCCGTGTTACTTGCTCTTCTCCCTAGCAAAATTAAGTGGTCCTTGGTGCTCCTTGTGCTCTCTTTATGATTATTCCGAGCTTGAGGAGGAAATCAGATAAATAAATCCCATTGTGCTATATGGTATGGAACTTGTATTGATATTTTAGTTGCTAGGGGAGATATAAATATATATATATATATACTTCTTTTGATATATGGTTGACTTCTTTAGATTTGGTTTTTTGGTGTGTGTAATTCTTAAAACAAGGTAAAATAATAATAATAATAAATAAAATAAAATAAAATAAGACTATAAGAGAACCTTGTGGTCTTCACTTCACTTGCATTACCATGAAAAGTTAATTTTTCCCTCTCGAGTTATAGAAGTTCTTTCCTTGAATAGTTGCTTGATTGTAAATGTTTTACTGATTTAGGTGTCCTTGTTGATTAACCTCATCTCGTGTGATCTCAATTTGTGGGACCTTGTGTAGACTTGTTTCTTGTGCAAAATTGGTCATAGTTTATTTTTCTCGCCTTGTATGGACAATGAATCTTGAAATCATGGCTTAAACATGTAGAAAAATTAACTCTTATTAGAGTGGTATGTGTATCAGTGGGAAACTATGTCGTCATCTCAAGTTTATGGAAAATTTCCCTGTAATTCCCTTCCTTGGTGGTTACTCTTGATGATCCTTTTGGAACTCTTCTTGTTATATTTTTATGCGTTGTATCTTGTTTGATAGCATAAATTTACTCCTTAGATTCTTATGTTCGTAGCCTTGCATGCTAAAATTTTAGAACTCATCCCTTGCAATATCTCTTCTTCTGCTTAATTATATTGGACCAAACTTGAGTTCTGTAGACCCACACTCGTTGAAGCAAAGCAATTACAAAAAGGGCATGATCCTTTCTCTATTGTATTGTTCCCACATCGGTTCTTGTGACTTGCAGGAGGAAATCAAGTCTAAGGGGAGGGGGATGTATTCCCTAATTTTATTTAGCACCTTTTATTACTGATCATGATACTGTAGACTATAACAAATATTTTATAGTTTGATTTAGTATGGTGTTAGATGTCAGATCCTGGATTATTGTTGAATCTAATTATATATAATGCATGGTGATTATTAGAGACACTCATATGTGGATGATGATATACTATTGGCATAGATGTTTAATGGAATTTATTCAGATGTGTGATTTTGGAGATTATGAATAAACCTAGAAAAGGAAAATTATTTGATGATGACATAGTTGTCGATATAAATTGTAAATGATTTCATGGATTGCCTTGATGAGTATTATGATTCATATGTATACATGATTTCGTGATTATATTATGTATTCATTTTGGATGTTCTTATATGGCCATGAGGCCAAAGGAGGTATTTGTGTTTTTCAAGTTTAAAACTATCACAACAAAACATTGGGGGATCGGAGACCAACCAAAATGGAATCCTGGGTGAATTCAACACGGTCACCATGGCAACTTTTTTTGTGTGTGTGTTGTATTTTGTTAGGGATTCTGATGGGGGGGATTATCTTTACATGTGACTGTGGGTTTTTGTATTTTATTAATGTGTTTCCTTTTATTATTTTTGTATGTATTTTAAAAAGTAATGTGTTCCTTTCCTCTAAATTAATTAAAATTGTGATGGATTAATGTCGTAATCATATAGTTAAAATTTAAATAAATTAAATTGGGATATGGGAAGTAATTATAAGAGTTGATGGTTGTTGTATTTAATTTTGTAAGAGCTTGTGTAAGTCAGATTTGGAGTATGAAATACTCCACCTCCATGGAAATTCGAATTTGAACTTGGGGGCTATTTTTGGAGACTTGTGGGACAAGTAAAACTTGTCCCATGCCTCTAAATTTAATATACCAACCATACTTATGGATGGAGATGTGATTTGTGACTTTTAAATACATTTTATTCATCATGTTGCTTGTTTTGGATTGCACTCTCTTACATTTTATTAAATAGTTGTCCCTTGAAGTGTGGGCTCTTTTGGAGTGTGTAAGATAATTTGTCATTTCATTTATTGCGCTTGGGAGAATGGAATTTTGTCTTTTTTGTTTGAATTGGAGGATGTGTGATGTGGCATCCTACATGGATCCACATCATCCTCTTCTCTCCCTCTTCTATGTAATTCAAACTCTCTTCTTGTTTTGGGTTGTTGAACCTTTTTTCATTCTTCCTTGGGGCACATTTTCTTGTGGGAGCTCTAGTTTTTTAAGGAAGTTTTGGAGATACCTTTGCATTCTTGGGAGCTTTCTGTTTTGGTCTTTGTTTTACATGCATCCTTCGCCACATTTTTCATTTATTAGAGCTCTTGTTGATTTGGAGAAAAATGGAGAGCATTTGATACTTTGGCACTGTTGTTTTGGGACTGTGTTTTTGACATTCAAAGCTTGCTGTGTGGAGAAAATCCTTCCATGGAGAGGTAGGATTTTATTTCTTCCTTATTGCTGTTATTTTCTTATTGTGTTGTGTGTATGGTGCATGCATTATTTTATTTGTTGGTTGGTTGGGTAGACTGCCTTAGGAATGGTGTAGGAGAAGGCTATGGGGAATTATTATGGGGGGAATAAGGGAAATGCCATGGGAATTATAATTTTTTTGACGGTGTTTTGGGTTTGGGATCCACCTAGGAAAAGAAACTGCTTGCATTTCTTACTCTTGGGGGGACATAAGGGAAAAAATTTGGCGGGGCATAAGGAGGGGTTGGGAGATATAAGGTTTATGGGTTATGATATGTTATATTGGTGGTATGATTATTTGGTGGATGCCCAATTCCCAATTTGGAAGCATATGTAGCTTCCCCCATATTCCTTGTTCCTTTGGCTTGCAAGATCAAGCCTAAGTTCTGTTTTGATATGTTTTATATGGATTTGTCAACTTTTGTTTTCTTTTGGTGTTGCATTTTGTTTTAAAAAGAAAATGTGTATGTGAAAGAATGTTGTGTGTAGAAGCCAATTGTTGCCATGGTTGAATTGCACCTTTTTTTGCATCCTAGTTGGGGCCGGGAGCCAATGATGAAGGAAGGATTCTCCTTTCATTGGATGTCTTGGTTGGGTGGAGAGCATTGCCTTTCCCCCTCTTTTGTTGTGATCAACTTGGAGAAAGAGAAAATGTGCATGTTGATGTCTTAGAGAAATGGAAAAATACAGTTTGATAGTCCTTTGGGGAAACACATTCATTTGCAATCCTTTCCCACATGATGTGGATGAAATTGTAATATGTATTTTGTGAAGAAATATGTATGTAAATTGATTATGAAGTTATATTTTTTAAATGTGAAAGACACTTAGATTCTGCTGTATACATTGGAAAGAAATGAATTATATGTTGTTATTGGTTTCCAACATTGAAATATGTAATGTTGTTCAATTGAAGTCAATAAGAATTGCAAGTTCAATTCTCCTTTGCATTGTGTAAAAAAAAATTGGAAATATCAAATTGGAATTGGAATCTAGTGTAGAAAATGGAAAAGGAAGAAATGCACGTGGAAACAATGTTGTATTTTGTATTTTTGGAGTTTTGTAAAAATGAAAGTTAGTAATTACTTTTGATTCAGAATGGTTTTTTGTAAACAAATAAATGCATTGGATTAGTTTAGAAACTTTATGCCAGACTTAAATGATAAAATTGACAAATACATCCTTTTAAAATTTGATCACTAGCATTGTGACTTTTAACAACTGGTAAATCTTAAAAAATGCACAGTTTAGACCAGCATTTAATAATCAACTTGGAAACAATAAAATCCAACATGATATACTAGTAATGAACTCAAATTGACAATAATATTTAAGAGATTAACTCGAACCATTGAAAATTTGAGCTCAGTCTCTTCCTTTACCGTTTTTTGTCATTTGTTGGACAAAATTTCAAATTGGAATCAATTGAACAAAATCGACTTTCCCAAAACACTCTAAACTCTCCCTATACAGATCCTCCATGTCTTTTTGACATGTTTAGTGAAGGAGGAGATCTAATTTAATCAAAATTGAATGTTGAAAACTTGCCAGTTAGCTAATTAAAAGCCTGCAGATCCTTTTTTTGATATTGACACCTTAAAACTTATCAAAAATAAAAAGTGATGTTTCTTGTGTAAAGAGGGAATTGAGAGATTTCCAAAAAGTTCTCATTTTCCTAAAACTGAGTTCCCTAGCAAAAGTTATGGCACTTTGAAGTTTTTATACCTTGGCAGTAAAATTTGGAAAAAAATTTCCTGGCGGGCTCGCAACCCAACAATTTCCCATCATTTTGGCCTTAGAATTTTTTTTTGAAAAATTTTGGTTTGGGAAAAATTTTCTATTTTCCTCCACCGAATCACAGCCAATCAGAGGCTGCCATGTGTCCTCACGGGGTAGCGGCGGAGGTGCAACATATTTTTTCCCTTTGATCTTTTTAAAATTTCAGAAAAAATTTCCAATTATCCCCGTCGGGCCGCAACCAACCAGAGGGCACCATGTGGCACATTGCAGGGGGGGAGGGGTTAGCGGAGGAGGGAGAACTCCATAACCTTTGGAAAAAAATTCTTTGGTGAAAATCACCGAATCACCCTGCTGCTTTGCACCTTCCTTCTCTCTTCTCCCCATGGTGATTTGTGGTGTGCCATATGTCCCTGGTGAACCTGTGGGCATGCGTAATCCAAATTGGATTTTCTCCCATCAGGTGAAATGCCCCAAACTCTCCCGCCACCCCACCCTTCCTTAAATGTTTCCCCGGAATTGTAGCTTCGACCGCCAGGTGTCCCTGGAGGACCCATGGAAGCATAGCATTTTAATTAACTTTGTGCCCAAAAAATGGAAAATTTATTAAAGCCATCCCGTGACCCGCCAACCAGCCAAAGGGGGATTTCCACTCCTCTTGACATGTGTCACCTTCGGGAAAATTTGACCCCTAGACTCCATTTTCTCATATCTTGAGTTTCTAGAGGAGTTAGGAGGACTTATTTATATCGCCAGAAAGGTGAGAAAATTTCGTATCCATTGGGAATGGTTTAGGGAAATTTTGGAAGCATTACGAAGGGAAATAAAAATCCATTTGAAACTATGAGCTTGTTAGAGAGTTGGGTATGGGGGAAAATTGCTCCATGAGCCTAACTAAAACTTCTAGCCCTAAGTTTTGGACCTTGTGACCTCTAAGAATTGATAATAAAATAGAAGTTTGTTCTTGTGGATTTGAGTTGTTATGGAACCTATTAGAGGTAGTTGTTGCCTAGCAACCTAGTTGTAGATAGTCCTAATCAAGTTCTGGGAGTGGGTAGGTGAGACCTTGCTCAGTTGATATTACTTATGTGTTACTTTCCTCACTGTAATTTAATCCTACTCATGTATTTGATTTGGTGGAAATTAAATACCTTGGGTATTTAATTGTTCTGGGTCCCTTAACCCTAAAATTTAATAACGAAATCTTTAGCTAAAATGTTAATGAAATCGGTAATTAAATTAATCCTTAGAGAGATTTAAACTAGGTGTGGACCTATTACATTTATTGCTTTATAATGTGAAATCAGTAATCATTATAATGGGAAAGGTTATCAGTTGAATTTATTTGTCTTTGAGACTTTGGTTGTCAACTCCTAACACCTTTATAAAAATAAAAATTATTCCATAATTTTCTAACTAAACCTAAGTGGTTCATGGTTCTCAAGTGGGTTGTTTAACCGGGCATTACACTTGGTATTAGAGTAGTGGTTCGAAAGCTTGGACAATTGGGCACACTAGAAAACTTGAGACATGAAATATAAACCTATCACACTTTCGAATATAAGAAAACAAACTTGTTGAAAATTGAAGAAGAAATAAGTATGAAGAAAAATCACATTACTCTGTTTATTTAAACTTCCAGAATTAAAATGATAATAAAACAATAATAATTTGTTTGAGTTGTTGTGATTTCTTAGTGGCATTTTGTATAAACCCAGAGTAACTAAGAATATCGGATTAAATTGATT
Organism: Taxus chinensis; assembly: GCA_019776745.2. Taxonomy (NCBI): domain Eukaryota; kingdom Viridiplantae; phylum Streptophyta; class Pinopsida; order Cupressales; family Taxaceae; genus Taxus; species Taxus chinensis. Next base: position 335,867,911 of record CM034146.1, read on the forward strand.
TTATGAACTTCTAGTATAATGGAAACTTGGTTCCCTTTTGAAAATGTGTTGTTTTACAAGCCCTAAGACTTGATTTAATTGTATGATGCATTAAGCCCTTGTCAAGACCCTTCCTTATTGGAGTTGTTGGAATGATGAGTGGTATGGTGTGATTCATGTAGTTGGACAATAATGGTTGTGTTCTGGGTCAGGAAGAGTTATTAGAAGTTATTTAGAGCTTCCTTCCTTGAGTGGTTTAGAAAGAGGGTTTGGTTGTTAGTTTTCCTTCTTATTAGCTGTTTACGAGGGTGGACACTAAGTCTGGGTGTCATCTAGGACCCAATCTTGTGTATGTGTTCTTGGAACTAACCTCAAAGAAGAGTAACCGTATTGGCAGCCATGAAAGGCTGTAGAGAGAATGTGGTGTTAACTTGTGTGTTTTACTTTCGTAATCTTATGTATTTTATCAAGGACCAACATCTTATTTTATGTTTAGATTAAAGAAGCTTTGAGGATATTTTATTTATTTATAATTCTTGCAAGAATTTTTCCAACTTTGCAATATGGCTACTTAGCCACTTTTATTGATTGCCGATATTTCTCTAAATTTATTTGATTGATGACTCGGAGCTCATGATGTTGTTGGCTACTTGGCTAAATGTTACGATGTTACGTGGTTTCCTTCTTGCATGATTGTTGAGTTGGTTTTATGCTTCATGTATGGTGACAATTGTTGTATGGGGGTACACCCTGGGTGTCTTGAAGATCCTTTTAGGTGCTTAAAGTCATGCCTTGGTTATGGATGCACTGAACCTTGAATGTGTCTAAGGTTTTAGAGAGACCCTTTTTATTGTTTGACCTTGCTAAAAAGAAAGTTTTTCATGTAGTGTGGTCTAGAGGGCAGTCTGACATCGGTATTGGTGATTCTATTTCAATCTGGTAAGAGCTTAACCCTTGTCAGAATACAAGTGTTTAATTATGGATTTTTAGATTTTGAAAGGATTGGATTGCCGTTGGTTGACTGTAAATGTTACTGGAACAATGTTTGTTTTGATAGTGACTTTTCATCGATGGCAAGTTGAATTTTATCTTGGGTTCCTAGTTACATCATAGAAAGTTTTGACTCATGGAATGTATGCATCTTGGTAATTATGGATAGATTTAAGTCTTTAAGGCAGTGTGATTATTTAACTGTACTTGTTTTACCCTCTTGACTTAGAAATAAGTTTACACACACCATAAAATTCCTTTACTATGAATAACATTCTATGACCTATTAATCTTTGGGTTACTTGGAAACATTTATGGATGCTTTGGGTATTTTAGACCTTTCTCTTAGAGATGTTAGTTGGGTAGATCTTAATAGTTAATCTCGATGGTGCTTATACGGTACTTTCTCTTTTAAAAAAAAAGGAAAAAAAGAAAAAAACTATAAGTCTTTGCTATAAAATCCATGATTGGTAAATTATTTGGTTGCCTCATTGCATTGGATGCCTTTTTGTGTGGATGTGGTTCCTTGGAGTATAGTTGCATTGTCATCTAGTTTCTTGGCTGGTGATATCCTGTGAGGACATGACAATTGATTGTTAAACCATAATAGATTTGTACAAGTAATATTAAACGTCTTTAATGATGCAAGTAAACTAAATGCTCTCTACCTATATAGAATGGTGAGACATCATGCCCACCTTAGTGGTGCTATTTATAACATAAACTGATGAGGTCATAATATAAGGAAGTTTGTAACTAAGGAAGCATAAAACGAATGTTCTTATCAAGCAAAGCTATAACTTTTGACTTAATAAGTTGATTTTTTTTTTATAAAATGGGTAAAATTTACGTGTATTGAGTGCAATATATAGTTGAACTTGTATTTTTGTTGCCTACCTGAAATTGTGAAGCACCTGGTGGATAGTAATGTGTTCTAGTTGCTTATTACTTCTTGTCCATGGATGTATGTGCCTTTCTTGTGGGAGTTTTGGGTCATCACACCCTTATCGTCCTGTAGCTCGATGGATGTGAGTTGTGTTCCTTTTGGATTGAGACTTATATGTTGTTGAGAAGCAACCTCCATGCATGTTGTCTTGTCCTTGGAAACCTAAGCTGTTGTAATTTTAAGGCAACATATGTTAAGGATATAGAATAACTTGGGGAAGTCTTCTTTTTTTCATATTTTCTTGGGTCACCTTGTTGTTGAAGCCCTTCTTCCCATTAGGATGGAAAGTGCAAGATGATGTTATTCACCTTTGGATTGATTGGACCCCGTGTTACTTGCTCTTCTCCCTAGCAACATTGAGTGGTACTTGGTGCTCCTTGTGCTCTCTTTATGGTTTTTCCGAGCTTGAGTAGAAAATCAAATAAATAAATCCCATTGTGCTATATGCTATGGAACTTGTATTGATATTTTAGTTGCTAGGGGAGATATAAATATATATAGATATATACTTCTTTTGATATATGGTTGAATTCTTTAGATTTGGTTGTTTGGAGTGTGCAATTCTTAAAACAAGGTGAAATAATAATAATAATAATAATAAATATAAAATATAAAATCAGACTATAGGAAAACCTTCTGGTCTTGACTTCACTTGCATTACCATGAAAATTTAATTGTGCCCTCTCAAGTTATAGAAGTTATTTCCTTGAATAGTTCATTGATTGTAAATGTTTTACTGATTTAGGTGTCCTTGTTGATTAACATCATCTCGAGTGATCTCAATTGGTGGGACCTTGTGTAGACATGTTTCTTGTGCAAAATTGGTCATAGTTAGTTTTTCTAGCCTTGTATGGACAACGAACCTTGAAATCATGGCTTAAACATGTAGAAACCTTAACTCTTATTAGAGTGATATGTATATCAGTGGGAAACTGTGTCGTCATCTCAATTTTATGGAAATTTTCCTTGCAATTCCCTTCCTTGGTGGTTACTCTTGATGATCCTTTTGGAACTCTTCTTTTTATATTGTTATGTGTTGTATCTTGTTTAATAGCATAAATTTACTCCTTAGATTTTTATGTTCATAGCCTTGCATGATGAAAGTTTAGAACTCATCCCTTGCAATCTCCCTTCTTCTGCTGAATTATATTGGACCAAACTTGAGTTTTGTAGACCCACACTCATTGAAGCAAAGAAATTCCAAAAAGGGCATGATCCTTTCTCTATTGCATTGTTCCCAAATCAGCTCTTGTGACTTCCAGGAGGATTTCAAGTCTAAGGGGAGGGGGATGTAGTGCCTACTTTCATTTGGCACCTTTTATTACTGATCATGACACTGTAGACTATGAAAAATATTTTATAGTTTGATTTAGTAAGGTGTTAGATGTCAAATCCTGGATTATTGTTAAATCTGATTATATATAATGCATGGTGATTATTAGAGACACTCATATGTGTATGATGATATACTATTGGCATGGATGTTTAATGGAAGTTATTTAGATGTGTGGTTTTGGAGATTATGAATAAACCTAGAAAAGTAAAATTATTTGATGATAACATAGTTGTCGATATAAATTGTAAATAATTTCATTGATTGCCTTGATGACTTTTGTGATTCATATGTATAGATGATTTCATGATTATATTATAGATTCATTTTGGATGTTCTGATATGGCCACGAGGCCAAAGGATGTATTTGTGTTTTGCAGGTTTAAAAATATCACAACAAAACATCGGGGGATCAGAGACCAACAAAAATGGAATCCTGGGTGAATTCAACATGATCACCATGGCAACTTGTTTTGTGTGTGTGTGTATTTTGTTAGGGATTCACATGGGGGGTATTACCTTTACATGTGACTGTGGGTTTGTGTATTTATTAATGTGTTTCCTTTTATTATTGTTGTATGTATTTTATTAAGTAATGTGTTCCTTTCCTTTAAATTAATTAAAATTATGATGGATTAATGTGGGAATCATATAGTTAAAATTTAAATAAATTAAATTCGGATATGGGAAGTAATTATAAGAGTTGATGGTTGTTGTATTTAATTTTGTAAGAGATTGTGTAAGTCAGATTTGGAGTATGAAATACTCCACCTCCATGGAAATCTGAATTTGACTTTTTTTTTTAGACTTGTGGGACAAGGAAAACTTGTCCCATGCCTCTAAATTTAATATACCAACCATAATTATGGATGGAGATGTGATTTGAAAATTTTAAATGCATTTTATTCATCATGTTGTTTGTTTTGGATTGCACTCTCTTACATTTTATTAAATAGTTGTCCCTTGAGGTGTGGGCTCTTTTGGAGTGTGTAAGTTAATTTGTCATTTCATTTATTGCACTTGGGAGAATGGAATTTTGTCTTTTGTGTTGGAATTGGAGGATGTGTGATGTGTCATCCTACATGGATCCACATCATCCTCTTCTCTCCCTCTTCTATTTAATTCAAACTCTCTTCTTATTTTGGGTTGTTGAACCTTTTGCATTCTTCCTTGGGGCACATTTTCTCTTGGGAGCTCTGGTTTTGAAGGAAGTTTTGGAGATAGATTTGCATTCTTGGGAGATTTCTATTTTGGATTGTGTTATTCATGCATCCTTAGGCACATTTTTCTATGATTAGAGCTCTTGTTGATTTGGTGGAAATCGGAGAGAATTTGATACTTTGTCACTATTATTTTGGGACTGTGTTTTTGACATTCGAAGCTTGCTGTGTGGAGAAAATCCTTCCATGGAGACGTAGGAGTTTATTTATTCCTTATTGCTGATATTTTCTTATTGTGTTGTGTGTATGGTGCATGCAAAATTTAATTTGGTGTCTAGTTGGGTAGACGACCTTAGGAATGGTTTAGCAGAAGGCTATGGGGAATTATTTTTTGGGGGCATAAGGGAAATGCCATGGGCATCAGAATTTTGTGGAGGGAGTTTTGGGTTTGGGATCCACCTAGGAAAAGAAACTACTTACATTTCTTACTCTTGGGGGGGCATAAGGGAGAAACTTAAGGAGGGGTTGAGAGATATAAGGTTTATGGGTTATGATAAGTTATATTGGTGGTATGATTATTTGGTGGATGCCCAATTCCCAATTGGGAGACATAAGTAACTTCCCCCATAGTCCTTTCTCCTTTGGCTTACAAGATCAAGCCTGAGTTCTATTTTAATATCTTTTATATGAAGTTGTGAACTGTTGTTTTCTTTTGGTGTTGCATTGTATTTTAAAAAGAAAATTTGTATGTGAAATAATGTTGTGTGTGGAAGCCAGTTGTTGCCATGGTTGAATTGCACCTTTTATTACATCTTAGTTGGGGCTCAGAGGCCAATGATGAAGAAAGGATTCTCCTTTCATTTGATGTCTTGGTTGGGTGGAGAGAGGTTCCTTGCCCTCTCTTTTATTGTGATCAACTTGGAGAAAGAGAAAATGTGCATGTTGCTATCCTGGAGCAATGAAAAAATACAATTTGACAGTCCTTTGTAGAAACACATTCATTTTTAATCATTTCCCACATGATGTGGATGAAATTTTAATGTGCATTTTGTGAAGAAAGATGTATGTAAATTGATTATGAAGTTATATTTTTGAAATGTGAAAGATATTTACATTCTGCTCTGTACATTGGAAAGAAATGAATTATATGTTGTTATTGGTTTCCAACATTGAAATATGTAATGTTGTTCTATTGAAGTCAATAAGAATTTCAAGTTCAGTTCTCCTTTGCATTGTGTAAAATAAAAATTGGAAATATCAAATTGGGATTGGAATCTTGTTTAGAAAATAGAAAAGGAAGAAATGCACATGGAAACAATGTTGTATTTTGTATTTTTGGAGTTGTGTAAAAATGAAAGTTGGTAATTGATTTTGATTCAGAATGGTTTGTTGTAAACAACTAAATGCATTAGATTAGATGAGAAACTTTATGCCACACTTAAATTATAAAATTGAAAAATAGATCCTTTTAAAATTTGATCACTGGCATTGTGACTTTTAAAAACTAGTAATTTTTTTAAAAAAAGCATAGTTTGGACCAGCATTTAATAATCAACTTGGAAACCTTAAAATCCAACATGATATGCTAGTAATGAACTCAAATTGACAAGAATATTTAAGAGAGTAACTCGAACCATTGAAAATTCGAGATCAATCTCTTCCTCAACCATTTTCTGTCATTTGTTGGAAAAAATTCCAAATTGGAATCAATTGAACAAAATTGACTTTCCTAAAACACTCTAAACTCTCCCTAGACTGATCCTCCATATCTGTTTGACCTGTTGAGTTAAGGAGGAGATCTAATTTAATCAAAATTGAAAGTTGTAAACTTGTTAGTTGGCTAATTAAAATCCTGCAGATCCTTTTTTCAAAATTTACCCATTAAAACTTATCAAAAAGTAAAATTGATGTTTCTTGTGTAAAGAGGGCATCGAGAGCTTTCCAAAAGGTCCTCATTTTCCCAAAATTGAGTTCCCTAGAAAATGTTATGGCACTTTGAAGTTTTTGTGCCTTGATGGAAAAATTTGGGAAAATTTTCCCTAGCGGGCCCGTAACCCAACAATTTCCTGTCATTTTGGCCTTAGAAAATTTTTTGGAAAAATTTTGGTTCAGGAAACTTTTTCCTTTTTCCTCCGTTGGCCCACAACCAATCAGAGGCTACCACGTGTCCTCACGGGGAAGCGATGGAGGCACAACATATTTTTTCCCTTTGATCTTTTTAAAATTTTGGAAAAAAATTCCAATTATCCCTGCAAGCCCGCAACCAACCAGAGGGTGCCACATGGCACCTTGGGGGGTTAGCGGAGGAGGGAGAACTCTGTCACCTTTGGAAAATTTTTCTTTGGTGAAAATCACTGAATCACCCCGCCACTCCGTGCCCTCCTTCTCTCTTCTCCTTGTGGAAATTTTTGGTGTGCCACATGTCCCTGCTAGACCCGCAGGCATGTGGAAGCCAAATTGGCTTTTCTCCTATTGGGTGAAATGCCCCAAACTCTCACGCCACCCCGCCCTTCCTTCCCTATTCCCCTGGCCTCATCACTTTGGCTGCCACTTGTCCCAGGACAACTTGTGGAAGCGTGGGATTTTTATTGACTTTGCGCCCGCATAATGGAAAATTTATTAAAGACACCCCATGACCTGCCAATCCACTAAAGGGGGATTTCCCCTCCTCTTGACACATGTCCCCTTGGGGAAAAGTTTAACCCTAGACTTCGTTTGCTCATATCTTGAGTTTCTGGAGGAGTTAGGAGGAATTATTTATATCACTGGAAAGACGAGAAAATTTCCTATCCATTGCGAATGGTTTAGGGAAATTTTTGAAGAGTTAAGAAGGGAAAAAAATCTAGTTGAAACTTTGAGCCTGTTAGAGAGTTAGGTATGGGAGAAAATTGCTCCCTGAACCTAACTAAAACTTCTAGCCCTAAGCTTTAGACTGTGTGACCTCTGAGAATTGCTAATAAAAGAGAAGTTTGTTCTTGTGGATTTGAGTTGTTCCAAAACTTTTTAGTGGTATTTATTGCCTAACAACCTGGTTGTAGATAGTCATAATCAAGTTCTGGGAGTGGGTAGATGAGACCTTGCTCTGTTGACTTTACTTATGTGTTACTTTCCTCACTGTAATTTAATCCTACTCATGTATTTGATCTAGTGGAAATTAAATGCCTTCGGTATTTAATTGTTTTGGGTCCCTTAACCCTAAAATTTAATCACAAAATATTTAGCTAAAATGTCAATGAAATCGGTAATTAAATTAATCCTTAGAGAGATTTGAGCTAGGTGTGGACCTATTACATTTATTGCTTTACAATGTGAAATAAGAAATCATTATAATGGGAAAGGTTATCAGTTGAATTTATTTATCTTTGAGACTTTGTTTGTCAACTCCTAACACCTTAAAAATATATATATATATATATATATATATATATATATATATATATATATATATATATATTCCATAATTTTCTAACTAAACCTAAGTGGTTCATGGTTCTCAAGTGGGTTGTTTAACTGGGCATTACACTTGGTACCAGAGCAGTGGTTTGAAAGCTTGGACCATTGGGAACACTAGAAAACTTGAGACATGAACTATAAACCTATCACACTTTTGAATCTAAGAAAAAAAACTTGTTGAAAATTGAAGAAGAAATAAGTATGAAGAAATATCACATTACTCTATTTATTTAAACTTCTAGAATTAAAATGATATTAAAACAATAATAATTTGTTTGAGTTGTTGTGATTTCTTAGTGACATTTTTTCTAAACCCAGAGTAACTAAGAATTTCAAATTAAATTGATTTTGTGAACTTCTAGTATAATGGAAACTTGTTTCCCTTTTGAAAATGTGTTGTTTTACAAGCCCTAAAACTTGATTTAATTGTATGATGCATTAAGCGCTTGTCGAGACCCTTTCTTATTCGAGTTATTGGAACGATGAGTGGTATGGTGTGATTCTTGTAGTTGGACAATAGTGGTTGTGTTCTGGGTCAAGAAGAGTTATTAGAAGTTGTTTAGATCTTCCTTCCTTGAGTGGTTAAGAAAGAGGGTTTGGTTGTTAGTTTTCCTTGTTGTTACTTGTATGTGAGGGTGGACACTAAGTCTGGGTGTCGTCTAGGACCCAATCCTATGTATGTGTTCTTAGAACTAACCTCGAGGAAAAGTACCCCTCTTGGCAGCCATGAAAGGATGAGTAGTCAATGTGGTGTTAACTTGTGTGTTTTACTTTTGTAATCTTGTGTATTTTATCAAGGACCAACATCTTATTTTATGTTTGGATTGAAGAAGCTCTAAGGATCTTTTATTTATTTATAATTCTTGCAAGAATTTTTCCAACTTTGCAATATACCTACTTAGCCACTTTTATTGATTGTCGATATTTCTCTAACTTTATTTGATTGATGACTCAGAGATCATGATGTTGTTGGCTACTTGGCTAAACGTTACATGGTTTCCTTCTTGTATGATTGTTGAGCTGGTTTTATGCTTCATGTATGGTGACAATTTTCATATGGGGGTACACCCTGGGTGTCTTGAAGGTCCTTTTAGGTGCTTAAAGTCATGCCTTGGTTATGGATGCACTGAACCTTGAGTGTGTCTAAGATTTTAGAATGACCCTTTTTGTCGTTTGACCTTTCTAAAATGAAATTTTGTCATGTAGTGTGGTCTAGAGGGCAGTCTAATAGCGGTAGTGTGATTCTATTTCAATCTGGTAAGAGCTTAACCCTCGTCAATATATAATTTTTTAATTATGGAATTTTAGATTTTGATAGGTTTGGATTGTCGTTGGTTGACTGTAAATGTTACTAGAACAATGTTTGTTTTGATAGTGACTTTTCATCACTGGCATGTTAAATTGTATCTTGGGTTCCTGGTTAACATCATAGAAAGTTTTGACTCATGGAATGTATGCATCTTGGTAATTATGAATATATTTAAGCCTTTAAGGTAGTGTGTTTATTTAAGCGTACTTCTCTTACCCTCTTGACTTAAAAACAAGTTTACACACACCTTAAATTTTTTTTACTATGAATAACATTCTATGACCTATTAATCTTTGGTTTACTTGGAAAAATTTATGGATGCTTTGGGTCTTTTGGACCTTTCTCTTAGAGATGTTTTGTTTTTTTTTTTTTTTTTTTTTTTTTTTAGAGATGTTAGTTGGGTAGATCTTAATAGTTAATCTCGATGGTGCTTATATGGTACTTTCTCTTTTTTTTTTAAAGAAAAAAAAGGAAAAAACTATAACTCTTTGCTGTAAAATCCATTATTTGTAAATTATTTGTTTTCCCCATTGCATTGGATTCCTTTTTGTGTGGATGTGGTTCCGTAGAGTATAGTTGCATTTTCATCTAGTTGCTTGGCTAGTGATATCTTGTGAGGACACGAGAATTGATTGTTAAACCTTAATAGATTTGTAAAAGTAAGATTAAACCTATTTAATGAGCCTTTCTTGAAAATTTATCATCAAATTTGTGGAGATCTTGTCCATCCACCTTCCTTGCAAGTAAAATAAGTTCTCTCTACCTATACAGAATGGTGAGACATCATGCCCACCTTAGTGGTGCTCTTTATAATGTAAAATGATGAGGTCCTAATAGAAGGAAGTTTGTAACTAAGGAAACATGAAAGGAATGTTCTTATCAAGCAAATATATAACTTTTGACTTAATAAGTTGATTTTTTTTATAAAATGGGTAAAATTTACGTGTATTGAGTGCAATATATAGTTGAACTTGTAGTTTTGTCACCTACCTGAAATTGTGAAGCACCCGATGGATAGTAATGTGTTCTAGTTTCTTATTACTTCTTGTCCATGGATGTATGTGCCTTTCTTGTGGGAGTTTTGGGTCATCACACCCTTATCGTCCTGTAGCTCGATGGATGTGAGTTGTGGTCCTTTTGGATTGAGACTTATATGATGTTGAGAAGCAACCTCCATGCGTGTTGTCTTGGCCTTGGAAACCTAAGTTGTTGTAATTTTAAGGCAACATATGTTAAGGATATAGAATAACTTGGGGAAGTCTTCTTTTTTTCATATTTTCTTTGGTCACCTTGTTGTTGAAGTAATTATTCCCATTAGGATGGAAAGTGCTAGATGATGTTATTCACCTTTGGATTGATTAGACCCCGTGTTACTTGCTCTTCTCCCTAGCAACCTTGAGTGGTACTTAGTGCTCCTTGTGCTCTCTTTATGGTTATTTTGAGCTTGAGTAGGAAATCAGATAAATAAATCCCATTGTGCTATATGGTATGGAACTTGTATTGATATGTTAGTTGTTAGGGGAGATATATATATATATATAGATATATACTTCTTTTGATATATGGTTGAATTATTTAGATTTGGTTGTTTGGTGTGTGCAATTCTTAAAACAAGGTAAAAAATAAAAATAAAAATAAAATAAAATCAGACTATAGGAAAACCTTGTAGTCTTGACTTCACTTGCATTACCATGAAAAGTTAATTATGCCCTCTCGAGTTATAGAAGTTCTTTCCTTGAATAGTTCCTTAACTGTAAATGTTTTACTGATTTAGGTGTCCTTGTTGATTAACCTCATCTTGTGTGATATCAATTTGTGGGACCTTGTGTAGAATTGTTTCTTGTGCAAATTTGGTCATAGTTTATTTTTCTAGCCTTGTATGGACAATGAACCTTGAAATCATGGCTTAAACCTGTAGAAACCTTAGCTCTTATTAGAGTGGTATGTGTATCAGTGGGAAACTGTGTGGTCATCACAAGTTTTTAGAAATTTTCCCTATAATTCCCTTCCTTGGTGGTTACTCTTGATGATCGTTTTGTAAAAATTCTTGTTATATTGTTATGCATTGTATCTTGTTTGATAGCATAAAGTTACTCCTTAGATTCTTATGTTCGTAGCCTTGCATGTTGAAAGTTTAGAGCTCATCCTTTGGAATCTCCCTTCTTCTACTGAATTATATTAGACCAAACTTGAGTTCTATAGACCCACACTTGTTGAAGCAAAGCAATTCCAAAAAGGGCATGATATTTTCTCTATTGCATTGTTCTCACATTGGTTCTTGTGACTTATCAGAGGAAGTCGAGTCTAAGGGGAGGGGGATGTAGTGACCACTTTCCTTTGGCACCTTTTATTATTGATCATGATATTATAGATTATGACAAATATTTTATAGTTTGATTTAGTATGGTGTTAGATGTCAGATCCTAGATTATTGTTGAATCTAATTATATATAATGCATGGTGATTATTAGAGGCACTCATATGTTGACAATGATATACTATTGGCATGGATGTTTAATGGAAGTTATTCAGACGTGTGATTTTGGAGATTATGAATAAACCTAGAACAGGAATATTATTTGATGATGACATAGTTGTCAATATAAATTATAAATGATTTCTTTGATAGCCTTGATGAATGCTATGATTCATATGTATAGATGATTTCGTGATTTTATTATATATTCATTTTGGACGTTCGGATATGGCCATGAGGCTGAAGGAGGTATTTGTGTTTTGCAGGTTTAAAAATATCACAACAAAACATTGGGGGATCAGAGACCAACAAAATGAAATTCTAGGTGAATTCAACACGGTCACCATGGCAACTTGTTTTGTGTGTGTGTTGTATTTTTGTAGGGATTCCCATGGGGGTGATTACCTTTACATGTGACAGCGGAGTTTGTGTATTTTTATTAATGTGTTTCCTTTTATTATTGTTTTATGTATTTTATTAAGTAATGTGTTCCTTTCCTTTAAATTAATTAAAATTGTGATGGATTAATGTGAGAATCATATAGTTAAAAATTAAATAAATTAAATTGGGATATGGGAAGTAATTATAAGAGTTGATGGTTGTTGTATTTAATTTTGTAAGAGCTTGTGTAAGTCAGGTTTGGAGTATGAAATACTCCGCCTCCATGGAAATTTGAATTTGACCTTGGGGGCTGTTGTTGGAGACTTGTGGGATAAGTAAAAATTGTCCCATGACTCTAAATTTAATATACCAACCATACTTATGGATGGAGATGTGATTTGTGACTTTTAAATGCATTTTATTCATCATGTTGCTTGTTTTGAATTACACTCTCTTACATTTTATTAAATAGTTGTCCCCTTGAGGGTGTGGGCTCTTTTGGAGTGTGTAATTTAATTTTTCATTTCATTTATTGTGCTTGAGAGAATGGAATTTTGTATTTTGTGTTTGAATTGGAGGATGTGTGATGTGGCATCCTATATGGATCCACATCATCCTCTTCTCTCCCTCTTATATTTAATTCAAACTCTCTTCTTGTTTCAGGTTGTTGAACCTTTTTGCATTCTTCCGTGGGGCATATTTTATTATGGGAGCTCTAGTTTTTTAAGGAAGTTTTGGAGATAGCTTTGCATGCTTGGGAGCTTTCTATTTTGGACTGTGTTTTACATGCATCCTTGGGTGCATTTTTCATTGATTAGATCTCTTGTTGATTTGGAGGAAAGTGGAGAGCATTTGATACTTTGGAACTTCTATTTTATGACTGTGTTTTTCACATTCAAAGCTTTTTGTGTGGAGAAAATCCTTCCATGGAGAGGTAGGAGTCTATTTCTTCCTTATTTCTATTATTTTCTTATTGTGTTGTGTGTATTGTGCATGCATTGTTGTATTTGTTGGCTAGTTGGGTAGATGGCCTTAGGAATGGTGTACGAGAAGGATATGGGGAATTATTGTGGAGGGGCATAAGGGAAATGCCATGGGAATTAGATTTTTTTGGAGGGAGTTTTGGGTTTGGGATCCACCTAGGAGAGGAAATTGCTTGCATTTCTTACTCTTGGGAGGGCATAACGGAGAAACTTTGGGGACGGCTCAAGGAGGGGTTGGGAGATATAAGTTTTATGGTTTATGATATGTTATATTGGTGGTATGATTATTTTGTGGATGCCCAATTCCCAATTGGGAGGCATAAGTAGCTTCCCCCATAGTCCGTTCTCCTTTGTCTTGCAAGATCAAGCTTGAGTTCTCTTTTGATATGTTTTATATGCAGTTGTGAACTACTATTTTTTTTAGGTGTTGCATTCTATTTTAAAAAGAAAATTTGTATGTGAAATTATATTGTGTGTGGAAGCCAGTTGTTTCCATGGTTGAATTAAACCTTTTATTACATCTTTGTTAGGGCTCGGGGGCCAATGATGAAGGAAGGATTCTCCTTTCATTGGATGTCTTTGTTGGGTGGAGAGTGTTTCCTTTCCCCCTCTTTTGTTGTGATCAAATTTGAGAAAGAGAAAATGTGCATGTTGCTTTCCTAGAGAAATGGAAAAATACAGTTTGACAGTCCCTTGTGGAAATGCATTCATTTGTAATCCTTTCCCACGTGATGTGGATGAAATTGTAACATGTATTTTGTGAAGAAAGATGTATGTAAATTGATTATGAAGTTATATTTTTTTAATGTGAAAGACACTTACATTCTACTTTGTACATTGGAAAGAAATGAATTATATGTTGTTATTGGTTTCCAACATTGAAATATGTAATGTTTTTCAATTGAATTCAATAAGAATTGCAAGTTCAATTCTCCTTTACATTGTGTAAAAATAAATTGGAAATAACAAATTGGAATTGGAATCTTGTTTAGAAAATGGAAAAGGAAGAAATGTATGTGGAAACAATGTTGTATTTTGTATTTTTAGAGTTGTGTAAAAATGAAAGTTAGTAATTGCTTTTGATTCAGAATGGTTTGTTGTAAACAACTAAATGCATTGGATTAGTTTAGAAACTTTATGTCACACTTAATGATAAAATTGACAAATAGATCGTTTTAAAATTTGATCACTGGCATTGTGAATTTTAAAAATTGGTAAATCTAGATAAAATACATAGTTTGGACCAGCATTTAATAATCAACTTGGAAACCTTAAACTCCAACATGATATACTAGTAATGACCTCCAATTGACAAGAATATTTAAGAGAGTAACTCAAACCATTGAAAATTCGAGCTCAATCTCTTCCTCAACCATTTTCTATCATTTGTTGGAAAAATTCCAAATTGGAATCAATTGAAAAAAATTGACTTTCCTAAAACACTCTAAACTCTCGCTAGACTGATCCTCCATTTCTGTTTGACAAGTTGATTAAAGGAGGAGATCTAATTTAATCAAAATTTAAAGTTAGAAACTTGTCAGTTGGCTAATTAAAATATTACAGATCCTTTTTGCAAAAATTACCCCTTAAAACTTATCAAAAAGTAAAAGTAATGTTTCCTGTGTAAAGAGAGCATCGATATCTTTCCAAAAAGTCCTCGATTGTCCAAAACTGAGTTCCCTAGAAAAAGTTATGGAACTTTGAAGTTTTTGTGCCTTGGCAGGAAAATTTGGGAAAATTTTCCCTGGTGGGCCCGCAACCCAACAATTTCCCATCATTTTGGCCTTAGAAAAAAAAATTGAAAAATTTTGGTTTGGGAAATTTTTTCCTTTTTCTTCCACTGGCCCGCAGCCAATCAGAGGCTACCATGTGTCCTCATGGGGAAGCGGCGGAGGCGCGGCATATTTTTACCCTTTGAGCTTTTTATAATTTCAGAAAAAAATTCCAATTATCCCTGCTGACCCGCAACCAACCAGAGGGAACCACGTGGCACCTTGGGGGGGTCAGTGGAGGAGGGAAAACTCTGTCGCCTTTGGAAAATTTTTCTTTGGTGAAATTCACCGAATCAGCCCACTGCTCCACGCCTTCCTTCTCTCTATTCCTCACGGTGATTTGTGGTGTGCCATGTGTCCCTAGCGGATCTCTGGGTGCCCAGAAGCCAAATTTTCTTTTCTCACATCGATTGAAATACCCCAAACTCTCCCACTACCCCGCCCTTCCTTCCCTGTTTTCCTGGTGTCGTTGCTTTGGTCGCCACGTGTCCCTGGAGGACCCGTGGAAGCGCAGGATGTTTATTGACTTTGCACCCATGCAATGGAAAATTTATTAAAGCCACCCCATGGCCTGCCAACCCACCAAAGGGGGATTTCCCCTCCTCTTGACATGTGTTCCCTTGGGGAAAATTTAACCCCTAGACTCCGCTTGCTCATATCTTGAGTTTCTGGAGGAGTTAGGAGGACTTATTTATATCACCGAAAAGGTGAGAAAATTTCCTATCCATTGGGAATGGTTTAGGGAAATTTTGGAAGTGTTAAGAAGGGTGAAAAAAATCTAGTTGAAACTCTGATCCTGTTAGAGAGTTGAGTATTGGGGCAAATTGCTCCCTGAACCTAACTAAAAATTCTAGCCCTAAGTTTTGGACCTTGTGACCTTTGAGAATTGTTAATAAAAGAGAAGTTTGTTCTTGTGGATTTGAGTTGTTCCAAAACTTTTTACTGGTAGATGTTGCCTAGCAACCTAGTTGTAGATAGTCCTAATCAAGTTCTGGGAGTGGGTACGTGAGACCTTGCTCTGTTTATTTTACTTATGTGTTACTTTCCTCACTGTAATTTAATCCTGCTCATATATTTGATCTGGTGGAAATTAAATACCTTGGGTATTTAAGTTTTTTGGATCCCTTAACCCTAATATTTAATCAAGAAATCTTTAGCTAAAATTTCAATGAAATCAATAATTAAATTAATTCTTAGAGATATTTAAGATAGGTGTGGACTTATTACATTTATTGCTTTATAATGTGAAATCAGTAATCATTATAATGGGAAAGGTTATCAGTTGAATTTATTTGTCTTTGAGAATTTAGTTACCAACTCCTAACACCTTTAAAAAAAATAAAAAGTATTCCATAATTTTCTGACTAAACCTAGGTGGTTCATGGTTCTCAAGTGGGTTGTTTAACTAGGCATTAAATAATACATTTATGCCATATTTTTTATGGCTACTAGCTTCTTTACTTTGTGCACCTAGAAATGCAAATGCGTGATTTCCAATTGTTCCACACTTGAAACATGTTATAGAGAATCCTCATCCCTTGTCTTGGAAAATTATTTTATGCCCCCTCGAAGGATAAGATGCCCCTTCTTCCTACACACTACCTTGCGTACATATCTACACATTGCGACACTCATCTTCCTTTGACTTATTGTATCCATGAATATATCCTCCTCTATCATGCACATTATGATTCCTATTCAGAACGTTCTCTGAATTTTTTGTGCCAACATTTCCTCTACTATTTTCTTGAATTCCAAAATTTAATCAATTTATATATCTCATAACCTTCTCCTGGTCGACTCTTGGGCATTTATATATCTCAAGACCTTCTCCCAATCAACTTCAATATGCCAATACCTTATCATGATCCAGTGAAACTCCTCAATGTAATATTTAATTGACATCTCCTTTAGCTTCAAGTTTTATAATTTCTTAAAGAAACAAATTTAATAATAACAAGGAAAAAACACTCTTTATATTCATGACCATTCTATCCCAACCATCTAACTTGTATTTTCCTCTTCTTCATCACTCATTTTGTATTTCCTTCCACCACAATGTTGTGTGTCTTTGATACTTGGTTTGTGCTACTTTGACGCGTTGTGGGCCAGTTATATTTTCAAACTCAAAGTATTATTCCATAATTATGAGCCGATCTATAAATTCTTTTGGTTTTAACCATATATAGAATGATGGGACATCCACAAATGGTCCTCAACCCATTCTTGAGATAAATCTCAAGATTCACACTTCTCCAATATATATGGATTCTTCTTCTTGCTCTTTGCTTCCAACGACTCTTTCATTTCTTGAACCTATTTCTTCTCCTTCATCACTTCTTTGAGCATATTATACCATGAAACCTCTTCATTGTATTCCTCAACAACCTTAAACCTATTCCTTACACCCCTTAACTATTTCATAACTTGTTCTATCACACCCATGATAACTATGTTTAATGCATTTTCTTCACCTCCATTGACAACCCTTCTTGGTGGCATCTTTTCTTCTTAACTAGTTGCTTCATAGTCATTGTTCTACAAATATTTTCACTCCTTGAAAAATTCCACTCCTAGGTTTGTATTTTTGTTTTGATACCATTTTAAAAAGGTGTTAGCCAGACCCAGAAGCTCCTTCCCATTTTTATATTTAAACACAATAGAAATAGAAACATTTTTTTTATTAAATTCAAATCCTTAACAACATATACATTGATCTTCCCTCTAATGGGGAAATTACAACACTTAAAAAATCTCTAAAACTTGTATAAGGGTAGTTTTCACACTCAAGGAATCCCCTTGGATCGCACTGACTCTAGATTAGATCATGCCTTAGATTATTTATTAGCAACTCAATAGTTATAAAATGTGGAATGAACCTTCCTTTTATACACATCTCTTCTTGCTTTGGTTGCATCTCAAAATTCCGTCTAGAATCTTCTCTTACTTTCTTGCTAGAAATTTTCATTAATGACATTGAACAACTTGGATATAGTACTTAAGAAAATATTCTATAAGTCTCCATATCTCATACTCAATTGAAAATTTGTCTCCTTTTTCTACCATGTACTCAGTCATTTAGTATCCACTTACCTTCTTGTCATTTGGTGGTTTGTAGTGCCTCTAATATTCTATGTAATATTTCCTTGCATTGATGTTTGAAAGATCCATGCATTCCTTGTTCTCATTGTGTAATATTTGTATGTCACCTTCATGCCTCACAAAAATTCCTACCCATACATACTTTTGAAAAAATATTGTGCACTATTACATGCAACCTTCCTCATATATATGTCAAGCACCATTTCTACCATGTACTTTGTAATACATAACATTGTGTAAAAAAATTCACACACGCTCAAATAATCACCTACATATTTTATCGTTCCTACTTCACCTTAATTTCTCTTATAAACCTTGTGCTCACTCCAACACTTAGCCAAAAATTGAAATTATGCACTCTAAATTCTCTCAGGATGCTCTTGCATCAATTTTACATGTTATATATGGTTCAGATATGGATGCTTTGATTTTATACTTTTTATAGCCAAAAAATGTTATTTTAGCTAATTGATATAAGTTAACACCCCTCATCTAAAAAGAAGGGTATACATTGGGCTCTTCCCATATTTTACATAGATCATGGCTATAGTGCCACAAATTAGAAAACACGATGGTGATGGTATTCACTAAGTTATACATATCTATTCAAAATAGATTATATGTTTCACATTAAATATTCATGTACTTGGGATGGTTGATCACACATGTCATTGTAGTACCTAAAATATATTCATGTGGCACATGAAAATAATCCTTTTGCATTTATCTCAACATTATCCCATTTACACATTTATTGACTAAATTTTAAGCATCTAGCTCTATCCTACACTCTAAGTGCACTAGGTTATGATTTGTTCCTCAACTCAGCACCTCAAAAATTAATGAACCTTATACATAACAATTTTTTATATTCTCTTCAATCCATCGCATGTGTCAAATTAAATTCCATCCTAAATATGGACAAGTTTGTTGGCCAAAGATATTTTTAACCAAAAAATCTATTCATTAAACTTGCAATGGTCAAATTTTTAAATGCACAAGTTACATTTTTTGACTTAGGGTTGATTGAGTGGGAAATAATTCACATATGTCATATATATAAACATGCACACCCCAACCTATTAGGAAACTATATGGATCCCATATCCAAGCACATTATAAGAATATATTGATCCCAACATTAAAACATTTGCCTATTGGAGTCCATTATGAAAAATCTATGAAAAACTAAAAAAAATCATTCATTATTACCGTAGATCACATCATTTACTAAAAATAAATCCAAATATCATTTCTTAGTGTTGAGGTTTGAATGGATCCATACTTATTTTCAATTTTCTAACCTCCACTCTACCCTAAGACTTGGAGAACTATGTGTGGTTTGATCCTACTTTGGCATATTGGTATGTATTGCAACACTCTTTATGTCAATTGGGGCACAATGAGGTCATTCCAATGCATATTATGAAATAACCTATTGCGAGTCAATAAAGTATTGAATAAAAAGAGAGTTCACATATAGTTACAAATGTTTTAACAAAAATATCTACACATAGAAAATACATCTAGATACATATACAAGGAAAGTTTCAGAGGAAGATTATAAACCATGGTATTAAAGTACACATTTTTACCCCTAAGACACCTTCATCTAGTGAACACATAAAAAAATAAATGGACCTATCCTTCACTCATTCCTAGGATCCTACATTTTACAAGTATATGTAGCAGTCACACATGAGGGACCAAAACACAAGACAAAATAAACCATGATTTTTTTTTTCTCTCATTTACTTGATACAACTATACAACACCACTTGGGTTTAGAATAAATTCTCAACATCATATGTGGCATCTACACCAACATGAAAAATAAACGAACAATATGATGACACAAGATGCACATCAATGCCAAAATTTTATAAATGAGCAAGTACAAAACCAAAACCAAACCATAATATGAACATCACATATAGGCACCTTCCTCAATACCACATTTTCATGGCTACACCTTTATTATAATCATATTTCATCATTTAACCTTAAATATTTGAAGAAAATTTAACATGTAAACATACATTCTCCTTTTCTATTGACTACATTTTCTTTATTTCGTTTAACACTTAACTTATAATGGTTCCATTTAATGTAGTTCATTCCTCTTATTAAAGTTAATTTGTATAACTCAACTCTTAATAGGAACATTTTAAACACACACGAGTCTACTAATTTTTTTTTTCAAGCCAAGGATTCATTCTCAAGAGAATGATTACTTGGAATTGTATTTTACCTTTATTTCAAGAAAAGGGAAATTCATATGAAGTAAAAATATGGACTATTAGGTCTAAGAGAGGAAATATTCCCATGTTCCTCTTTCATTTTAACACTTAACACTAAGGATACACTATTTAATTTAAAGTTATTATGACTAAATTTGTAATTTAACTACTTGGTTTACATCACTCGTGATACATATAAGATTCACAATCCACTCATCCCCAAACTGGGGTACCTTGTTTTTAAAAAAATTCATGATACACATGGAACGATTCATTTTGTAAACAAGGAAAATTGAAAAACAGAAAAAAGATAAATCAAAACAATACCATTATACCTTCTCTGTAATAATATTACAAACCTCAAATAAGATCATAGAAACACTTAGAATTGTTTGATCTTATTGATATTTTATTTGTGGGTTCTCTTAATATGAATCTCCAAAGGGATTTTCAAATTATATGAGCATATTTCACAAGGATGTGGTTTTCAAATTGGTAGAAGTTGGATGCCATTTTCTCAAAGCTCCAAGGATGAGTTTACAGAGGAAATGGTATGCTTTTATAGCTGAGGATAGAGCTATGAAAGGTGGATGAAATTTTGACCAAGATCTAGGTCATAATTGTAATTACATGGGAATAGAAAGTATACTGAGTCTGGGAGTTGCATATTTCAAGGAGTAATATACATTTGGAATGGAAAAAGTTACATACAGCAATTGAATTTCATGTACAATCCAATTGCTCACACACTTATAGGAATCTAGAAGTGGAGTTAAAGTTTATTAGGGACATGTATTTCAAGTATAGATCATTAGAATGAGGAAGTGGAGTCTAAGTGGCAGTTTGACTAGGAAAATATGTATATATTCCCAATTAAGTAACTAATTTAATTAGCTACAATGTTCAAGATACTGAATTAATAATTTATTTAATAAATGATAATTGAATTAGCTAAGATGGTGTTGTGGACTAAGTTAAGTAATCGAAGAGGTGTAATGTGCATGATTAATCAATTTTGTTAATCAAGCATAAGAAGGATAGGAACTAGGATGTGAGTTGGGAACATGTATTTGATTTTGGGGTGTCTACACATTTTACCTGAGATAATTTTGTGAGGGTTTTCATTGAGTTTAAGGGATGAGTATAAAATTTCACTTTTTTCCTAATCCATCATCTTAAAAATTCAATAACGGTAGCTATGAGTTAAATTACATGGTTCACCAACCATTTAACTTCTTAATTTGTCTTAAAATTAATTTATTTCCATTTACCCAAAGGAACCTATGCCCTATGATAAATCAATACTAGAGTGTGCAACCATCTTTAGCTCAGAAAAAATTCAGAAAATCCTAAGATAATTGTTACTATCCAAGATAAAACCTCTACCCCTAAGACCTAGAAATTCTATAACAAGTTTCTTCATAAAGAGAACTTGGAACTAATAACATATATTTTAGTTTCTTAATTAAATAAGATAATTTGTACATGAGGGGAAAAGGTACATTCCAAATAGTAATGAGTTAATGATGGGTAAGGTATAATGTTCACCTTTTACAATACAATCAATGAAACATAAGTAAGACTCATTGTTTGGTATACTGTAGAACCTAATATCAATATAGCAATGCGAAAATATATGGTTAAAATTTGAGAAAGGTGCTTTATCCCATTTTGGAAATAAGGGTAATCTCAAGGGAACCTTTCCATACAACAAGGGTCAATTTTTTTATACTATAAGTTTGATTGTCAGTTTCCACCCAGCATGGAAATACATAAAAACTAGTTATTTTTCTTGAAGACTAAAGTTTTCCTAGGTCAACACATCATTAAAAAAAGGTAAAATACACCATTTTCAATTATTACCCTCAATTTATTGGTATAAGAAACATACATAATCATGATGGTACTGAAAATTTTAAATAATAATATTTCAAAGTTCATCCTCTTTTAATGATTTAGATACTATATAAATAGGGTTTTTTTACATCATTTTCCATTGCAACATGATAGAATGACTTCATTTACTTAACTGAACATACAAAAGTAAAACCAAGTATGAAAATAGTACACTTTCTTGATATGATACAATTTCGCAATCATAATTTTTTTTAATATTTCTATTTAGGACAATATCATTGATATATCCTATATAATTAATTTTTTTTCAAGATAACACATTATTACGAAAATATAAGTAACAATTCACTTTCTCCTTGTTCTAGTACCTACAACCACCACGTAGTTATCACAAATGATTAATGACATATACCTATAATATAGCACAATTCATGATTTCATAGTTTTCCGTTCACATGATTCTATCACTCAACACACAACAAAAGAGAGAGAGTTAAATATGCGTATTTAATTTTCATTTCATTTCAAAACTAGAGGGAGGGAGGGAGAGAAAGGGAGAGAGAGAGAGAGAGAGAGAGAGAGAGATAAACCCCTAGTTTAATAGAGCTAGAACCATGTAAGGTGCATCAACCACTGGTTTTTTGAAACACCAATTGTAGTCGTTTTCCCCCTAAATTGCCTAGGTGTGATGACTCTTCATTCAGATAGATCTGTATGGTCACTTGAAGCACACAAAGCTAATAGGTTCCTTTTTGGTACTATCTTGTTATGATGTTAGCTTGCATGTTCATAATAACCATAATCAAAGTGTATA
The DNA here is from genome assembly GCA_019776745.2 of Taxus chinensis. Classification (NCBI taxonomy): domain Eukaryota; kingdom Viridiplantae; phylum Streptophyta; class Pinopsida; order Cupressales; family Taxaceae; genus Taxus; species Taxus chinensis. The sequence goes on from CM034146.1 coordinate 335,890,706, forward strand.
TTCTGTCATAAGATTCAAATCCATGACCTCAAATTGGAAACACAAATAATAAGAAATCACACTAGATCAAATGACAACTAAGAACAGATTAACCATATAATCACCATGATTAGATACATCAATTTCCATAATCTATCTACAATAATCCATTAATAACTAGAAATATTACATAATAGAAGTTGAATACATTACCAGAGTAACTAAAAAGTTATATGCGTTGATATATCAGGGTAGGATAACTCTATTACAATCTGTGCAACCAAAATAGTGCAAAACATAATGTATATGTAGGGGGGTGGGTACTTTCCCTTCACTACCCATACATCTTAAAATAGATAGCATGATCAAAATAGCCATGCACTAATAGTTGCATGATTTTACAAGGAGACTAATTATTGATTATATAGACACCAAAATTTGGTATCATTACCCTTGTTTTCCCATGCGCGCACATTTTACCATGGTATTAGCTAGAATCCATTTACTTAATTAAATACCCACTTATTATCCCACCATATCTAATATTTATTAATTTATCCTAATCATATTTTGACCTAGGGTAAATTGGTCCTACCATAGACCTATTTCTAAACTATTCAGGTTTGCACCCTAACATAAATTTGTATGATTTATGGGTGTGGGGTTTTTGGAAATAACGTAAGGTAATAAAATCCCTATCTATTACCTATTACCTATTACCTAATACTAATTTATTGTGGGTTATGACTTAACCTATGTTGGCATGTTTAATTATGGCATGTTTGGAATGACCTAAGGCAAATACTATTTACCTAGACTAAGCTTGAATCCTAATCTAATGTCAATCTAACCTAAACTAATGCTAAGCTAAAAGGGAACCTAAGGGGTTACATGGAAATTGGGAGTCGGTGGAAAAGGTTTCTATGGCATTAAAGTGATTTGAGTTTGAATTTATTGAACTCGGTACTTCAATTTTTGGCGGAGGCATGGATAATTGAAGAAATGCATGTAATAATTTCAGTTGAGCTCACCAATTTTGGATGGCAGTGGCATGGAGATTTAGGTGAGAGAGTTGGTAATTATTGCATTAATAAGTCTTGGTCTTGGTGAAGAAATTGCCTTGGAAGACATGCAAGCGGATTCTTGAGATTTTGTTTGGTCATTTTCTCTTAGCGATTTTTACTCTGCATGGAGATTTTCGGCTCTTTGAACCAGCAGTTCTATTTTCAATCTATCGTTATTTTTGACACCTCTAAGCTATTTTTGATCATATGGAGGTATAAGAGGCATAAGAAGAAGTTTTGGGATGTCAATTTCATTTTTGAAAAGGAGAAACGGTGGAGGCTCGGCTGGAATTCTTTTACAAATCAATAGGAAGCTCTATCAGGCATGATAAGATCTATCCATTAAGTTGTTCTTCTTTTTCCTAATCATTTTCATTAAAACAACTATGCTCTTGGAAACAAATGGGTTTTTATTTTTGTAATGGTTATTTTCATTCATGCTTGAATTGTTCTTTGTATTTTTCTTTTGAAGAATCTTTGTTAGATAACAATGGAATGCGGGTTTGTGCCCTGTTCAATATAGTGGTAAATTGTGCTTTAACTTTGTTGGGATTGGTATGATGTCATATTTTTGTGAATCTTGTTGTCTGTGCAAAATGGATTTTGGAAAAATAGTGTTTACTATTGATTTGATCTGGGTATGTCCTCCTTTATTGGAAGGAGATAAGAAATCTATTATCCTTAGTTGCATCTTTATTTGCTTCAAATCTTGTACTTCTGTTGAGATGCGTTGAAATGGTTTCTTGGATTCATGTTTTGCGTATTTAAGCTTGACTAAAAACAACAATGAATGGAACACTTCTTCTGATCTTTTCAGTTAAAAATTTAGTTGTATTAAATATAGTTACTTATGTTGAGCTGTGTGGAAAAGGTTACTTGGATTCAATGATTTGAGGATTCATCTTGTTTGAATATAACATTAAAAAAATTCTTAATTTTCTAAAATTTTGTTTGTACATTTCTGATTATGAATGTCTGGAAGACTGACATATAGTTAGACAATAGAATTTTTGTTATAATGAAAGTTATATTTGAGTGATGGTTCTATCTGGTTTAGAAATTTGATTTATTCACATTAACACCTATTTGAGCTTACATGATGTCAACCTTGTTGTTCTTACTTGTAAGTTAGAAGAGGGTTCATTAATGGCTTACCTGATCTTGATCTAGACAAACCTCCTGATTAAATCTGTTAGAGAGGAAGTTTGTTAAAAACCATACTGTCGTGATTTTTGGGAAGACTTAACAAATATATATGCATCTTTTTTGGGATGACATTTTGTGCTTCAAGATCTAACCAATCGGTTCAGTTTGAAGAATTTTCTAGACCCTTACATTTATTTTGATCTATGAATAGCATGGAAAGAATAGAATATTTAGGTGAATTATGGGTATGTACAGTTGAACATGCCATTAGGAATGGACTAAAATGATTTCAATTTTTCTAATCTTTTCTGAGATGGACTCGGGCACCTGTAGCAAAGTCATGTTGTTATTATTGCATCTTCATTGAGTTCAAAAATGGTTGGGTTATTTCTCTTCTTACAAAAATGATTTTTCTTTTATCCCTGTGAAGATGGGAGTAAGTGTTAACTTGTTTGTTATATTGTATTTTGTTCAGACATGATGGCTAAGCTCGGGTTATATGAAATGATCTACTTATGACTAGATAAATTGGAATGTCCAGTGGTTGTTGATGCTTTATGAATTATTTCTTGATCGAATTCATTCAAATAATCTCTTTCTAGATGTAGCTAATGCACTACTACTAATGCATTTGTTTTTATGTTGAGAGATATTCATCTCCAGAATCTTCTCTTGCATACTACAGTCAAATAATTTGGTTCAGTATCATTTAGTTCCATGACTTCTATCTTTAAAAAGGGTTCTAGGATTTGGTGATTGGAACTGTATCAGTATTTTATTTTGATATGTACTTCTTTTCTTAAGAAAGAGTGATGGGACCTTATTCTATTCTTGTTATTGACCCCATTCTCTTTCTCCTCTCTGAGTTAGGGTTTTTCATCTATGTTTTCCTTTAAAATTGTAGGAGACTATACATTTTTCTCTCTTCTCTGAGTTGTGAAATGTAACACCGGACTCCTCAAATTGGGAGGGAAGTTACAACTTGTTTCCCTCTCTATTGTCTTTTCCCTCTTCTATGTTACTCTTGTTTAAGGAATTGATCGGTTCAGTTTTTATTTCTTAATAGGATTACAAATGAGTAGTTGGAGATAATCCTTACTTATTCACCTTAACTTGTTGATTGGAAACAATATTTGGTAATGGGTGGCTAATGTGTAATGCAAGTAATCGATTGAATACTTTCAAATTTCTAACATGTTATGGTCTAACTAAAAATTAGGCTATTTCTTTGGCTTTAAATTTGGATGTAGCATCTTGAATAGGAATATCTTATTTGTATGTTGTTGTTAGCTCAACCTAAAACCTTTCATGAAGGTTGAATTAGCTTGGATATAGATGCATTCAGATGGAACATGATAATGTTGAGCTTGATGGTTCTCTGTTTCTTAAAAATTAACATTATTTTTTTGGGAAATATGGGAGTTAGTATCTTTCTTTGGAATCTAGATTTAATGAAGTAAGAAATAAACTATAAATACCTTTAGTAAGAATGAGATAAGTAATTAGAATGAAATATTACTTATCTAATTTAAATTCTTAAGAAATCAGTGGCTGAGGAGTTTTGATTATATCCTGATCTTTTCTAAATGTTAATTTGGTTGATCTCTTGTTCTTTCCTTTATGATTGTTATTTATCTTTGTTGTATCTATATGTATGGTTTTTTTATTAGATTAGGCAAAAAATAGGGATAGTCTCCCAGGGGCCAGTACAAAAGAGAGGAATGCAACCAGAAACAAAATAGGAAAAAAAAACCAGAAAGGGGTCCCAGAAAGATGAGTTAAACAGGATTAACTCTTACATTGTAGGATCTGGATCCCAAAGAGGACAAAAAAGACCAAAAAGCAATAGGACACCACAGTTCACCAGCATTCCGCACACAATTCAGAGAAAAAAAACCCCCAGAGGCCCTAGGCCAATAACATCCGACCTAGAATCTAGAACCATCCATCATTTACTCCTCAACCTAGCTACTTATGCGATAGGTTGAATCTATCTGAATGGCTTTACTTTTTCATAAAAACACAATTCTTTTTATGAAACAGTTAGTTGAAAGCACATCGTTTTAATGCTTAGTGGTTATCATGCTCATTTCAATGAACTGACCCGTGCTAGCAATTTTTACAGATGGACTTCGTAAGTGATAAAGGAAGGAAACTACTTTCATGATGTTACTTGTTACTTAAAATCTAGATCTTTTATGAAGAAATATGATTCATTATTGAAATGTATTGAAAGAGGAAAAGTTGTATTTATTTATTTAGCTTGAATTTTTTTGACATGAAAGATGTCTAGAATGAATGGACTTGTAAAATGTGTATTTCACTTTGAGAAAATAGAAAAATATCGAGATTTACTTGTACATGATGTGTAATTCTCCTTATATTTTCTGTAATAGAAATTTGTATTCTTATATGTATGGAATCCTGATTGGTTTAACTTAAATGAGTAGATATAAGGGATTTAGTTTCACTATCCCTTAAATGTAATGCAGCTTATTAAGTTAACATGCATAGATATTTTGTTATCTAAGTCTTTAAGGCTTATTAAAAGATGTTAATGAAAGTGTAAATTAATTATGATGTTTTGTATAATTAAAAGGGGCACAATGAACCCTAATTCATAATATGAAAGAGGAAGGTGCACTACCTCTTGATCAATACCTTCATAAGTATAAATCAAATGTAAGGTAAATATGAAAATTTACCAATTAGACTTCATCTTAATGAAGTCTATCATAAAGGAACCTATTTTGGAACTTAAATAGGATAAGAATGATTAAGGTATATTATGTAAATCTTATTAATGTTTTTGTTTCTGTTTTAATTAAGTGAACTCTAAAGTAAGAAGTTGATAATTCTAAACCAATCATGTCATTTCTATAAAACCCTAACAACTCAACTATGGAAGTCAACCTTAACAGCTAATGAAATTAGGGTTCAGCAGGGTTGTTGTAATTAAAATCTTAACTAAAGAATATAATTGAGTAAATCTCTTATTGCCTCAGTATGTGCATCCAGATGAGATGATTTAGTTGGTTGTTGGCACATGCCAACTGCAAAGTTGTACCTTCACAAAAACTTGGGTCTTCATGAGGATACAATGTTGCAGTTGACATGTGGCAACACCCATTGAAATTAGACCAACTAGATCTACATAAATTTTTAGTTGATCTTAGTTATACTCTAGGTTAGGAGAGGAGCTTGATTTAGTATAGGGAATAACTCACAACGACTTGGGATAACTACACACATGCAATCGAATTAGGTTGATTGAGTATGTCTAAGTACCCTTAGTCACCACGAATGGTTCTCTATACCAAACTATGTTGCTAACCTAGGGTAGGGTTAGACCTTCAACAAGTGGACTGACATGAGTCAGTAAAGACCATACTAGATAACATATGAAGTGGGTTGAAGGACATATTCTGTTTGACAAGTATGTCGTCTAGGAATGGTAACATGAACAGTGTGTTGGAAATATTTGACCAAAGTATCGCAAGCTGTTGGTTACGTTGTTCTGCGTCACCTAGTTTAAGAAATGAGATTTAGATGAATATTGGTAATAAATATTCAGTTAGGTCTCTTAAAAAAATGCTTCAATACCCAGAATAGGGTAAGAGAACCAAGTATACTAGTATACAATTTTCAAATGAGTTAACATGACAGATCGATAGTTCACCGAGTCATTTACAACTGTATATGGTTATTTTGTTATGAGATTTATTTATTTATTTATTATTGGCAAATAGTTTTTTGAAAGGGACTATACCCTTGAGCATAAGAGAGGGCCTAGAAGCCAGAATAGAAGTGAAAAATAGAGAAAAAAGGATCAGAATCCAAGTATTACAATGAAGCCCAAAGTAGCCAGAAAACAGCTACCTAAACAAGACAAAACAGCAAAAACCCTGCACAAAAGCAGCAAAGAAACCGTAAAAAAAACAACATAAAAACAAGCAAGAGCAACTAAAGCACCTACAACTACTTCTTGGTAGCTTTTTCGATGCTGGTTTTGATGTTCTTCTAGGATCTGAACATTCCCAAAGTTGTCATGTGGGCAGCGTCAGTCTTATCCAGCTGATCAATGGTCCTTTTTCTTTCTTTATCATTGCCCCAAAGTGTTTCCAGAACTCCGCTAATATTGGAGACACTTCTGACATGTTGCTCAATGAATTCCTCAATTCACTAAAAATGGCCATATTGTAGTCATGACGAGTTTTGGCCTTCCCTAAACGGAAGTCTAGGGAGTTCAGCTTCTTGTAGATATCATCAATTTGGTTGTTATCAATATCCTCCTCCTCCTCATTCCTCTTACCTTTCTATTTTGCCAAGTTCTTAACCTCATCCTTCAACAACTTCATTTCAGGTTCTAAGGCATCCAGCATTTTTGTAGAGCTCTCCATATGCACATCACGGGGACTAGCATTGCTAATATTCAGGAGGTCATGTGCAATTTCAATTTCATGAGGGCCCTTCCCCGCAGCAAGAGTATCGAGGTTAATCCTTCTAGAAGCCCTGGTGACTGGTCTGGTCAAGGTGGAAGTGAGGTGGGGGGTAGGAGTAGCAACAGGGGGAATGGAAAATGAAGCTTGGACGGCTGGCAGTGGGGTGACAACAGCAGTGGCGGGGGCAGAGATTGGAGAAAAGGGGCTAGCAGCAGTAGAACTTGGCATAGGGGGAACAGAACTAGGAGAGGAAGGGAGACCAGGATACCTAAGAAGGAAAATTTATGCAGCAGCAAAATAAGCCGCTGGTGTAAAGGAACTGCCCAGGTATGCTTTTGAAACTCAAAAATGGAGTGCTCAAGAGAGTTCAGCAAATAATGGGGGAAACAAACCTAGCGATTCCTACGGAAGTGGTTGAGAAAGATAAGGTGCTTAGCAAGAATGGTGACAAACCTCCCTTCCAAAGAAATGAATCTTATCGTCATGTGAGTGACCTCATCATAAGGTGAAGGGATCAAGCTAACAAGCAAGCCCACTGTAATATAGATCAGCTTCACAGATCCCTCCACAAATCTCCTCTTTTCAACATCTCTGTCGACCTTTTTTTAAAAAAAATGGTAGCCCTCCATGCTAAGACCGATCACTTCAGCAATAAGCTCCTCGTTGACCAAGATATTTTGCCCCCCATATTTCATAGTCCTCTCTTTCCAATCCTTCGCAAAACGTACAGAGATACTTTGATCATGCCCCTAAACCTTCTCTATGAAGTTGGTGATGCCGCCCTTGCTGAGTATATTCCATAACTCAACATTATCCTTCCAGTCCAGGTCCGCACTAGGCTCAATTTGGAAAGGGGGACCCCCCATCTTCACTGTGCTTAACTTTTTGCAACAAATTCCAAAATCCTTGAGAGTGTTGAAGCCAAACTTTTTTTGCTATTGTAATCCATGCAATGTTGAAAATGAGAGCCGTTTCTATTCCCACGAATGTCCGTGTGCCTGCTGATCTGAGCCTGCGGAAACCCACATGTGGGAATAACGGCCTTTTTGCTAGCCCACTCCCTATCATCAATTACCTTATTTTCTGAAACTACCTCTAGCCCTCATGCAATGTCTTACATCCCCTGCATTAATGCATGGACATGATACTGAAGGCTAACTAGACGGTCTTATAAATTCGTATTCTCCTTATGCAAGATAAACTGCCTTGAAGAGTTAGACAATATGTTTATGTTGTTAAACCCTTGCACCATGTCAAAAATGTACCTCCACCCTTTGGAATGGTTCAGGTCAAGCCTTATATTGTGCATGCTCTCATAAATATCATTGTCATCTTATTCTTCGAATCACTCCATGACAAGTGAAACCTTCTTGAGCTGATTCCGCATAGCTATGTTCCAAAGTTTCCCTTCCATCCAAGAAGTAAATGATTCACTAACATCCTTTCCTGTCATATCTCTCTGCCTCTTCCTGCTACGACCATGCTCCATACTACCTAAGAAACCACCAACACCCTTGTGACCATCACAGAGAGACATGAAGCACATATATCAAAAAATGAAAAGAGGAAAGCGGTATTCAAATGGAGAGCTAGCCCGAAGTTATACATTTTCCATAGCAAAACATACGAATGGAGGGAAGTGTGACGGTACCGAAGATCATTGATATGATATTAAAATCATAAATATCAAACATCCCATAAAAATTCTTAAATTCTTGATGCCATCTTACATCTCACATGTGTATAATGATTAATTGATCATGTTTATCACAAGAACACAATATATTGATGTTATAAATTCCCATTAAAGCCACACATGCTATATTCTCTTCTCACCATAAAAAATGGTCACCCCTTAGAATAATCTAATTTTTTAATTAAAATCTTATAATTTTCTACGTTTTGACAAATTAAAGTAATTTGTTTTGAGATTCTCAACCTCAATAACATTTCAATCCCAGCGCCAACTAGGTTATGTCAATATATATTGACAATAACCTAGTAGCCACTAAGTTGTGTTATTAGAAATTTATAACAATCAAGACATGTATATTTTGATCCTAGCACATGCTAGAATATGTCAACACACAATATTTGTATCCTATCATTGGTTAGGATTTAATAAATCAAATTAAGATATTTTGAACTTAGCAGACATTAGGTTATGTCACAAAATAATAATTGGATCTTTTAGCATTCTATAGTTTTCAACAAAATAAAGTAAGAACTAATAATATTAGCATCTGGTAGTTCAAACCAAAACATAATATTTGGATCTTAATGGTCAATGGGATTTATCAAATTTGAATCAACATATATCATGCTTAGTGGCTACTATGTACTGAATAATATAATATTTCAAGCTAAAAGTCCCTAGAATTTAACAAATAAAGGAAAGACATTTTGATTTGATTCCATTCTAGGTTGTTCTTAAACATAACCTAAAAAATTATATTCTAAAATTAAATTTTCTAGATTTTAAAAAATCAAATAATGTATCGAATATCATTGATTATATATCCTAATCATAAACACACAAAAAGTGGTGAGTGTGATAGTACTGAATATTATTGGTTAGATATCCCAATCATAAATATCACACTTCCCATTAAAACTCTTAAATTCCTAATGGCATCTTACATGTCATGTGCATATAACCCTTGATCGATTCCGTCAATTGGGGGAATGAAATCTATCGATGTCATAAATGACCATTAAAGCCACAAGTTTACATAAAAGAAATAAGATATTATTAGCTTGGCTTCTAGTGGGTTATGCCAAAACATAATATTTGGATCTTAATGGTGACTGGGATTTAGCAAATTTGAATCAACAGAGGTTGATATTAGCGGCCATTAGGTACTTAAACAATATATTATTTTGATCTTCATGGTCGTTAGGTGTTTACACAACATGTTATTTGGTGATTTCATCACTAGGGTTTAATAATTCATAATTAAGATATTTTACAACATCTAGTTAATTAGAGGTGGATATTCATAACTTTTTTGGTGCTAAACCCATAATATAAATTTTGAGTTTAGTTTTTTCTAGCACCTAAATAGTAAGATAATTATATTGTGATATTAGATAACAATACATTATGCCACACCATACATTTTTAAAAGCTTGGTGGTCACCGGGTTTTATCAAAATAAAGTACGATACTGTGATATGAGAAGCTACTAGGTTATACCAAGACATAAAATTTGGAGTGTAGCGATCTTAAGGATGTAAGAAAACTCATTAAGATATTAGGATCTTAGCTGTGACTATGATATGCCAAAACATAGAACTATTTGGAATTAGAATAAAAGTAGGTTTTCCAAATCAACCCACATACTTTCACAAAAAATCCCTTACAGCCAGATATTATAGTGAAAAAATAAGAGAACAATCTCGTATACAACAAAAAAAAACCAAAAATTCCCAAACCGTAAAAAATCCATATTAAATTTTATGGATATTCATGAGAGTATTTTCTTCATCCTTAGCATCGGCAGTATGGGATTATTTGAACCTGCATGTCCACTAACTTAATCTGTTCCATGAATTTTTCATTGATTTTCATCTAGGTCATGTCCACGTGTCTTTTCCATTCCTTGATTGTAAATATTGATTGTAACATAATCTTCAATGGCCTCATGCAGATCAGGAGAGATCTTCACTAAATGGTCCTTATGTTCTGAAGTTTTGAGGGGGAGCCCATTTTCTCTAACAGATGAAAATTGGGGTAAACCGAGGAGATATCGTAAACCACATCTAGAATTTCTAAGTCCATACTAACTTCCTTGTAAAACTATGGGAGGGAAGTCACACATGCTTTCATGATTAGGTGAGTTGATTCAGTTGTAGCCATTACAATTTCAATGGAGATGAGAGGAGAATCTAGAGAAGAATCGACAAGAGGTGGAGAGGAAGTAGATTTTGGGTCCAAAATAAATTCAAACACCTTAGGAGAGTTCTTTAAGGTGTCCAAAGGGTTACGAGCAATAAGAGAAAAATGAGGGAGACCTAAGAGTGAAAGAATGAGAGATAATTATAATGATGTCTAAATCAAAGTCATAAGGGAGATGAAGGTGGAGATGATGGAAATGAAAAGAGAGAAATACTTGCGAAAGAGGATGGGGGACATGAAGAAGGCAGACATGATGACAACGGAAAGAGGGAGCTACTTGTGGAAGAGGAATAGCGACACGACATTGTTTTCCTAGCTTAGATGAGAAGCGTGAGATTTATTTTTGGGAATATTCCATTTTAAAGAGCAAGTAAAAAAGGCCTCGATGTAGAAAAATACCTTCATCTTCTCTAGCCATTTTAAGGTACCTCTCAAGAAATTGAAACATAATATCTACAAATTTTACCTTCCAATTATGTCGAAGATGCACAAGAAGAAAAATATGAGGTCTATAGATCACTTTGTAGTGTCACTACGGTGTGAAGTAACTCCTCAATTACTCAAAAAACTTGTACCAAGGTTGTAGAAGTGAGTCTCATTCATATCCCGAGTAATACATTGTCATATTTTCACCAAGATATAGGAAATAATCCATCTCCTCCTGTAGAAAGTGTTTAAAATAAATGTCTCCCTCAGTGGGGAGCCCTGTCACAGCTGTAATGGACTCTATCAAAATAATAAATTTAATCTTTCCCAATTTCACTCTTCCTTTCTTCCAGGTTTCCAACACACTACAGGTTACTCAGACAAAGTGACTAGACAGTCTTTCCATAAATGATGTAACACCACCATCATGAAAAATATTCCATACTTTCGCATCAGCCTTGACCTCCTCATAGGAAGAAGGCTCAATGTTTTATCTAGTGCTACCCATAGTGAATAGGGACATTATGATAATGATGTTAAAGGATCGATATAGATGACACTTAAATAGATATGTTGAGCACCTTCATTCCAAAATTCAACATGTGTCTCTAAGATTTGTAATTATGTTATTTTCTAATAGTAGTTAATTGATCCCTTCCATCACATGAACACAATAAATATGTCCTAAATTCCCAAAAAAACCACAAATTTTATATCCTCTTGCCCCTATCAAAATAGGTTATTCCTCAACATAACCTAACAAATTTTAATCTTAGTTAATGTTCAGCCAATCCCAACATATTTTTTTATTGTTAAAGTAGGTTTAAGGGTCCTGTTCCTTATAATCTGAACATAAAATATCCAAGACAACTACCACTACTTATCAATCAAAGGATAATTCTCGAGCATATTTGAAAATCAGCCTTTTTTACCCTTTTAACTTTTGACTTCTTTCCATTGACCTGATTTTGGGACAATCACCATTTGTATACTATTAGGGTCCATGGTATCCATAGTATAATTGGGAATGGGCTCTGCAACTGAGTCCACTTTATCATATCCATCAGAAACATGACCTCTCTTACTTTCAGAGGATTTCTTCTTTTTGTCCTATTGATATTTTCTTCCCTTCAGATTTGTTTTTTGTGATTCATCTTGAGTATCTTTGATAACCAATAACCGATCCAGCTCAGCGGAGGGACAATTCCATATGCTATTGAATGGAGTTTTTTTTCTTTTGAGTACTCTTATTTTTACCCAACGGGTAAGAATCTTGAAGATGTCAAGGGTTCCTATAATGATGGAATGGAAATTTCATATTCTCATAATCCAATGATTGTATATGATGTTGATTTCCCAATTTTAGAATAATCCTATCCAAAAAACCCTTTCTTAAATCAATATCAATGCAAACTCTTTCTTAGGTGCAAATCCTAAACGCATCCCTAGATTGGTCAATTTTTAAAAATTTCCCCAACACACTACCGATGTCTTTCAGAGCACACCAAAAGTGGAGTGGAAGGTTAGGGAGCCAAACCCATATAAGAATTAAAGACACATAAATGTTATTGGGGTTAAATTTAAGGAATGAATGGGTGAGAAATAAACTAGCACTCCCTCAAAACCATGGACCTCCAGAGAGACACTTAGAATAATCCTCCTCAGCTTGAAACTACACAAAAAAAAATCCTTTAGAATAGAAGGAAATTTAAAACTCTTTGGCCCAATTTTTGTGAATCCACTAGGATAAAGTAGAAGCCACAAACCAAAAACCATTGAAGTGACCAATAACTTCCCACCGTGAAAATGATTCTAGGTGAGTGTTAACCTTTGAATTATCCAAACATAATATTGGTGATTCCTCCAGTAGATCAACTACATAAGCTACGAAACCATTCAGATAAGAGGTATAGGGCCACACATTATCCTTGTAAGAATTGATTTTAGGAGCATCCACAGAGGAGGAAGGAGACCCATTATCTAGATTACCACCCCCGTCAACCCCAACAAAACTACATATCGAACACTTATTAGGGTCAAGGGGAAGATTTAGCCAGTCACCATCTATAACCTCATTACGGAAGAAGGAATCTAACATTGTTTTGATTTTAACTTCCTTCATAAAATCTTCCTGTTCTTATTTCCTCAAAAAATCTATATCCCTAATATTCTCTTCCTGCCTGTGACTGATTAAGATACCATTCCAAGTCGCAAGGATTTATGAGTCAGTACATACAGTTTTTTCTATTCGAGGGAGGATCGTTGCCATCTGGACCACATCATTCCATTCTTGGTAAACCCTATCCTCACATCCTTTCTTTTCCATTGGATTTTCACTATCCTCCAACATACATCCATTAAATCCCAACATTAATTAGTTAATGTTCTTGTAATTACTCCACTTAGTGTAGGTTGAAGGTTTGAATGTTAGAGACATTAGATATATTTATTTAATATATATTATAGAGTAACAATCTACAAAGAAAAACTATTTAGTGAAATAACTAAAATTTCTAGACATGAGTTCAAACTGTATAGATTATCAGACAACAAATCATAAAGCAATATCTTATTAGAATTTATTTATTGACACTTCTACTTGTTACTTTAGGTTCTCCAAGGTTGTTCATTCTACACATGGAAATGAAGTGGGTAAGATCATAAATGTTATAGGGAGCATAAGTAGCACTTGTGATGGGCATTTGTGTACGAGATGGGAATTTGTTTATATTCTCTTACAGGTGCAATTACATTCACAATTACAAGTACAATTACATTTACATGACAAGAATAATATTCTTGTTCATCTTTTAACTAGTCTCATGGAGGTTAAAACTTCTTATATTGAACCTTACATGACTTTAGACTAGTGTGGGTACATATATTAAATTGAATCAAGATTGTTTTATTGTAGGTATAGTCAGCAGTTGATTATTTATTTTACTTCAAGCGTAGTGGTCATTTTCATTTAACATGTTACATGTATTGATGGAGATCAATGGGTAAAATGCTTAAGAATTACATGTGACATATCAGTTATTAGATCAAACATATTCATTGTCAAAACATATTTTGTCTTAGAAAAGATTTCTAGATGAAAAATTAGCCTAAGGATTTACTCCACAAGGTCAACAACATGAAGACTACCTACCTTAACTGGAATTGAATTGTAAATATTGGTGGAAAAAAATTGTATTTAGTTGAAAGATTTGTTACTTAATACAAAATACCTTTTATGTCGTACTTATAATAAATTTTTGTTTCAACAAAAAAATATTGAACGTGTTTATAAAATAATTTGATGTCTTTTAAACGTTCTAGATCAATTATTTCACATAAATGCTTTTCTAACCTATGTTTAAGGAGATCAATGAATATAAAACTTAAGTATAACACTTGACAAATCATTTCTTGGACCAAACATATTCATTTTCTGAACATATGTTGTCTTGCAAAGGATTAGTAGAGGAAAATTTTGATTAAGGATTTACTTGCCAATGTCAACATGTTTTTCTTGTTAGTTGTTTGAAATAAGTTTCTAACACTTGACAACATGAGAAAGGATACAATTAATAATTGTACCAAAATAAATATCCTTAAAGATACTAAATAAAATTTTCCAAAAGAGTTTGATAAATGTAATTATTCATACCCTTAGTAAGGGTAAAGAATGTGCAGATTACCTTTCCAAATTGTGGGATAAAGGTAGTAATTTTAAAGTGTGTGAGAGGGGATAAGATATAACCAATGTTATTAATCTCATTAAAAACATTAATTATTGATGTTCTAGTGTATATTTTCCCTCATTAGGATATCATCCTTGTACTTATATTTAATACGAGCCTTCCCACGTGTAGGATATATGGCGGGATTTGTATTAATTATTCTCTTACAATTCATTTTAGCCATTGTTTCTTCAATTTTCAATCTCATTAGACTAAAACCATGGGAGGTGGTTGTTTAAGAATCGAGCCTAGTAGCTATGGTTCTCTAAAGAAAAACCCCTCCTTGTGGCGCATTCTAAAAATTAGGGGGAGTTGGGAATTTCATCTCAAAAATCAAGGGGTCTGATCTTTATCTTGCGTTGGAGTTTGGTCAAGCATGGAACTATGGCATCATGGTGATCCTCAAGATGGAAATTCATGTTTTAAAGGATTTGATAACATGTGTGAATGGAATGGAGATGGAGGGATTAAATATATTTAAAGATCACACCAGACGCAAGCACAAAATTGAGACTGTATTCCATGGTAAAGAAATGGTTTACTTGTTGGTAGACGGTATTACTAGATTTTGCATCCCTAATATTTTAAATACGGTCTACCTCCACCTTATGAGGTACATTACTCTTGATGTGAATTATAGAAAGATATTTACTCACCATCTCACTATGATTAATATGCTTAGGCATAAGGTCATATGAGCCTTCCCTTTTTCTTGTTTATGTCACTCTCTATGTCGGTGAATAATTTTCAACAGGGAACTATTGATACACTGATACACCATGGAATAATTATTTTGATTTTTGTGAATGGAAAACTAATAGTGGTAAAGGAATTAGAGCTCAAATATGGGGATCCATATGAAAATTTTACTCTTGTGGACCATATAAATAAACTAAGGAGAATGAAGAGTAAGGAACCTCAGGGGAATGGCAATATTGGTATTGTGGCTGCAGGTTCTCTGATTGATACGAAATGGGAGTCATCTAAAGGGAAAGAGAGAGTGGAACTGGGTTGGAATGTGGCTTTTGATAAAAATTTCTCTTAGGGTGAGTTAGGTGGAAATGGGTATGGAGGCCTTAGGAAAATTTGGAATGGATATGGGAAATAATGTCATACATTGTATCGGCGCCTCTAAGAAAATTTGCATCACCCAAAAATCTATCAGGGCCGATATGGTAGAGATCAAAAGTTTGGTTTTGAAGTTGTAGGGGCATGTGATCAAGATGGGGCAGAGGAAACAAAGTTCACAGGTATAATCTCCACATCAGTAGTTCTGATGAGGAAGATTAATGTTGAAGGCCACATCCCTATCATGAACAAACATGATGATAATATGAAAGGACATAAGGAGCCTCAACTGGAGGATTACAAATTTTTTGAAGACTAACTAGTCCATTGGCTCTTGGGTATTTTGTTTGATTTTTTGTGGAATGCATCATTTGGGATGTTTTCCCCTCCATGTTTGTTGATTTTCCCTTGTATTGATATATTAAATTGTAGTTTGGGTTAAGTTTTTTTAGCCATGTTTGTCTTGTTTCTTTTTTGTTCACTCTTGGTGATGCTCACGATGCATTCTATTGTAAGGTTTCTTGGTATCGTAATCCCTATATAAAGTATCCAATCTTTACATTCATGTATATTTAATAAACCTTGATAGTGGTAATTTTTTTAATGACATTTTAAATTAAACAAGACATAACAACAAGTTCATGCCTCACGGATGCGAGATGTGTTAGTTGTGCAATTGTGTTAGATGTGCTAATTGTGCAATTGTTTTCTTAGAATTTTGATTTTTTATTAAATAGAATAAATCAATGTTGATAACAAGGCCTCATATTTTTCAAATCAATACTAACTAGCAAATAAAGAAAAATTTAAATAAGTTTCGTAGACTAAAAAATTATTTATATAAATTACAAACATTAGAAAGTTGAAAAGTTATTTTTTAATTTCAATTGGTCGATTGAGGAGAAATTTTAAGTAAGACGTGTTATCCCAAGCTTCAGCTCCAGCTCAAGCTAACCTGGATAACTTCCACAATATAAAATTTTAAGATTGATGGAGTCAGCTACCATTTATGGAAGTCAAATAATATGGGAATTTTGGGCTTAGCGTTCGCTAGCTTATATCACACCCCCATCTAAGGAAAAAATCCAAGATGTTATCGATCAATAGGAATTAAAAAAATCCAAGTAAGATATTGTCATCAACTAGAGTATTGCTTGGTAAATTACAATAGTTGGATCCCAGGCCATCACAGTTTTCAGTTAGAAGACTCGAAATTATGTCACTGATCTTCCTGAAATGGCTAACGCATCTATCAAATCGGTCTAAGATGGGTCGCATTGACTCGGGCGGTCCATATAATGTCTGAAGATTGTCATGGACTCACATGGTTGACATCATTTCTCAGGAAAGGGTGGCAAATTGGATTTATCTTAGATAACATTAATGGCATGGCTAGTGTCATCATGTTTTTTAGATGGTTTTTGGACATGAGTTCTCTAAAATCCTCATTACTAGCCACTTCTCTTTCTTAGGGTTGCGCACATTAGTGGTTTTCAATGGGCTTTCCGATTCGGTCCACTCTACACGGCGAGTGGACGGAGAACGGGATTTCAAAATCGGCAAAATCTGCTGCACAAAGAGGGAACCTGAAAAAGTGAAGGTTTTTCGCCCAAATAGCATTCAAGGGATACAAGGCTACAACTATCGAGTGTGTGTTAGGTGAATCCTATCTGCAAGAATCTCACATGCCGTGGGTCAATTATCGAAGCTCCGATTTTCATGAAATTTGACTTTATGGAATGAACACAATTTCCTCTACACTTTATTATTTTTGATGAGGGTAGATATGTTCAATTAAAGGAAACATTTTCAGCTCTGATAAATTAAATGCTTAGTCCCATTAAATGATAGAAATGTCCGACAGATCAAAAAAAGCTGCTCGCACTCAGAAAGCCATAACCTTTGCATTTCTCAACAAAAATCCACAAAATTGGTACTATTATAATTGTGGTTCCACGCAAGATGCACATAAATCAATAAATATGGAATTTGATGAGGAATAGATGGTGAGTTTTTAGAAAACGTGCCTGGTTTAGAACAATGTTTTATTGGGTATTTGGGATGCATTCAATGAAGCATGGGATGACATATTTCACTGTTGCAAGTTATGGGACAGTATGGGGGTCTTTTTGCAAGTAAAATACCATAATTTAAATCCATTTATGACATGTTACAAGTGGTGGGAGGATCTATTTTGGGATTTTCATTTTCCCTCTCTCTCTCTCTCTTCTCTAAAATCTATAAATTAGAGTGTTGAGCTCATTTTAAAGGGGATAGTTTTTGAGTAGAAAAACTCTGTCAAATTCCTTTTGTGAAGACAATGTGCTGCAAGCCCTTGTAGTGGACTCCTTGCATGGTGATCCAGGCCCTTATCTTGTAATAGGTTGAATTGTGCATACCTATGAAGTAATAGATGCAAGTTTGTGGATGTATCTTACCCTCCTATGTTTGTTTGCATTCTTCTTGCCCTTTCAAACTCATTACAAATATATTGTGTCTATTTATACTCTTGTATGGATTCATTATCAATGTGCATGTATGGAATATTGTTGTGAATTAATTTTCTAGACTATGGAGAACTGTTGTCACCCCTTCTAGTATGTAATTTTCTTGTATTTTCACACATTGGAAATATATCCCCATTCTCTCTTTTTCTAGTGTATCAAAACTTTAGGGTAGGATATGTTTTCATGCACTGTCTCCCTGGTCCCTTGGAAGGTTGGATTAGGATAGATAGTTTTTCTTGTATTAGAGTAGATTGTGGTAGGTAGTTTATGAGAAAGGACCAACTTTCTCTGGAGGTCTATCTCAAGTAGAAAGTCCCACAACTTTGAAATAGTACCCATGTTATCCAATCACGCTGTGAACTCAAGAACAAACACTTGTACAAACCATAGGGTGTTGTGATTCATAGATAACAAGATGTTTTGAGCTTAGTGTCTGCTATGGTAACCTAATACTTTCACAATATCAAATTTTGAGTGTATGGATTATTGGCATTTAACAAGTCAAAAAATATTATTTTTATCTCAGCACCCGCTAGCTTATGCAACACCATAGTAATTGGATGTTCTCGATCGATAGGAATCAACAAAATAAAGTAATATATTGTCATCGTAGAGGCTTCTAAGTTATACCATACCAACATATTTTGATGTATAAAAACTATGTCCATTTTTTATAAGGATTGATATGAGGGTTTTGCAAAGACCCGCATCCTTTTACAAAAATGTCCTCAAGGAAAATTATGACATTGAAGCATAGAAGAGAGAAATTTCGTAAGTAAAAAAAGAAGAAAAGCCACATAGCCATGACACAAACAAAGAAAATTTACATTTTGTGAAATTTATTTAGGATAGTTTCTACTTCCATAGTAGTATCACCTTAGAGTTTCCTTTTTCCTCATATTCTCCTTTCACAAATATGTATTCATTCTTTTGCTATCCAAAATCTATTTGGTTCTCCTACTCTTGTATTACCATATGTTATTTATAAATAAGTCATTGTAATCCAACACCAACACATTCAATGGAAAATCATTATTAACATGGATATATTCTAAAATATTTTCATTGAAAATGTCAAAAATGTCGTAGCCATTTAATTTTGCTAAGTATGTGCAGCGAAGGACTATTTGCAGATAACAATAAGGCCAAAAAAATAATATCAATTTTATAAAATACATTCTATTCTATTCATGTGTACCACCATATCCATAAATCTATTCCGATATTCACTTTTTTATTGCAAAAATTGAGCCACCATCCATACCACCAGGATTCTTTTTCAAGACTTGACAAAACAAGTTCTTAGCAGGTGTTTTGGGTTTTTAAATTTTTTGTAAATCCTCCTCTCATGTTATTACATATTAAGTTACATCATTTCTCTATCAAGATGTGCTCCATTTCATCCTCTTTCACTAATCTTTAATAACTGTTTATTATATTATGGAATTATTTATTTGATAAACAAAACTACCTTCTACAAAATATTAAATAACAAACTTGCTTCCATTTAATTATCTACAACATCCCTACATGGATATAATCCCTATTCAGCTATGGAAAATTTTACATGGATATAATCCCTAATCAACTATGGAAAATTTTACATTAATAGAATTTTGTAATTTTGGAGGGGCTAAAGGTGATAGTGCATACCAATTTTTGGCACGGAGAGGAAATCAAAATGTTTCTAGAACTCGAGCATAGGAATTTTTATGCTTACACTGGTGAGATTTTTCTATTGATGAAAAATTGTATGCATTGAAAAAGAGAATAGAAGGTAAAATATTAAAATTATAAACTAAAAAACTATCTACTTATAGTGACATGTAAACAAATCCAACCGCCAATTTTGTTGGCATGCAGATTTAAGAGGACACACATATGATTTTACATTAATTTCTTTATTAAATGCCTAATTAATGGCTGACAACGTTTACATGCTCCAAAAGATGCACATATTTTGAATGGCGTATGTGATTTTAAATGGAAAATTTTACATACCTTGAATTAATGGCTAATTAATGTTAAGGAACATGCAACATTAATTAGCATTTTTCCTTACAAAATGGTTATCATTAATATTGCAAATACTTGTAAATCATTGTAACAAAATATTTACATACATTTTTAATTAACTTCACACGTGAATTACATATTTAATATTTAACCATCAATTATTAACATAGATTTATATAAAAAATATAAAATTTTACATCAATATATATTAAAAATAATGAAATTGATAGAATAATTGGTATAAATAAACACTATTTTGTATTTTTAAAGGGTAGTGTTGACAAATTACCATTGCCCAAAAATTGTTTGACATGTGAGTTATCACACTTAGATATGCAAATAAATACTCACAATTAGAAATGTGAGATGATATTGGCACTTAGAAGTGTGAATCAAGACTGACACTTACAAGTGCTACTCGAGACTCGCACTTAGAACTGCAAGTCGAGAGATGTGCGATTCGAGGCTTGCGCTTAGAAATGTGACCAATATATATGAATATATTATTTGTATAAATGAATATAAATATTTATGGTCACCTTATAAACATGTGAGTCACACGTGTTAGTTCTATAAAATATTTGAAAGTATGCTACGTCTAAAATCACAAAAAATGTCTAAACAATCGTCAAATTTAACGCAATTCAAGGAAGTTCAGGGAAGGGATTTCCAACAATAGTGTTTATTGATTTGAATAAGTTATGGATGAATAGTATTATATGTATGATGATATTAAGATTGATATGTGGCATAAATGACAACAATCACTTACACACTATCTTGAAGTTGGTGATTGCTTGACATATGTAAGTTAGTGACTACTTGGCATATGTAAGTTACATCTTCTTGGCTTATGTAATATGTAAATGGGTGGCCATTAGGAATGAAAGTGGAATCCAATTATAATGTTCTTGGAATCCAGTAATAGCAAAATTAGAGTCTAATAATAGGGAAATTGGAATCCAATATTAGCGAAATTGGAATCCGATAATAGAGAAATTAGAACTCAAATAAGTCTGATAATGACAATATTAGAATCCAATATTACTACTAAGGGAATCCAATATTTCTATTAATGGAATCTAGTATAGGAAAAAATGAAATCTGATAAACAAAAAAATGGAGATGGATATCTTCTAATACTTGAAATTCTGGAGCCTCATTCACTTGAATATGTCCCAATTTAGTGAAATAAGCGTTAATGAGAATAAATATAGAGTTTTATGTTATAGTTTTAATAAAATTGGCCATGTAGTTAGATTTTCTCATCAAAAGGGATTTAAACAAAAGGATGAAGAATCTAAAGGTAAGAGTTCTACTATTTGTTTCAAGAAATAAGGTTGGTCACATTACAATGCATTGTAGAGTAAAGATAGACACATACATGAGGAAGAATGAAGTTAAGTCTAATCATGTTGGAAATGTAAAGGATGATCCCATGTATACTCTAGTAAAGTCTAGTAAAGAAGGAAAAATAAGGTCCTTAAGTTATTGGTTCTATTCATGATGAATATATTTCTCATAAGGGTATATTTTCTATTGTAGAACCTTAAGAGTTGTTATCTGCTCATGAAGACCTCAAAAAGACTAACAAAGAAGAAAAGGTAAAAAAATTAAGATATTTGATGAAGGATATTGCTATCATTTTAAATTTTCACATGGTTTTTATAGCTTTCTAGGTCCTTTTTTGAGTGTTAGGAAGATATCTATGAAGTTTGTCTACTTTTTCATGTTGCACATTGGCCTAATCCTAGTGTTAGAGGCCTAATTAGGCATGATTGAACCTTGTAGGTATGTTTGAGATATTGAAAACAATTATGGAGGTATACTATATTATTTTCATCATGTAGAAATAGTTTCCATAAGTTTCATGATAATATATAGTGTTGGTTCAATTGGTCATGGCCTTGACTATGCAAAATCCTAAGGGCTAGTCATGTAAATGAGATGGGATATGAAGGTATAGATATATTTGATCTATTATGATGACTATTTATATTAGGTGAGTGTGTTTAAGTTCTGTGGAAAAACATTCAGGTTGTCATGATGTGTATTTTACAAGTTATAGTGTTCTTGGTGAAATAGGGTTGAGAAGAAGGTGGTTTCCAACTCGAATTGCAACTTCTGATGCTCACCATGAATTGTGTGATTTTATTGGGACCTTGTATATTTTAGGAATTATTTTCCATTTAGTTAATAATATTTCACAAAAATGATGGAGTGATTTCATCATCACATTTTTATGAACGAATGTTAAGAAGGTAAACTATTTGTTGTGAGTTTAGGTCTAGAGCGATGGAAAACATATACTTGGTAACTGCCCAAAATTTATTCATTATGTTATTATTATTTTATGGTTTAGATGACTCCTCCATTTTTTTATAAAGGTAATATAGTACTTGTGACAATATATAGGCTCCTCCAAAATTTATTCATTATGTTATTATTATTATTTTATTATTTTATGTTGTAGATGACTCCTCCAAAATGCATGTTTCTAAAGATGTTTAGTTAGGGATAATGTTGTTTAAATGAGTTACAAAATAAATTGACATCATTTTTACTATGTAAATTTTTCAATTATTTCCATGATTATTTAAGATCATGTTGGTGATTCTAAATGTAAAATTTTTCCCTATTTAAGAAGAATTCTCATAAGGAAATTTTGGGGTGGTTTCATGTAGTCTTCAAAGATGGTCTTAGTTGAAGGCCCTCCACTTGGAGTTGGAAGGAAATATAATATGTTTAGGAAATAATATTTAGAGGGATTTCCATTTGTATAATATTTTTTTCCTTGATGATGAAGCGTGATGGTTCATCCATCTTAATTTGTAGAGAAGAAGGTTTGTTGTTTCTCATGACATAATTGTTTTTGTTGAAAAAAGTAGTTAGATGATTCATGAGATAAATGAATTGATGCATTCTATAAGTTTGAGAGTTAAGATAGATGAAATTTGTTTATATTGAAGATATTTATACGTCTTAGAAGTTTGAGAAAGGTTACAATCCAGTTGATTTTGTAAATATGTTTTCTAGGAAGCTCAATCTAGTGAGGAAGAAAGTTGGTGTGGATTGCACATATGGATGTTTAATGAGCCTTAGAAATCATGTATGTGATATAAAGGTCCAAGGGATCCAATGAATGGTTAAATTCCATATTTTATTTGTTAATGGGTGGTATTGATGCCCAAATGTGAAGAAAATATGTTGGAAACAAATATTTTGAGAAGGATATGAGCCTTCTCGAGTTATTTATAAATAATTTGATTGGTGCAAGCTTATATAAAACCATGGATGGTGTTGTTATTTTATATTAAGTTTATGTGATTATTTTTAGATATTGACTAATCATGGTTTTGGAATTTTTAGTTTTATCTCATCCAGTTGATGGGGTTTTGAGCTTGTTCTGAGCTTCTTTAGTGGTTTTGGGCATGAATGACCTATACAGGTCCAATGTGATTGTTTTAATGATTTTTTTGGGATTTTTAAAGTTTTTTTGGTAAAACCAAAGGATGGATACCTAATTTATTTATGTCTACCTACTTTATGTTTATGAAATGAGAAGGGTATAAAGTACGGGTTTCAGTTAAAATTTGAACTAGGTGTGCAAGGGAGAAAACTGTGACCCAAGAGAAAAAAAAATAGGTATGAAGGCATCTATTCAAATATAAGAGAGTTATAAAAAGGTTAAGGTATATTAAGGAGGATGTGTGTAAGGGTTTCAGGCAAAGTTTGTTCATGAAAAGGGAAGAAAGAGTGAGTTAGAAGAATGAGGGTTTGAAGAGAGTTTGAAAGAATTTGGATATGAATTTTGTGATCACCATCAGCTAAGTTGTTACATAATGTATTTAGTGATCTTCTGATTAATATCAACAAGGGTTTAGGAGTTAGTGCTCCTTGTGGGGTTAGTGTCTCACTAAAGAAATATTTTGAGATGTTTAATATTCACTTGAGTCCTTGTTATGTGTATTATCAACAAATATTTTAGTGGGTTGTATTCCCTTTTAGGATTTCTAACATATTTCTTGTGTTATGTTGTTATCTCTCATGGTTTTGGTTATTTGAATGTATGTTGAATGATGTTGTGCACACATTAATGATTGATTGGTTTATGACTTAAGAAAGTAAATTTGAAATTGTTTAAATTTTTAAAGTACTGATTCATGCCCCTCTCAGTCTATTATGCTTCCAACATCCCCACATAATAGTCAAATGATCAATATCCCCCCTTATTTATCTTAAAAAAATTAACCAAAATCGCATTAAATGATTCATGATTGACAATGGTGCGAGTAAACATCATCTCCACCCATGCCTTCAAACAACTTATGTTTCCAAATATTTTCGTATGTCACTCACCTGTCACCTTACATGCCTTTAATGACATCATCTCCCCCATTCTAGGGACAATGGTCCTACGCATCCATTTTAGAAACTACACAATTAATGAACTCTTATACCTAGTAGAAGGGGAATTACATTACAATAACCTACTTAGACGTATTTTTATTTGGAATATATATTGCATCCCCTCCACCTTGCATGAATGCTTAAAATATGAGCATGAAGTTAAATTTTATATTATTATAGTTGATTCTAATCGATTCAAAATCTACAACATGAATTAATGACCTAATAATGTCTTAATACCCCTCAATAGTACTTCCTCCTATAGTAAATAATTTTCTAGAACTTCCATATTAGCATAAAAATTCCCTATATAGTGATTCCTTTGACATGGTGTTCCAATGGCTCTCACTTAGGGAATACTAATTATTAGCCATAAATGCACTCCTAATATTGAAAAAACAAGAAAAACCTGAAAAACATCCCTTGAACCATCTTGAAGCAAAAAAATTCATCCTCTTTGGCCCACCTCACTAGAAATCCAATCTCAAATAGAGGGGATTGATCTGTCATCCCCTTATCAATAAAACCAATAGTACACTAGGCACTTATCTTCTAATTTCTTCTTCTTATACAAAAAAAAAATTTTAGGACTTACCTTTACTTCCATGCATGAAAAGGATTTGGTATGGGTAAATATGAACAAAGCCCTCATAAATTCTCTTTGGAAGAATTTAGAATACCCCATGAGAATAAATGTTTAGGATTCATAAATCCTCCTATGGTTATTCCTTCATGTGAGCTCAAACTAGACCCTATCCCATCACCTGTTGAGACACCCATCGAAATATATGATGACATTTCCATACCCCTAAATTTTTTATTCAATGTCATCTCTCTAGGTCCTCTCACTTACCGAGTTAAGAATCAACTTAAAACCCTTTAATTTTATCCAACATGATAAAATAATATTCTTGTACTATCAATGTTTTACAATGCCAAGATTATGACTCCATCCTAGCCTACTTAGGAGAAGAAGAGAGCCACCTACACAAATCTTCTTCTTCCTATACCTCCACTTTTTTGAACGAGTCCACCATTGAAATTAACAAGACATTATCAAAATTGGTAAATATTTAAATCCTTAGGAATAAAAATACTTCACCACATTTTTTATCTCAACATATTTGATCCTTTACTTGGCCTTATGATTACATGACAAGTATGAACCTTAATATAAACATATAAAACATTCTCACCATCCCTTATGCCAAATGTGTGAATCAAAATATTTGTAAAATGCATCCTGGTGTACCCCTTTTTGTTAAATAATAATTACAACACCTTTTTTCTTGAAATTTATCTAACCTATTGAATACTTGCAATGGATATCTAACAGTGTGCCCATCCTCGGGGAAACTTCACATTTATACTAACTTATGAGACATTAACATCACATGTTCTAAAGATGATTTTCCCTTTCCAAATATCAATGAACTAGTAGACCTCACAATAGGAAATGAGATGTTATCAATCATGGATGGGTTTTTTAGGATCATACAATAAAGTCCTCATCTCCTTTGAATATCAACATAAAACATGTTTTTTACCCTATGGGGGACTTTTAGATATAGGGTCATAAATTTTCATTTGAAAAATGCAAGATCAACCTACCACCAAACTATGATTTATATATTCTATGACCTATTCCACAAGACTATTTAAGATTATGTAGATGACCACCTTGGTAAGTCCAAATTTGAAATACAATGCATATTCGTCCGATACAAAATATTTAACCAATTGATCCAATTTTTCCTCTGTCTCAATCCTAATAAATGTGTTTTTAGAGTTATGAATAGTAAACCATTGGGATTCATCATATCCATTAGAGGAATTGAATTTTATCTAGAAAAAATAAAATTCATCTTAGAAATGCCTCAATCCAACTTAAAGCAATTATATAGCTTTCAAGCAAAGAGACAATACATTCATCATTTAATCACATAATTATATGATAGTTTCCAACCATTTCATTACCTCCTTACAAATTACATCCAATTTAAATGGGATGTACCTTTCTAATAATCCTTTGAGGCCCTAAAAAATATATCTTATCATCTCTCCTCCTTATTCTACTAAGAAGGTTCAACCATTCTATTTATATATTTATGCTAGTGACCTTGCCATAGGATTCATGTGTGTTCACTGAGATGACCAAAATCAGGAAGAAGTTATCTACTACATCATTCATACTCTCATTGATTACGAGATCCTCTAGACCCACCTTGAAAAATAGTGTTGCACCTTGGTATTTGCAACCTCTCAGATTCATCACTACCTCCTCAATACTAAAAATTATGTAGTCACAAGCTTTAATCCATTCAAGTTCATCTAATCCAAGCCTTACCAAAATCAATAAACCTCATGATGTCTCATTCTCCTGGTCGAGTTCGACCTAGAATTCGTACATAAAAAATTAATCTGAAAATAAAATTTCATCTCCAACCACCTCACAAAGTAATATTTAACCAACAATTAACATTTCAACATTTGATTCCCTTAAGAATATATATACCTTTTATTTCACGAAGATACCCTCACTAAAATGACCTTATAAATTTATGGATCCAAATGTGAGATTGGGGGAGGATCTTGTATCATCTAACTACCCCCTAAAGGGAAACCCATTCCACTATCCGTCAAACAATTTTTTTATTAAACTAATAACATTATTGAATACAAATATTTAATCTTGGGTCTACAAATGACCTTAGCAGTAGAGGTTAAAACTCTTGATATTTTCATTGATTCTCAACTCATAATAAATAAAATAAAAAAACACTTAGTAATGTAATAATGATATCTTACAGAAATACAGAACCATCACTGATCAATTTCTTAACACTTTTAAGCACTTTAATATCCAATCATTGTTATGGTCAACCGAAAGTTTGTAGGAACCATGGAATCCCTTACTTACTTCATTTCATTTTTATCTCTAGAATCTAACTTACTTTTATTTATCCACAAAGTCAATCAACCTTCCTATACCAATACCGATATCCCATATGTCAACAACATTCAAGATATACAATCAAACAACTGGTATTTACAAACTTACAACTTCCTCTTAGAAGGTAAAATACATACAAATATTTATAGAAATGGTAAAAGGTATTTTCAACAAGGATTTAACTTCTATATCATAGTAGGGGATGTTCTCTACAAAAGAGGATTTATTTTTATCCTCCTTCGTTTCCTCCAACCCATTAAAACAACACACGCCATCAAACAATTCCATGATGGTATATGTGGAGGACACTTTAATGGTTTAGATGTAGCTAAAATAATCTTAGGAATTAGTTACTACTAGCCTACAATGAACCTATATTGTTTCCAGTATGTCAAAAAATGCATGAAATTTAAAAATCATTCTAATATGACATTTTTTCCTAGCCACACTCTTCAACCCATCCATGATATTTGGCCCTTCTCACAATGGGGGTTAATTTTTCTCAATGACAAGAATTTATCATCACATCCACTCAACATTTCACTAAATGGGTGGATAACACTCCCCATATTTCAACCAAAATGGATAAAATAGTTTAATTTATTCACTAATATATTATATTTCACTTCATGCTTCCTCAGAAAATCATCATAAATAAGGGAAAATACTTCAAAAATAAAAGGTAAAAAAATTTAATGAAACCTTCAACACAAAATTTATCTTATCTATATAGAATTATCTAAAATCCAACAAAAAATATGAGGCATCTAACAAGAATTTCAATAAAATCCTTACTAAAATTGTTAATGATGTCGATAGAGATTGAAGTTGGCATATTCCCATTTCTCTATGAACATACCTAAGAAGCATCTAAACCCCTAAAATTACCACCACATTCTCTCCAGTCTATGGCTCAAAGGTCATTCTCCCCCTTGATGTATAAATACCCTCATTACAAGTCTTCCTTAAATAGTTCATTTATTAATAATACTATCGATAAGAGTGACTCTAAAAATTAGATATCTTCTATGAACATCTTCTAACAAATGTCAAACATGTTAATTTTTATCAAGAGAGAGTTAAACAAGCTAATAAAATAAATATCCAGGAATACAAATTTAACATCAAAGATATTGTCTTAAAAAAAATCAACATGTCGCTCACATGGAAATAAATAAACATGGGAAGTTGTTAGAGTGAATAAATTGCCTAAGTGTTGAGAGGGCTTGAAAATTGGGTACATAGGCATACGTTGGTGTCAGTAAATAAGGGAATTCCCAAAAAGATAGGTTCGGGACTTAGTCAATTTGTCATAGAATGGGCTAAGAATAAGAAGAACATATGAAGTCCAGGTCACACAAAGATAAGAGGAAGGAGAATTTTACATGAAGAAAAGTATAATTTTGGAGAAAAGTAGAAGATCTAAGGTCATGCATCAACCAAGATAATAATAATATTAAAGTATATTTTAATTATAGATTAATCTATTTTTAGCCTCCTTATTAAATCATGCAGTTGTTAGCACATGGATATTTTGAGCATGTACTCTATTTTGAGATACATGTGTGGTGAAGGGAAAGTCCCCACCACTATAAATATTAGTTAGTTTGCATAGTTTTGAGATATTTATTAGAGACCAGATGTATTGTAGAGTTATGTTGCCTTGATATACTAGTGCGCCTGACTTTTTGGTTACATTGATTATTTATTTAGCTTTTGTTATGTAATATTTATAGTTATTAATGGATTATTGTGGATGGATTGTGGCGATTGATGTTTTGATCATGATGATTGTATGGTTAATCTATTTTTATTTTTCACAGGATCTAATATGATTTCTTATTATGTGTTTTTCCACTTTGAGCTCATGGATTTGATTGTTATGATGGAATATACACTTTGATTATGGTTATTATGAACATACATGTTAACATCTTGAAAATATAGTACCAAATAGGGACGTGGTAGCTTCGTGCACTTTGGGTGAGCATTTAGATCTATCTGAATGAAGTGTCAATGCACCTAGGAAATTGAGGGGAAAAACAAGACTACATTTTGGTTATGTTGTTGGGACCTATTTTCATACTATTTTCTAGGATTTTGCATGTTGATGGCATATCGATTGACTCTTGCAACCATTAAAGATTGGGTAATCGAAGGACAAAATTAGTTAGCATGAAGATATGGTTCTAGATGATATTTCAATGTACGTAAGTGGGTGGAAGATAATATATATCATGGGCTCTATGAGACATGTTTCAACTACTTTCCAATACAATTGTATGATTGGTTTTCCACATATGCATCAAAAAACATCTGGAGTTACAAACCAAGGGTTTGGATGCAAGAAGAATTCTATATATTATTTGATGCAGATGAACCTTGGACACATGATCTAGATGATTGGTGGGTTAGTGTTGTGTGAAATTATACTCTAGAGTATGTTCTTTCTATATATTCTTGTCCAAAGGTTTCTGAGTTTGAATGTTTGTGCGATCCTATAGGATCTTACATCCGCGTCATTCCTCTATCGATTAAGATCTTGATGGTGATGTTGAGTTTTGAGTGCCTACCTATGGATATTTAAATATACCACTATGTGCATGGGAAGGATTAGGTGTGGTGAAAGATGGTGGACCTTGCAACATAAATTTAGTGATAATAAAGGTAGCATAAGTATAATGCATCACATGAGAGGGAATTGGCAAAGAAAATGAGATTGAGAAGTTTATAGAATTATGTAGGATGATGTATCACAAAGGATTTGAAGCTCACGTGGAAATATTGGATTCATAGCATCAAGTTCTCCCCCACTTAGGAAATTATAGTAGACAATCCCCTTCATCTTCTAATGAGAGCATGTCAGAGGAGGAACAATTACAATCCACAAGTGCACCTCCTATCGCACCTAGTGACCTAGCCCTTTTTCTTGGTGTTCTAGTTCCAGAGGTAATAATTGATAATTAGGCAAGTTTAAGTAATCCAGTAGCTTTAGGTAGATATCATTTTTCTTTGAATATAGAAGTTCATTAGACAATACATACATATATGGCAACACATACATAATCTTTTTTATTTGGGGGTCAGAGTGTGGGTGTGCAGAACATTGGGAATATGTCTGGAAGTACTAAAACTTTGTAGACTTTGGGAGTTAAATTTAGCACTATAGATGGGACACAAGGAAGTATATCCAATGTCCCATTTCTTTCTACAGGAGGTAGATCAGGAGGATCAAGAGGATTGGGATCAAGTGGATAAGGTGGTTTTATAAGTGGAGCAAATAATAGTGGGCGTACTAGTTCTAGATATGATGGACAATTTTCACACCCTCATCAGCCACATAAAGTATATTATGAAATGTCTCTTCACTTGCAAGAGTATAGAGGTATTGAATATGTTGCAGAGCATATACACAAGTGTGAGATGTTATGACACGCTAAAGGAATCATAGCCTCAAATAGAAAATCAAGTAAAGTAAATTTTCTACTACTCTTCAAGGGCGCATGCATCTCTAGTATAAAAAGTATGATCCACATCAGAATTTCATGGATTATGATGTTTTTACCTCTAAATTTCTTGTTGATTTCCATATCCCTAATTTTTAACAAAATATTATTACCACACTCAAGGACATTAAGTAGAGCTTATCTGAAAGTGCACTGAAGTATGACAAGTGTTTTAAGACTCTATTATCAAATTTATCTTATGAAATTCATCTGAGTCATCATGCGCAATGGTTTATTGGTGGCTTGTTGACTTTGTTAAGAAGGGAAGTGTTGTACAAGGCATATACAAATCCACATGAGGACTTGGAAGAAGCTTTTCATGTAAAATAAGTTGGGAGCATTGATATTGGAGTAATCCCCTTTTTATAAGCATAGATTACATCCATGGTGAAGCAGATGGAAAATATCTATGCTAATTCAGCTCATGAGATGTGTAGTGGAATATGGTATACAAATTTTGAGGTTGAAGGACACACTAAGGATAGCTACCCTTATAATTCAATGTGCACCATGATGATGGATTGTGAAATTTTTCATTTAGATTATGATGTGAGTAGATGTTCACTCGTAAAAAGCATAATCTAGAAGAATGTGTCTATGTATTGTAAAATTTGTAAACCTCATACTCATAACACTTTTGACTACATATTGATTGATCATATTCATGAATCCATTGTGACTAGTGTGTGTCATACTAGTATCATAGGTGGATCTAAGGAACATGGAGAATAACATAATGAAGGGAGTAATAATGGGGATAACAAGAATAGAGGCTTGCGTGGAGGATATAAAGGCTAAGATCACGGTGATGGAAGAGGAGGATTTCCTAGAGGAACTTGTTACACTTTTAGGTCTCTTGATCATTATCAAAAATAATTCCCTCATAATGTGGCTTTCTCATGATGAAAAAAGAAGCATAAATTTTAAGAATGTCCATACTTATATGAGCATATGAGTAAGCAACATAAGAAATAAAATGCTACAACTATGATTAAGATACAACATGTAGATGGATATCAATGG
The DNA here is from genome assembly GCA_019776745.2 of Taxus chinensis. Lineage (NCBI taxonomy): Eukaryota > Viridiplantae > Streptophyta > Pinopsida > Cupressales > Taxaceae > Taxus > Taxus chinensis. Next base: position 335,922,869 of record CM034146.1, read on the forward strand.
ATGTTAAAGGTTGGATTTAATTCTGAATTACAACCCGTGTTAGTCACTACATGTGCTGAGGTTGTGCATGCACGTGAAGCCTCGAGGAATAAGTTAGTTATAGCAAAAAAAGAAGTGATAAATATCAAGATCCTGATGCTCCACATCAGAAATAGGTATACAAAGAAAATTTGGATGTCATCAGGGATATTCAGGAGGATATTCAGTGCTTAAAGGATGTGTGTGTCATGGAATGGGTGAATAAATTTAAAATCCCACAGAGGGATGTAGACGACTTGAAGGAATCATGTCACATGTTGCGGAAGGAAAATATTGGAAATTTTTTACGGAAAAAGTGTCACGCGTTGGTCCTGAGTGAGAAAGGTAAATTATTCATGTGAATTTTCCTCCACATAATCATGAATATGATAAGGAAATAACAATTAATGCAGTTTTTTTATGGATGGATCTTAAGTAATATTCTGATAGATATCGAAGTCAAGGTTAATGTGCTCACATTATATGTGTGGGATTAGATGCGATGGCCACCATTACATCCATATTCAAATGTTCTATATATGGAAAACAGAACTAGATTCATGCCTTTTGGAGTACTCAAGGATGTGACTATTATAACTTAGGGAGCCAATTTTACTGGGGATTTTAAGGTGTTGGAACTCGTTGAAGTAGATAACTTCCCAGCATTACTTGGCTGAATTTGGTGTTACTATAATAATGTGAACTTGCACTGTAACAAGGAGAATTATAGCTTTAAGAATAAATATGAGTGCATCATTATACCCTTGGCTTATGTAAAGGATTCTCAATATGTTTAGCTCTTATGAAAAGATGATTTGAATAAGATATATACACATGTGATTAGAGACCCTAAGGTAACTGAGTCATCTAAAGAGGGAGTGATACAATGGGATGATGCTCAGTCAGTTAGTGATACCACAAGCATTGTGTGTGACAACTGGGAACATGGAACATATGAAGTCATTGGAAGATAAGTGAAGAACATAGTTTCTCACATGATTGGACCATATTTTCTTACATGATTAGACCATATATGGTTAGGCACTTGGAGAAAAATTAGGTACCTAGGTACACTGATGAGGTAAACCTTGATGTATTTCTTTCATGGGATGGAATCCCAATAGAAGAATGAAGGAGATAGATAGAACATGCCGGTTTATATTATAAGTAGGATAGTAGCGTGTTGATGGGTGATACACAAGAATAATTTATTATAATGACGGGAGGTGAGAATCACCTTTCCTACTAGGTTCTTAAGGAGAAATGTACCTTGTCAAATATGTGAATTTCATGGGAAATCCGCTACCTTGCACCACCTTTAGAATTATGAGATACTTTAAATGGAGGGATAGGAGGATTTTCCACCATCACTTGGGGTACATAAGTTCTACTCCACTTTCAATAGATGCGTGTGCATATGGTATATTCATGTAGAATTGACAAGAGAAATAACTAATTGGCAAGATATGACCTTAGGTATGATTCACGCTTTTGATTATTTTTATATTAAGCCTCCAATAAATGAATCACTATATATTATGAAGTACATTACTTTGGGAGATAGTGTGAAGGATAAGGAATTCCTCTTATATATGTTTTAAGATTTGGATTTAGAGGCGCGCCTAAACCTTGAAGAAATTGGATAAGAAGAGATAGTTCATTCCTAGGAAGATAAATAAAAGGGTAAACTGGTATATATGGTAAATGATGATGATGGTGAGGATAACAACCTCGATGTTAAACACACTGAAGGTATGCATGAGGTGATGGATAAGAAATATGAGAAGTTGTATGTGCATCATTATCCTATGAAGACAAAGAAGGTTAAAATTAGAACAGATCTAGATCCTAAAATGGCAATTATTGGTGACTACTAGTCAGAGCAAGAAGTAGCTAAGATTATTGAACTCCTGCATGACTTTCAGAAGTTTTTTCTAATGGGATTTAATGAGTTAAATGTATTACACCCATCTTTAGGTGATATGATGATTGAACTTAAATATGACATGCACTTGATTAGGAAAATGTCTTATAAGATGAATCCTAATCTGTGCATTATGGTAAAAAAATAAATTGATAAGATGATCAAGTCTGGTATAATTGAGTCCATTGAGGAATAAAAGTGGGTTATTCCTATGTGATTAATATTAAAAATTATGGGAGGATAAGGATATGTGTGGAATATAGAGAATTAAATGATTCATGTGTCATTGATCCTTTTCCCACCCCATCCATAGAGGAAATTCTTGAAGGATTTGTTAGGTACAAGATATACTCTTTTACAGATGGTTTTTCTTGTTATCACCAAGTGCACATAGAAAGGGGAGATGAAGATAAGAATAATTTCACCACTAATTGTGGTAGCTTTGAATATACAGTTATGCCCTTTGGACTAAAAAATGCACCTGCAGTGTTCTCGTGCATTGTGGTATAGGCCTTTCAATACTTCATTCATAAATTCTTATAGGTGTATCTCAATGATTGGACCATCTATGGTTTAATCAGAGGCCGTGGTGATAATTTATGACTTATGTTTGAGAGGTTCAGGAAATTTAGCATCTCCCTTAATATCAAGAAGTGCATTGTCGCAACCCTTTTTTGCACTTTATTGGGCCATATTATTTGCAAGGAAGGTTTTTTAGTGCACTCAACCAAAGTCATTTTTCTCTTGGGACTAGAGGAACCTAATAATCAGAGTGAAGTGCATGGATTTCTATGACATATGTGGTATTACAAGAAATTTATTAAGGGTTATGAAAATATTTTCACTCCCTTGGAGGAACTTCTGAAAGCTAAAGGGAAATTTTATTGGTATGAAGCACAACAATAGGTATTTGAAAATATAAAGGACAAACTTACCACAACATATATTAGCACTTTCTTTTTGGGAAAAACCATTTCATGTCCATGTTGATACTTATGGGATGGAAATTGATGTTGTGATAACACAACCAGGAGAAATAATAGTGGACCACCCCATTTTTTTTACAAGCAGGAAGTTGACAACTGCTGAACAAAAGTATACAAGTATTGAGCACGAGGCTTTGTCCATGATCTAGGCATTGTAAAAATTCAGAAAATAATTTTTATAAACACCTTTTATCTTCTTCACAAAGCATATGATACTCATGTATTTGGTCAACAAGACTATTTTGCAAGGGCGTATATACAGACTGATACTACCATTTCAGGAGTTTCAATTTACAATGATTATAAAGCTAGTGAAAAGTAACTCATGACTTGACCACTTGTCAAGGATAAATTTGGGTGAGGATATGTAGAGCATAGAGGACACTATGTCGGATGCACAACTATTTATACTAAACCACGCACCCATAGAATTGGAAGATATTGCAGTAGTTTTGTGCATAGGTCAGGTTATTGAAGGAATGAAGACCTTTGAGAAGAAGAAACTTGCAATATGCACAACACCTTCCCAATTGATTTTAGGATATTTATACAAGTTGGGTCGTGATGAAATCTTGCACCATTGTGTGTTAGAGAATTATCATGAATATATTATGGAAAATGCTCATGGGGGAATAATAGGGGAGAATTACACCGGTTATATTACCACATGTAATATTATGATGGTTGGCCTATGGTGGGACACTTTTTATAATGATACTAAGGAATATGTCAAGGAATTTGACCATTTCTATCACCTTAGGAAACCTCGGCATAGGGATGAAATATCGTTTTGGCCTATTCCAAGCATTGATCATTTTAAGAAGTGGGTGATAAAAATTTTGCAACTTATTTCCTGACCCACACATAGGAATGACATGCATTATATCATAACTTGCAGATACTATCTTATTAGGTGGGTGGAGGAAGTTCCTATAAGGGATTGTATAGTGGAAAAAGAGGTACAATTTTTTTGGGAAAACATTATAAGGAAGTATAGATGTACTTTGAGCCTAAATAGTGATAGAGGAACTCATTTTCTAAATGAGATGATAAGAATTTTGTTATAAGAGTTTATGGTGGCACACCATAAGATCAATCCTTATCACCCATGAGCTAATGGTACTGCTAAAACATTTAATTAAATTTTAGGACAAAAACTAACAAAAAAATGTGATCTTCAAAGGAAAGACTGGGATGATAAATTATATGTTGTATTATAGACATATAGGACCACCTACAAGAGGTTGAATAAGGACACACCCTTTCAGTTGGTGTTTGGTGTAGATGTTTTCTTTTCTATTGAATTTGTGTTACCATCCCTATGTATTGTGCACACATGAGACCTTGTTGATGAGAAATTTTTTGAAGAATGTATTGACAAACTGATGTATTTAGATGAGAGGCGCGTCATTACACGTGGGATTTTGAAGACAAAAAAGGTGAGATAGAAGGCCTGACATGATATGTACATTAGGAAAAGAAAATTTGAGGTGGGAAATATGGTTCTTCTATATGATTATATCCTTGCGCACCACCCAAGGAAATTAAAATTACATTGGTTGCGACCCTTTGTAGTAACAAAGATATTAGAATCAGGAACTTGCCAATTACATGCATTGGATGGTACTTTATTTCCTAGTTACTTCAATGGCAGTAGGATTAATCCCTACCCTTAATAATTATTCTTAGTGTTTGTAATAAGGTAGAATTTCCACTTAGATTATATTTCCCTTTAATTCATTTTCCTTTGATGTTTTTCCTTTCATCCTTGTTATGCTTTGTCAATTTAGTTCTATATTTTATTGTATACTTTACATTATTTGATCCACACTCTCTTGATCATGAGGCATATCCAACCTAGTATAAACATAATTGTCTAGTCCCATTCTTGTTCTATACCTATCTATCTTAACGATCAAAATTATCTTATAGGCACATATAGGGGAAAAATCACTACATATGGAATCTTAATACTATCTTGTGATTTCATGCGCAGAAGACCGCACCAAATTTTTGTGTGGAGTGGAACAAACACAAGTGGTATACAAGTACATATATGGGTTGAAACTTGAACATATTTTGAAATATTGGTGCACATAAAAGAAAGATCTTACAGGTTCTCAAATTAAAGGTGTTTTAAAGGAAATTTTCTTAGGTTAAATACCACACGTAGAAGTATGATCACATGGTGTAATTTGAGGTAGGAAATAACATGGGAAACTACTTGGGATGAGGCATAGAGGTTGATTTACTTTCACACATGGAGGCATGTGTAAGGATGTCCGTGATTGAGAAGTAGTAGGCTCACCAGAAGGTTATGATTGGGGTAGGAGAAAAACCAACAAAAAGTGTAGAAAAAAGAGAAAAGCATAATTAATGCTAAGTATGGTGGTAGGTGAAGATAAATTAATGTGAAAAAGTTACAAAATTTATAAAATGGGTGTTTTTGATTTCATTTTTATCTTACATACTTTGATTTGTATAGTTGTGAAGTGTGTTTTAAAGAGTGATTTGAATGTGGAGTGTGAGAATGATCAAATAGAGAAGAAAATCAGTTGGAATTTGAAAATCACCATAAAAGAGCTCCATAAGAAGGGTGTTTGAGTGATTAGAAGGCACAGAGAAAGAAATTTTGTGGAGGTAGGGTTTTTGAAGAATATAATTGTATCTAGGGCACACTAGGCCATGAAAATTTGAAGTTATAGATGTTAAACAAGTAGAAGAATCTACTGTAAAAATCACAATGGTAATCAGAAGAGCACCTAGAGTAGTTACCCGAGGCAAGAAGTAGAAGGAAGTGGAAGTAGAGATTGAAGAAACACATGAGAGTAAATTTTCAGAGATATAATACCCTGAAGGTGTGATTATGGGGTTAGATTAGGAGTCACATATCAGAAGAAGAAAAGTGAGCGACTACAATCACCACACAAATATAAACAAAGATGATATGGATAAGGAACTAGTGATGAAGACTAATATATGAAAAACAGATGTTAAACCCATCTATTACAATGTGGGGTCGAAAATGTTGGAAAAAGTTGGAGTTTAAAAGTATATGAGTTACCATATTTTGGCAATCCAGAAAAGTTGTAGTGGCTAATGTCAAAAGTCCATGAGGAATTTTTCTATTTCATAGGAAGGCGGGCCTGCCTCACCACACCCTTGATCATAAAGTTGATAGAATTGAGGATTTTGAGCACTGAATTTGGTAGAGAATTCATTGATTATGAGGTTGTAGAAGCAACTTCTATTGAGTTGACATATGAAAGAGGAGGCTATGTTATGGACATTGATAAGATGGAAGAACACCCTGTGATCAAGAGTTTTTCACACCTCCTCACTAAGTTAAATAACCAAGAGTGCTGGAGCTAAGTAAATAAGAGGTGGCTTCATATTGTTAATAAAATGTCTAAGAGATTTGTATACAATTTGCCTTATTTTATCGTAGACACTACAATTGAATAAGTGCACCAAGGAGGCAAGATAAGTTTATTGATATTTTATTATCTATTGTTTAGTTGGAGATTGGGGTGCCCGATGGGCCAAAGGAGAAGATATAGAAGTTCCATGAGGAGTATACATCTGTTACAGATAAGTTTTCAATGTATACATGTAAGGGGAGTATGGTTGGTCCATATAAACAAAGGCTAGATATTTGGTACAAGCACATGCATGAATATTTTGAGCATGAATTGATGATACCAAAGGATCTACTTGTTGTATTGGACAAGCAGGCACAATTTGTAGTTTTTTAACATTTTTTGCATTGGTAGATTTAGTATGAAGGATGGGAATTTGAGCCCTTGGTGCAAGCTCCCCTTTTCCTTCACCACATGCTACTTCCAATCCTTTATGAATAGATTTTCAAACACACACAAGTTAAGATTTGATGTAGAAAATTTGGATTACAATTATCATATGCTCCAAAAAACATATGTGTATCTGGGTAGGTTTTCTTACATAGAAAAAATGATAGATGATGACATTAATATTAGTTCCATGAGCCTAGTGGTTGGGTATATTGGTGCGGTTAAGGAATATATTTACCTTAATCAAAAATTGGTTGAAGGAAGATATATTGAGAACAAGTTTAAGGTTATTGAGTTTCTCAAGGGGAAGCACACAATTGGTACACTGCAATATGGTGAGCTCTCTCCCCCTCATGAAGATGAGAAATAACGATAGTAAGATGAGGATTTTAATGAATATATTGGTGGATTAGACCATGTCTCACAGAGATAGCCAATTACAGTTCAGAAGAGGCAACACAAAAGCACCCCACAAGAACAATAAGAAGAGAGAGTTGAGATGGGAATTGAGGAAATAGAGAAGGATGAGGGAAGTGATGAATACCAAGGATCTAGAAGAGTATTCATAAGAAAAATGAAAGAGGGTGCCTAGTGTGAGACTCTATATGCCAACGAGGAGACTACCAAGGACATATCTTGTGAAAATGAGCCCATAAAAGCAAACAAAGAAAAGGCACAAGTACATGCCTAAGAAAGAAGATGAAGAATAAATTTTCAAAGAGGATGCATGCATTATACATGACACACTACTTTTTAATGTAGAAGAAGAATAAGGGCCTAGAAACAAAGAAACTCATCCTAATATAGAGGTACTTGGGGATCACAAGAAAGAAAAAGGCCCCACAAGTGAAGAAGATGAGAAATAAAAGAGTATAGGTGAACCATCAGGTGAGCCTACTGGGGAACATGGGGGCATGTTAGGTGAAGGACCAGTTTATCATACGTGGATATATATTCATGATAGGTTTTAGAGCACACTTGAGCTTGAAATGTTATATGGATGGGAATTAATAGATCCCAATTTGGAAAATATTCCCATCAAGAAACAAATATATTGGAACATGTAGACCCATATAGATGAGAAAAAATTTGATATGAATGAGGAATCATATGTTTAGAGAAAAAAAATGGGGACACAAGCCACACACATAACTGTGAAGCCAACAAGATGCACTAATGAGTAGGAAAGAAATGCCTTGAATAAGATGGTAATATAAGTGGAACACATAAATGTTTACAAAGCAACCTTGCACAGGTCACTACTTGAATATAACAAGAATACGAAGGAATAATTTTAGTAGTTAACTGAGGCGTGTAAAAAGGATAAGGAGTGGAAACAACAAATTATGGATTTTGTAGCAGAACTTGGGGGAGAAATTTTAGAAGTACATCCATAGTTTGATGAGAAAACAAATAAAACATACCCTTCATCCCTGCATTTTCTACAGGAGTGTGTCCACCTATTAATTAAGAAGAATTTAGTTAAACTGGGAGAGACATAAGAAGATGTTGACGCTAAGAAATAGAGGACAAAGAAATTAATTATGCAAAAAATTGTAGAATATGATGCCATAATCTAAAAATTAAAGGAATAGTTATAGAAGGTAGGGTTGATGTGTAAAATATGTAAGGATCATAAATGAATCCTTAGAACAAGGAATTTGTAGGAGGAGAAGACGTCCTTACAGCCAAGAAGGATGAAACTTTGGTTAGAGAGGAAATGTTGGCTACGGTAATGACGAATCACGATGTGCTTAAAGCAGCTAGGGATTCCCACAAAGAGAAAATAAAGGATTTGGGTACGCTAGTCACTAGGATAATGGATTACATGGATGAAATAATTTCAGGGATAGCTGGAGTGATAAGAAAATTTAAACACAAGTGTAAAAAAATGACCCTGAAGGAAATGGAGAAAGTACTTGGTGATGTTCCCATGCTAGTGAAGAAATGGCTAGGTGACTATAATGAGTAGGAGGTTGACATTAAGAAGGATTAACCTGAACTAATTTTACCAAAAAAAAGAGTAATTCACAGTGATCATACTTCAATTCTTGTATTAATCGTTCTTTTATTCTTTCTTATCATTATTTGTTCTTCTAATTCTTTAGAGAGATAAGCTCAGAAACCCTATTTTCGAGGGTGGAAACATCATAAGTGTGGGGTAATTTTTGAATGAAGAAATTTCCTAATTATTGAGAAGGTGTGTAAATTAGGTGCATAGGTGCACGCTTGTGTCAGTAAAGAAGGGTGCCAGTAAAGAAGACTTAGCCAGTTTTGCATGAAATGGGCTGAGAATGGGCAAAGAAGATGGATAACATGTCACACAAAGATAAGAAGAAGGAGACTTTAAATTTAAGAAAAATCTATTTTTGGATCAACGTAGAAGATATAAGTTCTTGCATCAACCAAACTAATCATAGTATTAAAGTAAAATTTAATTATAAATTAATCTATTATTAGCCTCCTTGTAAAAGCATGTAGTTATTAGTGCATGGATATTTTGAGCATGTAGTCTATTTTGAGATGCATGGGTAGTGAAGGTAAAATTCCTACCACTATAAATATTAGTTATTTTGCATTTTTTTAAGAGATGTATTAGAGACTGGATGTATTGTAGAGTTATGTTTCCCTAATAAACTAGTGCGCCTGACTTTCTGGTTATTTTGACTATGTATTCATCTTTTGTTATGTAATATTTTCTCATTATTAATGGAGTATTATGGATGGATTATGAAAATTTATGTATTTGATCATAGTGGTTATATGGTTAATTTTTTCTTAGTTTTCATTTGATCTAATATACTTTCTTATTATGTGTGTTTCCAATTTTAGCTCACGTATTTGATTTTTTTGATGTTATATACACTTTGATTATGGTTATTATGACCATACATGATAACATATTTAAAATACAATACCAAATATGGACATAGTATCTTTGTTTGCTTTAGGTGACCACTGAGATATATGTGAATTGAGTGTTAATGCAACTAGGGACTTGAGGGAAAAAAATAGACTACATATTTTTTCTCCAAACTGGCTCAAACCCATACCATAACACACAAGTATGGGTCTAAGGCATATTACTTATCCTCCCTTGAAGGAAATCCATAAAAGTAACCCTTCAATGTTTTTCACTTGTGACCTTTTTACTGTTAAAATGCCTCTTTTAAAAAAAATCATAGTCACTAAAAAGATTGATTTTACCTCAAAAATCTATCTCCTCTTCCTTCGGTGATGATATAGAATTATGTGGACACTCATCAAATAAATTAAATTAACCTTAAATTTAGAAACCATGAATCATTATATATCACATTCTTGGAGAAGTTTCCCTATTATTAGCACAAAACTCTAAATCTTCATCTACCAATCGCATGCCAACCAAGACTTCAATAAAATAAATAAAGTTCCACCTCATGTCTTGGACTTTTATTCCTTATATATAAACCTTGGTCCTCAACTGTTAATTATTTTCAAGGGGATAAGAACTATTATAAAAATTGATCTACTATAGTATACCCTATAAAGGACATCTATTATATAAATAATGTAGAATACTCCCTAGAAGGGTGGATACCCTAAAACAAATATTATATTGTGGATCACTCCCTCGAAGGAGGGATACCTAGTCAAAATAAATAACAAATGTATACCACTCCCTAGAAGGATGGTTACCCTAAACAAGTTCCAACCTTGATCAAATTTTGCATTTCAATCCAAAAACAATAAATATTTTAATCCCTACAAAGCTTCCCACATTAATAAAATTTCTCTTGCAAAAATACCGCAAGAATCATATCTCGTGCATCAAAAATATAAACCTTAAGGTTTTTTATGGGAGGCTTAATCCCTAGCACAAATGCACCTTACTTTTGAAAGTACTTAAGAAATATAAACCTTTTCCCCTCCCCCATATAAAACAAAAGAGGATAACTATATAAACCAAGAATTATTAATTACCCTTTAAATAGTTGCAGACCCCACAAGTGCATCAAGAAACCATACCCAACATTATCAAATTTCACGCACCTTATAATAGATAAAATAACTCACATTTACTCATTTCCATATATATTAAAATGAAAAAAATCACCATCCATAAAAGTACATAAAACATCTAAGATTATAATAATACCATATATGCATCATCATAACTTAAACCCATCTCATATCATCTACATACATCTAAGACAACATCAAAATATTACAGTTACATTTTCATCACAAATTTCCAATATCATCACGTTTTACATCCATGTAAAACATGAACCATAAATATTATCATCTAACACATATCCAACACATCATAATCAAATTTACATCATTAAAACACATCAACATATTTAAAACACCATATATGGATATATATACATCTAATTCCATCTATTTATAAAAGGAATAGGCACTCTGTCTTTATAAAAACTACATTATAAACTGTATATTAGAAATCCCTAATCCACCAAGTCCACCCTTAGGCTCATGCTTTAGTCCCTTTATACTCCTTGTACTAATAGTTAGGCCTCGCTGATATGGTTATAACTAAATTACCACATACTTGGCATATCACAACACCTCAATCAGTCTACCTATAACTTTCCCATAATAATATCTAAGCTCATTCATCACTACCTAACATTGAGTCAAAATCACCATTCCTAGTGACCCCATCACTCCTATTGGTTCCCCTACTCCTGATAATCCTTACACCCATAATTTTTCTCCGCCTTACACCCCTACTCTTGATCCTCTTATACCAAATGCTGCTACTATTATCCCTATCACCCCATACCTCTCCCTCAATAGCGCAAGTTATAAAAGGTACCAATCCTAGAATCTAATCCACCCCCTACCTTTGCCTCTATCTCCTCCCTAATCTCCACATCTCCTCTCCATCCTCTCATTTTTCCCTCACAAATCTATCCCATCAATCCCACATATTCTCCCACAACCACACTACATACTTTAATATCACGCTAACATCATCAACATCCCTCTACACCACCACTTTTTATTCCATCAGGTAGATATCTCTCTCTTATGCCACTAGAAAATCAGTGTCTCCATCACCACTCTTGGATATAATAGGATCCCCTAACACATTTTTTACCATCCTGAAACATCACCTCACCCACCCAAACTAAACCACCCTGATCATCTCCATCTAGTACCCATACATCTATCTCTATTATTCCATCATACATAAATCATCTTCCTCTCCCATCCATATGGGAAACCAAACATATGGCCTCCATATCACAACATATACCATCAGGCTACCTAAAAACCCTATAAAATACTCTTGATTCTATTACACCACATCCCACACAAAATCACTCTTCCATGTCATAAACCCAACAAAATATATGATCTCATACCACCTAACCCATAAAAAACCTTGTGGTTGAATCATTGTAATGTTTTCATAGACCCAACACTATAAAACAAATTTCATATAAAACTTATATCTCCTCCATGCTGAATACTCCCATAAATCCCTATAGATCTATTCTAGTAGATTTGGACCCTAAGAAATGACAGTCTGATGGTCTAATATTTCTGCTACAACCCCTTCTAACAACTATGGAAACTAACCTACTCCTGAATCCAGAAATTCATATATACTAATCCCTATAGTGATCATAGCAATCATAATACTCCTAGTAACTATCCCATCCCAATAAGGACATAATAAAACCCCCCTGCAACATAAGATACATCCAAAACATCATCTCCATATAGCCTCACCATAGCTACACCCCATTAACCCTTGCCAATATGAACAATAACCTATCCCTGAATAGGAAACCACAATATCTAATATTTATCCTCTAGGGTGATAGTAATCTCCCCTATATGAACCCAAAATGTATATGTACTTGCATCCCACCAATCTAACAATGTCACCATCATCTCTAAATCCTAGTGGATGCACCTATAATAGTGTATCCCACCTAACCCCAACAACTCATATCCTAGTGCAATCACTCCAATAATGGTGGAAATTGGTCCCTCATCACAAGGTGTCTCTTCACCTACATTCACAAAATACAAAAAAAATATAATCCACATAAATAAAAACTCATCCAAATCTCAAAACTAATTAAAACCTAATTGGCATGATTTATGTAATCACCCTCGATTATTATGAATTGATATTGATTCCCAAAAATTGATACTAATATTAGTAACTAGCATCGATCCTATATCTAGATATAGAAACTAATCTAAAATAAAAAAATAAAAAATACACCCAACTCTATCTGAGATGGTCTTCAACTCCTCTGTCCACTCCCACTAGCCTCTTTATTTCACAAATACTCAAATATCTATTTATATAATTTAAGATCATAGCACATAGAATGAATTCACACAAGTAACCCATTTCTATATATATAAAACATTTCGATATGATTGACATTGATCCAAAAATTAGTTGTGATCCTCTTAAATCTCTATCAATCCTACAAATTAGTATCAATTCCACTTGAACTTGCATAAATTATTATAATTCAATCCCCTTCAATCCCTAAGACCCCCATTATATACTCTCAATAATATACACATCCCATTCACGTTTGGTTAGTGTATTTTTAATCCCCTAATGACCCCAAAGACTAAAGCACATTGATGTAGCCTAGAATATACCCAAATAGCCGAAGGCATGCTGACACATCACTCAAAATGAACTAAGCACTCACCTAAAGTGTGCAAGGGTACCAAGTCCCTCTTTACGGTAGCTTGTTCAAGATGTTAGTGAGATTTAAAAGTATAATTCCAATCCATAACAAATAATCAATTAAACCACAGTGCATAACCAGATCTATAAATTAACCATATGAAATACTAACTAAATACTAACTATAATGAGACTTACCATGCAAGAACCATATTTAGTCACATATAACACCAATATCTAGCTAGTAGTATTCATTATATTAAGTGATGTAAAATATAGAAGGTTCATACATCATAATAAGTTCACCATGAGTCATGCGCACAGATAAACTAGCAGCATAAGTCTACAATAGATGTTATATCTAAACCATGCAAATAAATACATATTTATAGGGGTGGGTACTTTCCCTTCATCTCTCATACACCTTACAAAAAAAAGGATACGTGATAATAATAACATGTGCCTTTATAAGAGAATACAAAAGCATGTAGGTGCTCAACAATAGATCTCCTATAGTTAAATCTAAGTTAAGACCCTATTGTTATCTTAAAAATCTACATGTGACTCAAATTGTTGCAAAACGTAAAATAACCTTGGTGTAATCTTCAAATATTTATGAAATTGTGTGCTTAACACTTCATATCCCAAAAATAGCCTTATATCAAAAATGCATAGTTCCAATGTATGGGTTCACCATATCTTATTATATTTGTGCATGTCAGCATACGCCTTATGTTTTTGCACCCAAAAATTATGTGCTCATAAGACTTAGGCTATATGTGTTAGCCCAATATTACCCCACACTAAATGGATTTCCACCCTCGATAATGGGTATTCAAATTGTCTCTCCATAAGAATGATGAGTGAAATAATAAATAATTACTTAAGGAAAAAGAGTAGTCTACCTAGCACTAAAAGGAAGTTAGACTAGTTGGTATCTTTCTCTTCTTCTAGAAGAATCAACTCTGAATACTCACTTTGGACCTTTGCCTCGAATGCATATCATTCATTTAGTGCTTTATTTTTTTGTTTGCGATGTCTGAAACTACACCCTCCAACTCATCATGAGTCATCTTACCACATGTGTCCTATAGAATTATAATAATATTGGCCATACTTGATAACATCCCTTCCATCACACTCATCTTCCCCACGATGACCTTCCTTATTTCCTTTATCCTTTCTTTATTCAGGATCCTGGTAGCTTCTAGTGCATCTTGCTTAGTTTCTACCAACATAATTCTTTTTACGTGCCTAAGCATTTCATTCTTGGCCACCTAAAGGACCTCATATTCTTCTACTATATTCCTTGTCTTAATTATTATATCTAGTGGTGCACACATTTTGAATACTAGATCCACCATTTTTAGTTCATCTTTTCAAAGCCTGCATAACAGACTCATAACCAGAATTTTTTCTTGTAACCATAGTTTTGACGTTACTGCCTCTTTTATAGCATCCTATGGTCTCGGTAGATGCATTATTCCTTCTTCCAATAGTAAACATACTATTGTGTGTAAATAACGAAGGGTAGTTGGAAAATTATATGGCACCTTCTCCTAAAACTTAGACCCCTTCTCCATAATTTCATCATCTATCTATTCAATCATCTTAAGAACATTATGTGACTCTACCATAAATTTATCCAACTCCTCAGTTAGTTGTTTGATCTCAATATCCTTGTCCCTTTTATCATCTATGATAAATCTTATAGTCATCACTTTATCAATGTCCCGATGTGCAACTTTTGTAGACATTTTAACAAGTGCATTGCTTACATGTTCATTTGATAATTGTGTGGGCTTGATAGTGATATGGTGGGTATGTGGAACTCTTTTTACCCTCCATGACACATGTGACTCCTTTAAATTCAAGCTCAACCATGTGATTCTGCATACTCCATGAAAATTGTTTGCAGGTGCATGTTGTTGCCATTTTTGGGTCCATCCAATTCTAGACATATAACTATACCCTAGGTAAGCTACTCTAAAAATGAACAGCTATAATATTAGTCACATCATAAAATTAAAATATATTCTAAGTCCTAACCACATCATATTGTTCATTTCCAATAGCATGCTCATCAATATTATCTTGTGCAGAAGTGCTTGTATCCCATTGTTCCTCAATGCCCACATTTTGTTGTACTTCTTCTTCTTCCTCATTATTTTTCCCTCATACGCTAGGTGTGCCACAATATTTGTATCCTCACTAGCACTTCATTGATCTCCACCTGGCTCCTCAATACTTATACTTGGGCCAACCTCCTCATAGTTAATATGTTTTCCTATCTCCTCATCATCCTACATTTCTAGACTTGGAGAGGTCTCATCATGTTGTGTGCTCTATTGAGGGGAATTTTCCTCATTGATATACTTTACTGGTATATTTTCCAGTGATTATTTCTTTTCTCCTCCACATTCTTCACTAAATTTACCAATGGAAACCTCCTTATAAGTTGTGAATTCCCAGCACCAGAATCCCTGGATGTATGCTTCTTACACAAAACTCTTCATATGTATTCCAGTCTTATGCTATCAAATTACTACTCCAAAACATTTTGCAAGCTTGTATATTGTGCTCCTTGTAGGTTGGAAATAGTGTCGTGTAATATATATTTTGAAAAATTCTTTTTTGGGGACTTATTCTCTAATGGAAATTCCTAGACATTCCCCCTTGGTCCATCAGGTACACCAATATCATTGAATACAAACAGTAAAACAATAGTGCCCCAAGTAATTTTATCACCTTAATTTTCCTGAATGTGCACCTCATTTACCAAGTTCTTCGTAATGTATCCAACAATGTTATAGTAGGTTTTGTTTTCCATTTTATCCACTATGTGTAGCCAACACTAGTTTACCTCATTCCACCACTCAGAGTCCCCCAACTTATAGCACCTTGAGTGCAGTGGCTGATGCAACAATGTTTTCATCATCTGATAAGTCACCGGTGATCTCTCATCTAGAGTTACACAGTCCTGTTACCTTTTCAATCAAATTAGTAGTAATCTACATTATTCTTCCTACAAAGTAAAATAAATATTTGTGTACACTTGACATAAGCCACTGATACAATTTTTTAGGCTTCCCAAAGTAGGGAAACTCAAGGATTTTCATGACCCCCATGCCTTCTAGTAACTTCCTCACTAAGTCATCCAAAACTATCTCTTCATATACCATCCTTCAATTCATCTTTCTAATTACTTTGGTGGTAATATCCTTCATGAATTTGTTCATTATTTGGTTGGTATAATATATTTTACACTATGTAATCTTAGTTTTTCACAGCCACCCCTCAATTACATCCTTTGGATACAACATTTCCACCATCCATTCCTATGTCACTTTTTCGGATTCTATCGCAACAACTAGAGATATCTATGGTGCCATATTTCCTTCCTCAATTGACTGAATCATTCTATAACTCCTAAAATGTCACTTTGTAACACCCTGAACTGTTGTTACTTTCTCCTAAGCATTCAAGTGTTGATATGTGATTTCTAGTAAAAGGATGTGTTCCTCGATTCAGAAATCATGCTTGATATGTACTGAATTTCTTGCAGATTGCAGATCTTGACTGAGTCAAAATATGAATAGACTCTTTTATTTATTTCATTTTGTGTCTGAATATTAATCTGATCACGGAATGAATTATAGAGGTATTCATCTATAATATCTAGACTTGGATCAGTGGAGTTGATCCAAGTAATGCTTTAAATCTGGTTGTGATGAATTAGATCACAGACCTTGAATAGGCTGCAAGGTATGGAAGCATTTATTAAGCTGGTCAGGAGTATGACTCAGGCTGATCTTGAGAAATGAAACGGTTCCCGATATCAAAGTATATCTGGAAGGTCTCGATTGTAGACCAGGTAATAATTCGTTGACATACAATTCTGCAATGAGAACAGGAGCTAACTCTGTTCTAGAAGGTATGATACAGGTCTTTCCGAGTTTTCAGGACAAGGACCAAACTGAATTATTAAGGGTTAGTAACCTAAAACTAAAACCTAACCTAGGGGTTAGATTATTGTTAGTCTAACCTAGACCTAGGCTATTTGTTAATATCCTAAGTTAGTATCTTTGTGTAAATTTGTTAGTGTGGGTATTACCCTAAACTCTAACCTAAGATACTAACCTAACTAATGAAGAGATTATGAAGGGGCCTATGAAGGGTGGCGAACCATGGGCGGTGTTTTCCATGGCAATAAATGTAAGGGATAAGGATGAGGGACAGGTCATGGCGGAGGCTTAAGCGGCGGCTAATCTGTGCAGACTTGGCAATTGCTAAGTTTGGAAATGAACTTGAGTTTTAGTTGGACTGTCGCCAATTCTGGCGGTCGGTGGGAGTAGAGTTTAAGCGGGAAAATTGGTTTAATGGCATTCAATACTCTCGGAAGTCGAGCTCGGAACTCGCGAGAAGGCATGCAAGCGGAAATTTGGGGGTTTGTTTGGCTTGTCGCGATTTTCGGTCTCCTCTCTCTCTGCTTGTTTACTGGTTCTTCGCACCAGTTCTCTTTGAGTTGCATGGCAAGAATGAATTTCTCTGGCTCTTTTCTCTGTCATGAAGGATATTTATGTGAAGGAGACAGCGAAATTTTGTTGGTCGCTTTATCGTGGAAAAAGAAAAGGAAGTTTGAGCTCTTCCTGTGGTCTGCTTCGGAAATTTGATCAAAATACAGGCATGCTAGGCCCTAACCTTTAAATATCTTGCTGTCTTTCAAGTGATTTTATTAAAACAACTCTGTTCAAATGTTTTGTGAAAATTAGATAAATTTTCTATGGAGATCTTGTTGATTTTTGGCGCTGTATCTCTTCTGGTTCGATTTTTCAATTTCCTCTTGATGGGTGTTTGTTGAAATCGAACTTCGGCTCTATTTGCTTTGAGTATTCATTCTGGCTTATACATGTGAGGTATTTATTTATAAGGTTTGAGTGTTCGGCCTGTTTGGCATGAGCCCTTAGAATATACCTGTGTGTAGTATAAGACCACTGTATGTTTTTGATTGTGGTCGCTGTTTCTTGTTATGGAAACTGTATGGAATGATTCTGATGAATACTGTAAGACTGATCTGTATTATTGCTTCTTTTTGGAACTCTGTCGTGGGATTTGTTGGCAGCGACTAATGGGACTTTCGGGTTTCATTTGTTTTTCAAATTTTTTGTTTAGAACAGGCAACTGTTGTGTTACCGTAGTCTTTGCGACCCAGCGGAAGAGTTTTCCTTGATTTTGTGGAAACGGGATTATTGTTGACTCTGTATAATATTGTTGCATCTATACTTTATTATGACGACTCAGTGGAGTCCTTGATTGAATCGTATATAAGCTATCTACTGTTGTGGATGTAGATTTATCCTTGTGTTTTGTTAATTGCTTTCGTGGAAGCCTTATAGAGAAAGGAACAGGCCTTCTGACCACGGTTATTTGTAATAAATAATCAGTATAGATTTCCTGGGTGTGCATTTTTATTTCTATGAGAAAGCTGTTCGAAAGTTCGAAGCGGCTCAGTTGATTTCCTTGCTTGAAATGGGTATTCGATTTGCTTCTCTTGTTTCATTCTGAATGTTGCCATGAATGGCATAGATGGAATTTTCAACCGACTTCATAGTACGTTGCTGTAGGGTTCAGTGGTTAGGTGTACAAAACCATTAACAGTACAGTATGAATTCATATGCATTTGCTTGAATTGTTACCTTCGTTTGAATCATTAGGAATTCTGGAAAGGTAGCTGGTACTTCTGTTTCTTTCTGAACTTGGCATTGGACACTGTTTTTGTCACTGTTGAGATCCTTGGGTATGGATGACTGTTTCGTGTTCTGACCTTGTTTGGGTAAGTCACGAATATCACACTAAGACTTGCATGCGGCAAGGTAAGGATCGTTGGTTGAATTCCTTTCTTTTACTTCAGTCCGATTTTGACTGAGCAAGAATATGTATGCTATGTTCTTTTCCAATTAATCTGTCCGTTTTGACTGTGCATGATTTGGAAATACTGTGTGGTCAACATAGCATAGTCTCACAGGAAACCTTAGATTGTTTGATGCAATAAGGTTGTTGTTTTCAGCGATTCGCTTGAAGTTCTTGTTTTCAACTTATGTCAAGCCTTACTGTGTAAAAGGAACTAGCATTGGGCTTAAGGTTGTTACATGAATTGTTGATGTGTTAGTTGCTGTACAGGAGTTTTGCTGTGTTTCTATTTCGTGATTTAGAACAGTGATCTTGCTTGCGGCTTGTCTAACTTGTTCATTTATATACTGGTTGAATGTTTTCATATGTGAAGACGGTATAGTGATGAACTTATGTGAAAGGAAGAATGAATGGTTTGGTTCTTTCTCTTCCTTTATTTAATATTATTGATGTTTGACTATCAGTGGGAAATTGTTTGTAACATATTGGTGGAATCCCGAATTGTTATGTAATTTCCTTTTTGGAGAATGAAACAATCTGACCAATGTTGTGATTTTGGATTCAATGATTGTTTGTGTACATTCGATCCTTGTTTCTTAATATTTGATGAAATATTAGAAAGTGATTAAGACTATTCTGTAACAATGATAGAGTTACATATTTGTAATCATTTTGTATTACAAGGGCATAGTCTGATTATGTTTACTTATGTGAATATCTGATCTCATTTAAACAGGGTGTTTAATGAAAACAATTGATGGATTGCAATTGTTTTAAAAGTTAGTGCTTATCATGCTCAGTTCATTGAACTGACTCATGTTGACTATTTTTGCAGATGGTTACCGTATGAGGTAAAAGGAATGCAGATCTGACAAGCTGATCAGATTGTTTATTTGATTTGTAAAGAATTACAGCTTGATTTTATAGATGTACTAAATGGGAAAAGATGTTTTCTTTTCCGTTAGCATTGTATCGAGTATGCTGTTGCATAAAATGTAATTGTATAGTTTTGAAAGGAATGGAAATAAGTGTTTGATACTTATGTGTTGTATTCTATTTCTGAAAGATGACCTTCTTTGGTTTATATAACGAAGGGGCATTGTTATCATTGTATAATATGGATGCTTTTGTGATTGACAATGAAAGCTTGTAAGTAATAAGATTAAATTCTTAGGAGTGTTTAGTGGTTCTAATTTGTTCTAGCAAAAGCAATATTGGAATTAAATTATTGTCTCTCTAGAAGATAGGTTAAAATTGAGCCTAAAAGAGAACGCTAAGCAAATCGGATTAAATTACTAATCCCTAGTCCTAAATATGACAGGACAATATTAAATTGGATTCTTAATCAACTATATCTTTATACTAGAAAGTAGGATATAAATTCAGTTAAGAGAACTGATAGGCAATCAAATGGAGTTCAGATGGCAATCTCAAGTAAAGGTTATGAGATATTGTCCCATTCTGTTGCTTTAGAATCAGGTGTATTCTAATGACTCCTTGATGAGAGCTTGACCGTAATACCTCTATCATGTAATGAGTCTTTTAGAGGAGGGTCGTCTTAAGACGAAGAATCCAGGGATCGGAAAGGCTAACCTTAGGGTAAACGTCTTTAAAGTAATTTGTACTCAAGTGCTTAACGCATATTGACGAGTAGATCTTTTCGAGGCGGATTTAAAGGATGACGGCACAAGGCAACTGCAGGGTTGTACCTCCGAGAAGATTAGGATCTTCTCGAAGTTACAACAATGCAGGTGACTTATGACGACACCCCTTGCATTGATCGCTAAGATTTACATTTGTGACTCGATTAGTTACTCAGGGATTGATTAGGAATGTGGTCAGGTTATAAGGTTGCCTAGGAGGTTCGGGGTATCTTGACACATTGGTCTAACTGTAAGATTAAACCAGTATGTCACCGTATCCCTAATCCTCTGGATATCCATATAACATTATCACCTTGTTAATCTATCTCCGAGTGATTCAGTTGTGAAAGAAAGGACTGACAGTAGTCAGTATAAGACATTCTATATAACATATGAATGGGGTGAAGGACGTATTCCAGATTGACGAGTATGCCGTTAAGGAATACGAGACATGAACAGTATGTTTCAAATCTTTGGCCAAAGTATCGCAAGCTGCTGATTGCGTTGTCCTAATTCACCTAGTCTAAGGGATGAGATGCCGATGAATAATGGTAACAGTTATTCAGTTAGATTCCTTGGACAGAGCATTCTGAATCCCAGATTGGGGAAGAGATCCGCAAGAGTGTTGTGTTAAATAAAAACACTAACTCTTTTTACTCATGAATAGATCGGTAGATTACCGAGTCATGGAATGAATAGATCGGAGGTATTCCGAGTCATTACAGCTGCATATGGTTGTCTGTTATATAAATGGTTATTTGAATTGTGAGTTCTAAATTATGTATTTAGAACCAGTATGCAATTATCAAAAAAAAAAAATTGACTTGTTCTATTGTCTAAAATGAGGATGTTACATCTTGGTATCAGAGCTGAAGGTTGCAGCTCTTGGACCTATTGAGTCCATAATCTGATAAAAACCTGAATTTTCTTGTAACAGAAAATGGTTAGAACAAGGGGAAACGTTGCGAGTAATGCTCCACCTGAAGGAGGAGCGGCGACAACCCAGAAACTGGATGAGATCCTTGCTGCCCTGTTGGACACAAGAGATCGCTTGGCTGTACTTGAACAGCAGGTGACGGGAAATGAGGAGGATGAAGAAGCTGATAATAATAATCAGCAACCTCCTGAGGGCAATCCCGACACGGGTGTTGATGTTAATGCTGTGAATGCACCTGTGCAACCAGAAAACAAAAAGTCCAGATTGGCAGCAGAACTCACTAATGATATAAAAAGGATAAGTCCACCTAAGTATGATGGCACCACATTAGGAGATGGAGCTGAGAACTAGCTCAGCGAAATGGAGAAGTAATTTGCAATAAGGAACTTCTCAGAAGAAACCAAGGCTATATGGGGAGCCTATCAACTTTCTCACGAAGCATCTTCGTGGTGGGATAGCCGAAAAGCTGAGCTAAACATTGATGAGACCAATATCACTTGGGATCAATTTAAAGGCTATTTTAGGCAACGTTGGCTGCCACAACTTTTCTATGATCAAAAAATGACAGAATTTCAGAACTTGACTCAAGGGAAGTTAACAGTAACTGAATTCTGGGAGCGGTTTACAAAACTCCTCAAGTATGTACCGCAGTATCAAACTGACGAAAAGTTCAGGATACGGAAATTCATCATGGGATTGAATCCTGTGATAGGGGGAGAGGTCGATGTTCACAGTCCAACCACTATGGAAGGAGTTGTTGAAAAGGCCATAAGGCAAGAACAGAAATTAAAGGCTATTTCTGCTCATAAGGAGGAAGTGCGGAAGAAGACTGCAAACCCTTCTTCAACCTCTCTTGCACCCAGAAAAGGACCGTGGAAAAAGTTTGGAAACAAGAGTAAGTTTCCAGGAGATAACAATAAGAAAGCAGCAGTAAATAAGCCTGCTAGAAATACAAGGGATAATTTTGTTAAAAACTATAATAATAGACAGAAGTCCTATGGAGGACAGCGTGACAATTACAAGGCTGGAGGTAATGCTGAGCCTAAGAAGGGACCTGTAGGAGGCTGCTACACTTGTGGTAAAGATCATTACGCAAATCAATGTCCTTTGAAGAAAGATGATCGTAATCAGCAGCATAAGATACATGCTGCAGTAGCAGACAAGCAAGCTGAAAAGCAAGCAACACCTATAGAAGTTCCAGGTAAGTTATTCGGCATACCTGTCACTATTCTTTTTGATACAGGAGCTACTGAATGTTTTATTTCTAATAAACTTGCTTCTAAACTTAAAAGAAAAGATGGGAAGATGGATAAATCTTGGACTGTAGAGTATGGTAATAATTCTGTTCATACAATGAGTATGTGTCTCTTTGGAGCAGTCCTTGATTTACCTAATTTATCCACGGAAGTTGATCTCTATGTTACACCTTTGGGATCGTATGACATTATTATTGGTGTCAATTGGCTATCTGACCATAAAGCAAAGGTAGATTGCTATGAAAAGAACATAAAATGTTTAGATGATCAGCTGGAATCAGCAGAGATTCAAGGTGTGAAACGAGAAATTTCAGTTAGAAAACTGTCAGCTATGCAGCTTAAAAAGGCTAAGAATAAAGGATGTACCCTTTATGCAGTAAAGATATCTGAATCTTCAGAAGAAGATAGTGACTACATGAAGCAAATTCCACTGTTACAAAGTTTCAGGGATGTTTTTCCTGAGGAATTACCAGGGTTACCACCCAAGAGAGAATTTGATTTTACTATTGAAATCAAACCAGGAACTAAACCTATTTCCAAGGCGCCTTATCGGATGACTACTATAGAGTTAGTCGAGCTTAAGGCACAGTTACAAGAGCTTTTGTCTAAAGGATTGATTAGACCAAGTGTTTCACCTTGGGGAGCACCGGTGATATTTGTGAAGAAGAAGGATGGAACACTAAGGCTGTGTATTGATTATCGGATGTTGAACAAAGCAACAATCAAGAACCGATATCCACTTCCTAGGATCGATGATCTGTTTGATCAGATGCGTGGAGCAGCGGTTTATTCTAAGATAGATCTTCGATCTGGTTATCATCAGCTAAGAATTAAAGAGGAAGATATTCATAAAACAGCTTTCCGAACAAGGTACAGACATTATGAATTCACAGTTCTAGCCTTTGGGTTAACTAATGCACCTGCAGCCTTTATGAATCTAATGAACAATATTTTTCAAGAATACCTGGACAAGTTTGTGCTTGTATTCTTGGACGATATTCTCATTTATTCTAAGAGCGTTGAGGAGCACAATGAGCATTTGAAGATAGTTTTGGGAATTTTGAGAAAGAGAAAGTTGTATGGTAAGTTATCCAAATGTTCTTTCTATGATTCAGAAGTTCACTATTTGGGTCATGTCATAAGTAAGGAAGGAATCGCTGTAGATCCTTCAAAAATAGTGGCAATAACTAAGTGGCCTGCACCAAAGAATGTGCATGAAGTAAGAAGCTTCATGGGTCTTGCTGGTTACTATAGAAAATTTGTAAAGGATTTTTCCAAGGTAGCTGCACCAATAACTTCATTACAGAAGAAGGATAAGAAATTCATGTGGAATGACAAGTGCGAAGCGGCTTTCAAAAGTCTGAAAGACCAGTTGACTTCTGCACCTATATTGGCTATACCAGACCCTAATGGGAATTTTACTGTTGTAACTGATGCTTCTGGGGAAGGCCTTGGAGGTGTTTTGCTACAAAATGATCAAGTCATTGCTTATGAGAGTAGAAAACTTAAGATTCATGAGCTGAATTATGCCCCTCATGATTTGGAACTTGCTGCCATTGTTCATGCGCTTCAAGTCTGGAGACACTATTTGCTTGGAAAACCTTTTGAGTTGAAAACTGATCACTTGGGACTGAAATATATCTTTACTCAGCCCAATCTGAATGCCAGACAAAGAAGGTGGTTAGAATTTTTATCACAATATGACTTTGATATTAGCTATATCAAAGGGAAGGAGAATAGAGTAGCTGATGCTCTAAGTCGTAGGAGGCACATTTCTGCTCTTATAACATTGAGAACTCAGTTTAAAGACGAGGTAAAAAGTGCCTCAGAATCAGATGCATATTTTCAGCAAGTAAAAGCAGCGCTTGCTGCAGAACCTAAAGATAAAAGGTATGAAGGTTTTCATCTTGATAATGAAGGAATCTTGCGTTATGAAAATAGAGTATATGTACCTGTGCTGAATGATTTGAGAAAGAAGTTGTTAGTTGAATTTCATAATTCACCTTTCTCTGGGCACCCAGGTATCACAAAAATGCTAGCTGATTTGAAACAGCAATACTTCTGGAAAGGTATGAAAAAGGATGTGATAAATTTTGTGACTCATTGCCTGGAATGTCAGCGGGTGAAGGCAGAGCATATGCACCCTGCTGGACTGTTATATCCTCATAGCATACCACAGTACAAATGGCAAGTAATAACCATGGATTTTGTACAAGGACTACCTATGTCCAGGAATAAACATGATGTTATCCTGGTAGTTGTAGATAAACTGACTAAGGTAGCTCATTTCATCGCTGGAAATCTAAAGGATGATTCACCAGTGCTGGCCAAGAGGTTCGTACACGAAATTTTCAGATTGCATGGTGTACCAGAACTGATTATATCTGACAGGGATCCTAGAATGACGTCAAGGTTTTGGCAAACGCTTAACGCAGCCCTTGGAACAAAACTAAACTTCAGTTCTGCATATCATCCAGAAACGGATGGGCAAACTGAGAGGGTAAATCAAGTGTTGGAGGACATGTTGCGAATGTATTGCATGGATCAACAGTATAAATGGGAAGAGTATCTCCCATTAGTTGAGTTCGCATACAACAACACTTATCACTCATCTCTTAAGATGGCACCTTTTGAAGCACTTTATGGAAGAAAGTGCAGAACCCCTGTAAGTTGGGATAGTGTAGAGGATAGAGTGGTAATTGGACCAGAGATTCTCACAGAAATGGAACAGCAAGTTAAGCTGATTCGTGAACGATTAAAGGAAGCAGCGGATAGACAGAAGAG
Organism: Taxus chinensis; assembly: GCA_019776745.2. Classification (NCBI taxonomy): domain Eukaryota; kingdom Viridiplantae; phylum Streptophyta; class Pinopsida; order Cupressales; family Taxaceae; genus Taxus; species Taxus chinensis. The sequence continues at coordinate 335,948,815 of CM034146.1, forward strand.
CTATGCTGACCTTAAGCGGGTTGATAGAAAGTTTGAGCTTGGTGATAAGGTTTTTCTGCGTGTTAAACCCAGAAAGAGTTCTATAACTTTTGGCAAGGCTGCCAAGTTGTCACCACGATATGTGGGACCTTTCGAAATTGTCGAAATAATCAATCCTGTAGCTTATCGTTTAGCATTGCCACCTGCTTTATCTCGTATGCATGATGTTTTCCATATTTCTTTGCTTAAGAAGTACGTTTCAGATCTGTCACATGTTTTAAATTGGAATTCCTTGCAGGTCCAAGACCCAGGAATAATCGTGGTTAAACCCACAAGAGTGCTGGAAACTCACCAATTGCATTTGAGAAATCGTGATATACAGCAATGTAAGGTCCAGTGGGACCAGTTTAACGAAGAAAGTGCAACTTGGGAAAACCTGGAAGAGATGAAAATTGCTTTTCCTTCTCTTTTTGCAATAGAATGAAAACTGTTGACAAAGATATACTTTTATGAACTGATTGTTTTAAGTATTTATGAAAGCCAGATTAAGGCGGACTTTATTCAGGTTGAATAAATGTGTTGTGACATTGATTTCTGAAACTATTTAATATGGAGGTAGTCACATTGTTTGTGTACTAATAAATTAATTGACCTGAAGGTTAAATTTAATATGTAATTCATCGGGACGATGAATCTTTTTAGGAGGGAAGCATGTAACACCCTGAACTGTTGTTACTTTCTCCTAAGCATTCAAGTGTTGATATGTGATTTCTAGTAAAAGGATGTGTTCCTCGATTCAGAAATCATGCTTGATATGTACTGAATTTCTTGCAGATTGCAGATCTTGACTGAGTCAAAATATGAATAGACTCTTTTATTTATTTCATTTTGTGTCTGAATATTAATCTGATCACGGAATGAATTATAGAGGTATTCATCTATAATATCTAGACTTGGATCAGTGGAGTTGATCCAAGTAATGCTTTAAATCTGGTTGTGATGAATTAGATCACAGACCTTGAATAGGCTGCAAGGTATGGAAGCATTTATTAAGCTGGTCAGGAGTATGACTCAGGCTGATCTTGAGAAATGAAACGGTTCCCGATATCAAAGTATATCTGGAAGGTCTCGATTGTAGACCAGGTAATAATTCGTTGACATACAATTCTGCAATGAGAACAGGAGCTAACTCTGTTCTAGAAGGTATGATACAGGTCTTTCCGAGTTTTCAGGACAAGGACCAAACTGAATTATTAAGGGTTAGTAACCTAAAACTAAAACCTAACCTAGGGGTTAGATTATTGTTAGTCTAACCTAGACCTAGGCTATTTGTTAATATCCTAAGTTAGTATCTTTGTGTAAATTTGTTAGTGTGGGTATTACCCTAAACTCTAACCTAAGATACTAACCTAACTAATGAAGAGATTATGAAGGGGCCTATGAAGGGTGGCGAACCATGGGCGGTGTTTTCCATGGCAATAAATGTAAGGGATAAGGATGAGGGACAGGTCATGGCGGAGGCTTAAGCGGCGGCTAATCTGTGCAGACTTGGCAATTGCTAAGTTTGGAAATGAACTTGAGTTTTAGTTGGACTGTCGCCAATTCTGGCGGTCGGTGGGAGTAGAGTTTAAGCGGGAAAATTGGTTTAATGGCATTCAATACTCTCGGAAGTCGAGCTCGGAACTCGCGAGAAGGCATGCAAGCGGAAATTTGGGGGTTTGTTTGGCTTGTCGCGATTTTCGGTCTCCTCTCTCTCTCTGCTTGTTTACTGGTTCTTCGCACCAGTTCTCTTTGAGTTGCATGGCAAGAATGAATTTCTCTGGCTCTTTTCTCTGTCATGAAGGATATTTATGTGAAGGAGACAGCGAAATTTTGTTGGTCGCTTTATCGTGGAAAAAGAAAAGGAAGTTTGAGCTCTTCCTGTGGTCTGCTTCGGAAATTTGATCAAAATACAGGCATGCTAGGCCCTAACCTTTAAATATCTTGCTGTCTTTCAAGTGCTTTTATTAAAACAACTCTGTTCAAATGTTTTGTGAAAATTAGATAAATTTTCTATGGAGATCTTGTTGATTTTTGGCGCTGTATCTCTTCTGGTTCGATTTTTCAATTTCCTCTTGATGGGTGTTTGTTGAAATCGAACTTCGGCTCTATTTGCTTTGAGTATTCATTCTGGCTTATACATGTGAGGTATTTATTTATAAGGTTTGAGTGTTCGGCCTGTTTGGCATGAGCCCTTAGAATATACCTGTGTGTAGTATAAGACCACTGTATGTTTTTGATTGTGGTCGTTGTTTCTTGATATGGAATCTGTATGGAATGATTCTGATGAATACTGTAAGACTGATCAGTATTATTGCTTCTTTTGGAACTCTGTCGTGGGATTTGTTGGCAGCGACTAATGGGACTTTCAGGTTTCATTTGTTTTTCAAATTTTTGGTTTAGAACAGGCAACTGTTGTGTTACCGTAGTCTTTGCGACCCAGCGGAAGTATTTTCCTTGTTTTCGTGGAAACGGGATTATTGTTGACTCTGTATAATATTGTTGCATCTATACTTTATTATGACGACTCAGTGGAGTCCTTGATTGAATCGTATATAAGCTATCTACTGTTGTGGATGTAGATTTATCCTTGTGTTTTGTTAATTGCTTTCGTGGAAGCCTTATAGAGAAAGGAACAGGCCTTCTGACCACGGTTATTTGTAATAAATAATCAGTATAGATTTCCTGGGTGTGCATTTTTATTTCTATGAGAAAGCTGTTCGAAAGTTCGAAGCGGCTCAGTTGATTTCCTTGCTTGAAATGGGTATTCGATTTGCTTCTCTTGTTTCATTCTGAATGTTGCCATGAATGGCATAGATGGAATTTTCAACCGACTTCATAGTACGTTGCTGTAGGGTTCAGTGGTTAGGTGTACAAAACCATTAACAGTACAGTATGAATTCATATGCATTTGCTTGAATTGTTACCTTCGTTTGAATCATTAGGAATTCTGGAAAGGTAGCTAGTACTTCTGTTTCTTTCTGAACTTGGCATTGGACACTGTTTTTGTCACTGTTGAGATCCTTGGGTATGGATGACTGTTTCGTGTTCTGACCTTGTTTGGGTAAGTCGCGAATATCACACTAAGACTTGCATGCGGCAAGGTAAGGATCGTTGGTTGAATTCCTTTCTTTTACTTCAGTCTGATTTTGACTGAGCAAGAATATGTATGCTATGTTCTTTTCCAATTAATCTGTCCGTTTTGACTGTGCATGATTTGGAAATACTGTGTGGTCAACATAGCATAGTCTCACAGGAAACCTTAGATTGTTTGATGTAATAAGGTTGTTGTTTTCAGCGATTCGCTTGAAGTTCTTGTTTTCAACTTATGTCAAGCCTTACTGTGTAAAAGGAACTAGCATTGGGCTTAAGGTTGTTACATGAATTGTTGATGTGTTAGTTGCTGTACAGGAGTTTTGCTGTGTTTCTATTTCGTGATTTAGAACAGTGATCTTGCTTGCGGCTTGTCTAACTTGTTCATTTATATACTGGTTGAATGTTTTCATATGTGAAGACGGTATAGAGATGAACTTATGTGAAAGGAAGAATGAATGGTTTGGTTCTTTCTCTTCCTTTATTTAATATTATTGATGTTTGACTATCAGTGGGAAATTGTTTGTAACATATTGGTGGAATCCCGAATTGTTATGTAATTTCCTTTTTGGAGAATGAAACAATCTGACCAATGTTGTGATTTTGGATTCAATGATTGTTTGTGTACATTCGATCCTTGTTTCTTAATATTTGATGAAATATTAGAAAGTGATTAAGACTATTCTGTAACAATGATAGAGTTACATATTTGTAATCATTTTGTATTACAAGGGCATAGTCTGATTATGTTTACTTATGTGAATATCTGATCTCATTTAAACAGGGTGTTTAATGAAAACAATTGATGGATTGCAATTGTTTTAAAAGTTAGTGCTTATCATGCTCAGTTCATTGAACTGACTCATGTTGACTATTTTTGCAGATGGTTACCGTATGAGGTAAAAGGAATGCAGATCTGACAAGCTGATCAGATTGTTTATTTGATTTGTAAAGAATTACAGCTTGATTTTATAGATGTACTAAATGGGAAAAGATGTTTTCTTTTCCGTTAGCATTGTATCGAGTATGCTGTTGCATAAAATGTAATTGTATAGTTTTGAAAGGAATGGAAATAAGTGTTTGATACTTATGTGTTGTATTCTATTTCTGAAAGATGACCTTCTTCGGTTTATATAACGAAGGGGCATTGTTATCATTGTATAATATGGATGCTTTTGTGATTGACAATGAAAGCTTGTAAGTAATAAGATTAAATTCTTAGGAGTGTTTAGTGGTTCTAATTTGTTCTAGCAAAAGCAATATTGGAATTAAATTATTGTCTCTCTAGAAGATAGGTTAAAATTGAGCCTAAAAGAGAACGCTAAGCAAATCGGATTAAATTACTAATCCTAGTCCTAAATATGACAGGACAATATTAAATTGGATTCTTAATCAACTATATCTTTATACTAGAAAGTAGGATATAAATTCAGTTAAGAGAACTGATAGGCAATCAAATGGAGTTCAGATGGCAATCTCAAGTAAAGGTTATGAGATATTGTCCCATTCTGTTGCTTTAGAATCAGGTGTATTCTAATGACTCCTTGATGAGAGCTTGACCGTAATACCTCTACCAAGTAATGAGTCTTTTAGAGGAGGGTCGTCTTAAGACGAAGAATCCAGGGATCGGAAAGGCTAACCTTAGGGTAAACGTCTTTAAAGTAATTTGTACTCAAGTGCTTAACGCATATTGACGAGTAGATCTTTTCGAGGTGGATTTAAAGGATGACGGCACAAGGCAACTGCAGGGTTGTACCTCCGAGAAGATTAGGATCTTCTCGAAGTTACAACAATGCAGGTGACTTATGACGACACCCTTTGCATTGATCGCTAAGATTTACATTTGTGACTGGATTAGTTACTCAGGGATTGATTAGGAATGTGGTCAGGTTATAAGGCTGCCTAGGAGGTTCGGGGTATCTTGACACATTGGTCTAACTGTAAGATTAAACCAGTATGTCACCGTATCCCTAATCCTCTAGATATCCATATAACATTATCACCTTGTTAATCTATCTCCGAGTGATTCAGTTGTGAAAGGAAGGACTGACAGTAGTCAGTATAAGACATTCTATATAACATATGAATGGGGTGAAGGACGTATTCCAGATTGACGAGTATGCCATTAAGGAATACTAGACATGAACAGTATGTTTCAAATCTTTGGCCAAAGTATCGCAAGCTGCTGATTGTGTTGTCCTAATTCACCTAGTCTAAGGGATGAGATGCCGATGAATAATGGTAACAGTTATTCAGTTAGATTCCTTGGTTAGAGCATTCTGAATCCCAGATTGGGGAAGAGAACCGTAAGAGTGTTGTGTTAAATAAAAAAACGAACTCTTTTTACTCATGAATAGATCGGTAGATTACCGAGTCATGGAATGAATAGATCGGAGGTATTCCGAGTCATTACAGCTACATATGGTTGTCTGTTATATAAATGGTTATTTGAATTGTGAGTTCTAAATTATGTATTTAGAACCAGTATGCAATTATCAAAAAAAAAAAATTGACTTGTTCTATTGTCTAAAATGAGGATGTTACAATTTGGTTGGTATAATATATTTTACACTATGTAATCTTAGTTTTTCACAGCCACCCCTCAATTACATCCTTTGGATACAACATTTCCACCATCCATTCCTATGTCACTTTTTCGGATTCTATCGCAACAACTAGAGATATCTATGGTGCCATATTTCCTTCCTCAATTGACTGAATCATTCTATAACTCCTAAAATGTCACTTTGAAACTATTCTTTCTAGGAGTACAAACTAGACCCTTTGATCTATCAAACCCTAGTTTTACTCTGCCTTCTTCAGACCCTAATCGTACGAACCTTCTTCAAATCACATGCACCACCACTCGAATCTCAATTCTATTCCTAAATGTTTCTCAAAAAAATTCTTCGATCCTAAATAACTCATTGATCTATAGATATTTCTTCATCCTCACCTTTCCTTCACACTACACACTTGTTAGCTTCAAATATGTAAGGTAAAAACGACATTACAAATGACGTCTTTATAGAAATTTTCAAATATCATTTACAATTAATTGAGCCCATCTACCACCGAACATAGCATTAATTTTTCATCCACACTTCTCTGTGCATTATTCTCTCTACTTCCATGCCTCAGATTTTCCTGCCTTAGTCATAACCTTATGACATGCCCACTACTTCTCTATCATAGACCTCTTCTCCTTATGCTTCCCTATGTTGAAATAAATATCCAATTTGAATATTCCTAAGTAGTATCCAATTCTATAGCCTTTTTCATGTTATACTGAGCATCTATCCTCCCATGCATAGTCTCAAATTTGAGAAATCTTCTTAAACTTTCCTTGTCTAAGAATCGGTTTGTTTTTATTAGGTACTGAATTCAAGGCACCAGTCAATGCCTCTTTACCCACCCCACACTAATGATATGTGTGGTCCTCTGTGCATGAAAACACTTTAATAATAATCAAATTCAGGCATGCAGATGCTCTAATTACAAATAATACTAAACTAAATTGACAAAGCATACTAATGATGAAGGAAGTACATATAAAGGGAATGCATTAAGGAAGCCTAATCTAAGTGGAAACACTATCTTATTACAAACACAATGAAGACTTATTTATAGTATGGCTTTATCCTACTACCATTGATGTAACCAGGAAACTGTGTTCCATTTAACGCCTCTAATTGGAAAATTCCTGAATCAAGTATGTAAGTGATAATGTATGATCCTAACCAATGAAACTTAAGCTTCCCTGGGTGACACAAGAACTTTTAATCATACAAAAGTACCATCTTCCCAACTTCAATATTTTTATCATTGATGTTCCTATCATGTCATGCCTTCTTCCTAGATTTCTCTTACTTATGAATTCATCTAGCTATGACACTCATTTCATCTAGTTGCATAAATTTTTTGATATGTTCTTTTAATGCTTATTTGTCATCCATACCTCTTGCACGTGCAATACACAAAGAAGGTAACATGAATTCCATGGGTAGAACTACTTCTATGCCAAACACCAGTTGAAAGGGTGTTTCTTTATTCAACCTTTTGTAGGTTGTTCTGTATGCCCAAATTACAACAGAAACTTTTTCATCCCAATCTCTCCTTCCAACATTGTATACTTTTTAAAGGTATGGCTTGATATTTTGTTAAATTCCTTAGTTGTTTAATTTTATTTAGCATGATAAGGGGTTTTCCTATGGTTTGCAACCATAAATTCATCAAATAATTTCTTGATGGTCTCATTAAGGAAATGAGTACCCCTATCACTTGTTATACTTAGAGGGAATCCATACCTACTAATAATATTTTCCCATAAAATTTTGTTGTTTTAGTTGTGCAATCATTTGTAGGTGTTGATTCTTCCCACATTATAAGAGAGTCTATACAAGTTATAATGTAATGTGATCCTATCCTACGTGCAGTTGGGTAGATAGGGCCTACAAAATCAGTCACCCATTTCTCAATATTTCTACACTAGTAATGGGCCTCAAAGGCATTTCATCTATATGCCCAGGATTTCCAAGGAACTGAAAATGGTAACATGCCTTACAATATTCTTTATAATCCTTATATAACGTTTCCCACCATAGGCCATCGAGAAAGAGCTTTAATACAGTGGAATCCTCCTATATAGTGTCCACCTACAATACTTCCATGATCCTCTTCAATATTTACTTCCCTCTCATGCTCAAGTATAAATCGATGTGAAACCTCATCCCTGCCTAGTTTCTATGAATCCCAACTGATCAATATATAACACACAACATGAATGACAAGTCGTTTCTTCTCTAAGGCCTTCATTCCATTAGGCGCTACACCTGTGCATAAAAAGATAACAATATCCTCCAAGTTCAATGGCACGTGGTTCAATCTGAATAGTTGTGCATCTGACATTGTATCCTCAATAATTTGTGTGCCCGCTCTATATTAAATCCTTAATAAATGATCTAGACCGGAATTGTTCTTTCCTGACTTAACCACAACTATAAAATTGAACTCCTAAAATAATATAACCCATCCACATATGCACCCATAAAAAACATGCTTATTTAGCAAGTATTTCAATGCCTTGTGTTATGTATAAAAAATAAAAGGTGTAGCCATCAAATAATGTTGAAAATTATGGAGTGTGTAGATCATAAAATATTTTGTGTGCTCTATCATTGTGTAATTATGTTCTGCTAGGGTCAAATTTTTGCTATAAAATCAAATAGGATGGTCAAAAATCCCTTCTCCAGGATGAGCTAGTACTGCACCAATGGTAATTCTAGAGGCATCTACATGAATGTGAAAGGGTTTGGACCATGAAGGAAAATGCATAATAGGTGTTGTAGTAAGAATTTCCTGTAGAGTTTCAAATGCACGTTTTTGCACCTCTCCCCAATAGAAATTTCCTTTTCCCCTTAATAATTCCTCCAAGGGCATGTAAATATTTACATATCCATTAATAAACTTTATGTAATACCTTGTGTGCCCCAATAATACACACACCTCGCTCCGCTAGTAGGCTCTTCTAACTCTAAAATCATAGTAACCTTAGCAGGGTCCACTAACAAGCCTTCTTTATAAATGATGTGTCCCATCAAAATTTCAAAGGGGGTGGTAAATATATACTTCTTAATGTTAAAAGATATTCTCAACTACCTAATTTTCTAAAAAATCAGCTTTAAATTGTCACAATGATCTTTCACAAGCCCAAATATTATCCAATCATCTAGATATACTTGTAAGAACTTGTGAATAAAATATGGAAATGTTTGTACCACTATGCATGAAAATATTGTAGGTGTAATTTTTATCCAAATGGCATAACTATGTACGTAGAAATTCTCCACTTGATGGTAAAATTTGTTTTCTCTTGGTCTTCCTCAGCTAGCCTGACCTGATGATAGCAAAAAAATCCATTGGTGAAGGAATATAGTTTACACCCCGTAACACCCTCCAAGATCTCCTCAGTAAATGGTGTGGGAAATGGATCAATCACACAAGCTACATTTAATTACCTATAATCCACATAGTTTATTATTCTACAATCTTTCTTTATGTTCATTACCATAGGGATCACCCATTCCAATTCCTCAATGGGCATGATAATCTCAAAAATTAACATTTTGTCAATTTCTTCTTTCATCTTTATGTGCAAGTTAAGATTCATCGTGTAAGGCCTCTTCCTAACTAGGTTTGTACCTTATTTTAACTTTATCTTGATCTCACCCAATGAATCAGGCATGCCTTTTAAATCATGATAGCCCATAGGAAGCAAATCTTGGTGGCCGTGTAGTAGCTCAATGACTTGGCAATTTTACAGTCAGACTAATAATCCCCAATTATGGCCTCTATAGGCTCAATATCCATTCCAATGTTCACTTTCTTTTTCTTTATAGGCCCATGTTAGGCACCCACCTTTTCATATGCACTATTTAGGACCATGCACATACCTTCTTTATGCTCAAAATCTAAGTTTTCCACTTCTTTATCATAAAATCAATAGACCATTTTACTCTTCTCCTTTTATAGGCAAGCGAAACTATTTAGCCTCTATTTATTCCTCTTTAAAACATGCCTCGAGGATTGAATCATTGAATAACTTCTGAATGAGCTCCTCATCCTTTTCACTATCTCCCATAGTAAAGCACTTCATGACCTACAATGCCTTATTCACCAGAGGTTTAGAAGAAAAATGGTCAAAGTTATAAATCAACCTTTAGTAATTTCTTTCCAATTTCCAATCTCTCTATTCAAATCTGCATATATATACCATGGGCACATGTAGCTTTGCAAGGTGGAATAGAGCTTGTGTACCCACAATGAATGTGGTAAAGCTTCCCATCCCTCTGTCCAGAGTCTCTCACACTATTAAATGTGGAGCTGAAAATGATTATTACCATGGAAATCATATATTTAAGTGGGCTCATTGCTCTTATGAAACATAGCAAATAAAGAAATATTTAACTCCCGCCATTCCAAAATATTATCCATGTGTGCTACCCATCAGTGCACTATTATCCCACATTAATTATATACTAACATATTCCTTCAGTCTACCTAAAATTCCCACTGAACCTCCATAGCAATTAGGAACACCTCTAGATTGTCCTAACCAGTATACAATGGTATCTAGTTGTTTCCCAATCTTCGAACACAACAATTTTTTCTTATACATGTAGATGCACTCTTCCCTTCATGCTTAACCATTTTATATATACCATGGGCCTAATTGTCACATGAAATACTAGTATTATCTCTCATAGAGTGTGCATCATCCCATTGAAGGACCCCTTATTTTGATGATTCAAGAACTTCTAGATATTGAATGGTGCACACATAAATCCTATTTAAATATTCTTCACTTAATGGCTCCACATAAGGTGCAGAAAAATTATATTTAAAGGGGATAATGATGCACTCTTCATTATTTCCAAAGTTGGTATACTCCTTATTGAAACGTAGAATGTAGTTTTTTACATATTATCATTGGAACCTAAGTAACATTATAAAATTATTTTTTTCTATAAGCGCTAAGACATCAAATTCCCCAGTAAACTTGGCCCCCTAAATAGTAGTTGATGCATCCTTTAAAACTTCAATTAGTACGGCCTTAGTCTGGTTGGCCATAAACAAAACATTAAAAGATGGATACAATAGAGGTCTACCCATCTACACCCACACATCTAAAGTGATTACACTTACTACCATGTTTGTGTCAATCAAAATGTTACTCAAAAGCCAACCATCAACAACGTAATTTAGAGTAATCTCCTTATCATAATCCAAACTATCCAGAGGAATATTACCATGTAGAATTTTCCTCTCATGCTCAATCTCAGTGCGTGGATCATTTCCCTTCAATCATATCCCTAATAACGTAATAATGATCTCATGGTACAACATCTTGCAAATCTCTTTCAAATCATCCACATCTCTCTAGTAAATCTCATCTTGTTTCTTTTGTTCTCACTTCCATGACCATTATTTTAGACACTATATCTCACCTTGTAGATTCCTAATGACCTCAATGGTTTCTAGATAAACCTCTTTTTGGTGCATAGGATCTAGATACTTCACATGTAACAATTCCTCTTTAGTAATCGCAGGCTTCTGTTGAAGAATTTCTCTAGAACACGAAACTTCGGCACATGTGGTAATATTCACAAGCACCAAATTAGGATCTAGCACTAACTTTGACATCCATTAGTCCTCTACCATGTGTTATCCACTATCCATCCCTGTACTTCTGTTTTTTTTCTTATACATCTTACTTATATGTTCATACTAATCAGGGAACCACTCATAATTGTGATCCTTTTTGTATAAGGAACAAATAATGTTTTGAGGACACTCATGTTCCTAGTGATCAGGGGATCTGCACATATAAAAGGTCACACTAGGAAAATCACTTCTTCAATCTATGTAACCTTGACCACCGAATCCTCCATGGTATCCTTGACTCCTACCTCAGCCACCATCGGAACGCCCTTCATTGCGATCATATTCATGATGTTCAATTTTATCCTGAGAATTACTAGCAACTCATGTATGGTGTACTTCAACATTAATGGCATCATAGATTTGATAAATTAATTAGTAATATTCAATGTCATGAGTATAATATCTACAAATCTTATAGTAGTTTGACAAATGTTTCCTTATCGCACGTTGCAACAATGGGCATCGGCTTGAACTATGGTCCAAATGAAATATCTTGCATTATAATAAAAGGGAGCACACTAATTTATGGGGGCATATATCCTTAGTATGCCCATCAACTTCAAAATTTTGTACAAAAAATCCCACTGTGCATCTCATGTGTTGATTTAGCAGATAAATTCTCTAACTATTTGAACATTGCTACAATCTAAGCTTCTAAAAATGGGTTCACTCTTGTGTCCACACTCCCTACCACCTTAGTATGTAAAGTTGTTTCAAGTGCCTCATGTGGATCTGTGTAATTTCTATGTGAAATCACTATTCTAAATGGTGTGATTAACCCTACAATGAACCATTGTGCATGTTGGATCATGTATATGTCATAAGATAACTTAGATAAAATTGTTTTGAACCAAACATCATATTCCAGGACACTCTTAGTAGTGACCTACTATTTGTCCGAAAATATGTCGCGTGGACAGATCTATGGACAGACGAGCCAACAGTGTGCAGGGCTTAGCCCCTCTTTGAGATAGCAAAGAGAAACTGGTTTATTGCTATTTCTACTTAGCATGAACCTATGCAAGTCTCACAGATTCTGCCTTCGGGGGTTGGGATCTCATCCCAGTAGAGTGTTCCAGGCTGTGAAAAGAAAGGAATGAAAGAGGGAGAAGAGAAAGAACAGATCCGAAGGGAGAAAAGAAATGAATTCCAAAGCAGAAAGGTCAGAAGATTTATGTTTTTAGTTTGGTAGTAAACAGAGCCAAACCTACTTGCATAAATAAACAAAGCAATACTGATAAACAAATGACGGAAAAGTAGATATGAATCCAACAGATTAAACACATACAGATCTAACGTAAGAAAGATCTAATGTATAACACAACTATTGAGCACAAAGTCTGAATAATTGTATTACTGTTCTTTTCTGTTACAAGAAAGCTCAAAGTCTTTCTCTCCTCACTTCTATTTCTATCTAAAAATGTTCACCCTGAATACAAAAAGTATTCCAATATTTATAGAAGATGAGGGAGAGAGAAGGCAAAATGGAGCCAACCACCTATTTACATAGATATTTACAAAATATCTAAAAGTCATGTTGACTTTGACAACTTTGATGGATGACATCATCCCATGATGCAACATGGATGATGTCATCATTTGTGCCAACACATTTTAGACATTACGAAAAGAAAGTCGGAGAATAGAGAGAAGAAGAAGAAGAAGAAGAAGAAGAAGCTACTCATCATCATCATCCTGCGGCTGAAAAGGGGTTGCCTATTTCTGATGCTGCTCAGGTGATGATATGTGGAACTGAGCGCGGTATTCCAAAAACATGCTGATCATTGGCCCAAATTGATCCTGTGATGGATCCTTGTGCCGTTCACTGATTGCTTCGCAAGTCTCCCGCTCATCTATGAGCTTTTCCGGGAGTTTGGAATAATCTTTCTCCGCCTCGATAAGGAACCCGATGAAGTCCCTACAGGCCAGTAGGTTGTTGATAGATTCAGTGTCGAATGTGACCTCTGGCCCTGTCCCTTGAGAAGCTATCTCCTTGAAGATCCGGATAGTGTCATCAGCTGATCTCAAGGTAAGGGAAGGAGTGAGCAACCCTGGAGTCATGGCGAGGACAATTTTCTCCATTTGATGCATTGCATCCAGGGCCTCTTCCTTTACCTTGTCTATCTTTTCTAAAACAAATTCCAGCTGATCTATCTGATAGTCCAGAGTGGACATAGTTTTGTTGAGGGCCCTTGGATGACCGAAGACTCCGAACTTGACCAGATCTTCGACTTAACAGTCGAACATTTGTTGGAAGGTCTCGTGCTGGAGTCTAGCATGTTCTAACTCTTCTGATATCGGACCTGCTAATGCTTGGAGTTCCTTATTCGCCTTCTCGATGTTTAGGTATAAATTGATATACTCGGCGATTACTCTTTCACTATCCTTGAGGAACTGGCTCCTCCAAGCAGAAACAGCCATACCCTACTCGCCGATCTTTGAATACTCATTGATCTTCTCCTGACTGAGCAGCTCAGGAGTCTCAGTGGCAGTTTTGGGAGGTGCACTTCCCATCTTCTGTAAGGCTTGAAGTAGGTATTTGTTCTGCTCCTTCAGTAGACTTTTCTCCTCTTTTGTTTCCTGAAGCTTTTTGCAGAGCGCATCAACTGCGAAAAGAGCTTCCCCCTGGAGACTTTCTGAGGATGTCCCCATTGTGACTTGGGTCACGGTGAAATCTGACGGAGACAGATCTTCTTTCTCTTTGAGGGGGTCGGGGTACGCTATTTCCATGACTCTCTCACCCGCAGCGCTCTTCAAGAAGCGTGTAACCGGCTTGTGCTTCTTTGCTCCTTTAGCCAGAATGATCGAAACGTCCATCGGAGCGATGGGGACTTTCCTCTTTTGCTGGCTCAGCTGCTGAGAGATCCAAGCTGGTCTTATAGAATAAGGACCAGAGACAGAGGGGGAGGCAGCAACAGTAGAAGAGGGGAAAAACGTGGAGACACGCGGCGGCAGCATTGAAAGAATAGCCGAAGAAGTGCCCACGAGAGGAAGGGAAACCGCAACTACAGAAGACATAGGAAGGGAAGGGAGCTCGGAGATGAGGGAAGAAATAGAAGAAGACAAATCAGCGAGGGAGGAGAAGATAGATGAAGAAGCAAGGGAAAGGGTAGAAGAAGGGGCAGAGGACGCGACCAAAGGCGTGGTCGCTTGAGTCACTCGAGGAGGGGAAGGAAGAGAAGAAGAAGGGATAGAAGGGACTTCTGAAGTTGTAGCAATGCCGACATCCTGAGTGGATGGGCGTATGGGACTATCCTTTGGCGCGGCACATGAAGGGTTTACACAACATCATGTTACTGCAATGGAGGGTGCGCCCGCGCCTTGATAGCTTTATACTTGCGCGAATAAGGATTGTTGCATCGAAACTGGGTGCGCCCTTTGGCACATGGAAACATTATGTAGCATGGATAAAGGGTGCGCCAAAGGATTTTTCAGGAGGCGCGGGATTTATACTTGTAGCATGCAAAAAGGGCTTGCTTTGAGGGCGCATGAGTTCTAGGTGCAGCATGACAAGAGGGTGCGCCATTGGCGCGGGTTTTGGTCATGTAACATTGCATGTAGATGCGCCGAGGGGTGCAACTGTTTTAAGTGTAACAAGACGCGCCAGCGCGCCGTAGAACTAAACTCAACTTGACTTTCTTTTCTCCATTTCAAAGGCCGCTTGGACATACAAGGTTTAAAAAAGTTAGCAGACCAAGCCATTTCAAGACAGATCCCTTTACCAGAAGATCCGGAAAGAGGGAGGGAAAGGAGGAAGAAAAGAGAAGAAAACAGGACAGCACAGGGGGGAAACTAGCTCAAACATATCTTACTTTAACACTGGCTAGTAAACCAGAATACAGACCAAGAACACCCAAGGAACCGAAAGCACAAAAATGGAAAAGAGGGAGAACCTCTCACCTTGAATATATAGCAAAAATGAAAACGGGTCCACAGGGCGACGAAAATGACGAAGCAGAGGCTGACAAGTCCAGAGAGATCACGTGCTTGACAAAAAGAATGAAAATGACATTGGGCGCGCACTGATATTTATAGAAAAACTTGTCATCAATGCACCAACCACTTTCGAAATGGTGCATGAAAGTTACTGTCGACAGGGGAAAGCGTGCGCCCTTTGGCGCACGAAAGTATTCGACAACAGAAGAATGAGCGCGCCTTTGGCGCACCGTATGCATTGTCGACACGAAGTTATGTGTGCCGTTTGGCGCACCAAAACTTGATGTAACAGTGAGATTATATGCGCCCTTTGGTGCACCGAAAGACGTGTTAACATGGAAAACCATGCGCCAAAGGCTTTTAAGGGGGCGCACCAAAACTTGGTGTAACAAGTCAAATCCATGCGCCCAGCCAAAAAAGGCTCAAAAAGACTAAGTTCAAAAACTAGATTTCCCGGGAAGGGATTTTACAACGTTTCGAATGTGAGGGATCCCTAACGAGGGATCGAAACAAAATTTTCGGTATGGTTATCGGTAAAATTGCCCTTGTCAATTTTACGGGATAACAGCTGGCTCTTTCTGGGGACTATCCTTGAGCAAACTCGGGGGTAGAGAATCCCAGATCATATGTGCCTATCCATTGGGTACGGAGTCAAAAACAAGGGGGACCGGATGGAGAACAAAGGAAACACAAAACCAACTGAAAGAAAACACACGATGAAAGAAAACACATGAAGAAAGCAAACACACAACAAAAAGCAAACTGTACAAAGAAGAGAGCAAGCTCTACTTCCTGAAGATCTTGAGATGTTGCCCGCTATAGGGAAGCGGGAGTTCAGCTCCATCCAGATACGAGAGATAGAAACTATTCTCTCCATTGATTTGCTTGATTTTGAAGGGCCCTCTCCACAGGGAATCAAATTTTCCGTGCATGCCCTTTGGCTCTCTTTGCTTGTCCCATAAGAGGACGAGATCTCCCACTTGAAAATTTCTCTGCTTGGCCTTCTTGTCAAAAAGCCTCTTTACTTTATTCTGATGCTCAGTGATCCTGTCGACCACTCTTACTCTTTTTTCTTCAAGTTCTGCCAGATACATGATTTTCTTTTCTAGAGAATTCTGGAAATTTTCATCTTCGATTACTCGTGCCAAGCGTAGAGCAGGAAGTTTGGCAGAAATGGGAAGTTCGGAATCAGTGCCATATAACACTTGAAAAGGTGACATGCCGAGAGATCTCTTGGGGGTAATGCGGTCCGCCCACAAAGCGTCGTACAAAGACTTGTGCCACATCCGCTGATTTTCATCTACTAATTTCCGTATGATGGTCACCAAGTTCTTATTACTGGATTCCGCCTGACCATTTCCCTGAGGGTAATAATCCGAGGCATGTGCTAAAGTTATCCCATATTCATAGCAAAAACTAATAACTTCCCGCGAGGAGAAGTTAGAAGCATTATCAGCAACGATTTTGTTTGGAACGCCGAACCTAACAATGATATTTTCTTTGATAAAACTGCAAACCACCTCAGAAGTGGCGTGCTTGATAGGTATGGCTTCCACCCACTTGGTGAAGTAATCCGTTGCTGTAAGGACATAGCTATGTCCAGCACTCGATTGAGGATTGAGTGCGCTAATAAAATCAATTCCCCATTGCCTGAATGGTTCATTGATGATGACCGGTCTTAGGGGAAGGGCAGCCAACTGGGGCTTGCCGAAAAATTGCTGACAGGGTTCACACTTTGCCACCCAGGTAGCTGCATCTTGAAAGAGCGTTGGCCAATAATACCTAGCTCGAATGATCTTATGTGCTGTCACGGGAGAAGAAAAATGGCCTCCACAGGCTGAATTGTGAAAACTTTCCAGTAGTTTTACTTGCTAGGGCTTGTTAACACATCGCAGGAAGACACCGTCTATCCCGCGCTTATATAAACCGTCATCCCAGATGACATATTTAGCTGCTCTGAGCTTTATAGTGCGCTTCTCCCTCGCAGTTAGGTGCATTGGGAATTCACCGTAGGTAAGGAAGAAAGCGATGTCGGAGTACCATTCGTCACTAGTTGCAACAAATAGAACCAGCGGTAGAGAATCAGGCTCCTTTAGAGGGCTTTGCTCTTCGTTGGCACAATCCTCTTTTCCTTTAGGGCTTTCTAAATCTTTGTTTTCAGCCATTAGCTGACACAGGCCCTTGCCCCTCACCAACTTGGTTGGTTTAATATCCAGGTCATATTCATGGACCTTTGCAATCCAATTTCCTCACAAAATTCCTAACTCCTGCTGAGTTAGAATTGATTTTAACACCGCGGTGTCAGGGAACCAGTACTACCGTATGCGAGTTTAGAATGTAATACCTGAAATTCTTCACTGCTTTGACAACGACAAAGGCATGCTTTTCCAGTTGAGTCATTTTCAGTTCGTGAGGCTTGAGGGGAGAACTCATGAATGCAATCGGGGATTCAATGCCTTCTGAATTCTTTTGCATTAAGATTGCAGACACAGTATGTTCGGAGGCGTAACTATACATAATGAAGTTCCTTGGAGAAATCCGGACATACCAGGACCGGTGCATGAGAAACAAAAGCTTTTATCTCCTCAAACGACCTTTTCCCCTCTCCGCTCCATCTGAAAGTCGGTGACCCCTTCATCATGTTCAGTATGTGGCGAGTCTTTTCGGAAAAGTCAGGAACAAAACGCCTAAGAAAGTTCACCTTTCCGAAGAAAGAATGAACACCATTCTTGCTTGTAGGCAGAGTAAGGCTCTGAATAGCTTTAACCCTTTTAATATCTATCTTCGTTCCTTCTTTGCTAACCACATGTCCTAGCAACTTCCCTTCTGTGACTCCAAAAATGGACTTTTTGGGATATAGGGAAATTCCATGTTCTCGGCACTTGATCAATACTTTCTCCAAGTGATCACAATGATCACTTCGTAGTTTAGAGAACACGGTTAAGTCATCTAGATAAACTACAATGAATTTTCCCATCATACATTTAAATGCAAAGTCCATGGCCTGTTGAAAAGTAGCACCTGCATTAGTTATTCCAAAAGACATCCTGCTGTAGGCAAATGTACCCCAGGGAGTATTGAATGTTGTTTTGAATTGATCTTTAGGCGAGACCTCAATCTGATTGTAGCCTGAAAAACCGTCAAGCATTGACAGCATCTCTGATCTAGTTACTGCTTGCAGAACTTGATCCATTATTGGAAGAGGGTAGTTGTCTTTCAGCGAAGCTTGATTCAAGTTTCGGAAGTCTACGCATATGCGTATCTCACCATTTTTATTGCGCACTGGCACAATATTGGCTACCCAAGTGTTGTGATGGATAGGGAAGATGATTCTTGCATCCAGCATCTTCTGAATTTCGGCTTGAATGGTGCCCGAAATCTTCAGGATTATAGTGCCTCTGCTTCTGGCGGAAGGCTTTAACATCGTCTTTCAACGGAATATCGTGCTGAACGTCCTTTGGCTTGAAGGAATTTAGATCGGCATAGGACCATGCCAACACATCCATATATTTCTTCAGCAACTTGACAAATTTCCATTTCTCTTTAGGCGTGCAACATTTGCCAATGTTTACAAATTGCGGGTGTGCCTCAGAACCTATATTGACTGGTTCTGTTTCTGGGGATGAGTCAGGAACATCTTGCTTCCTCTTTTTCATAAAACGGTCGTGCCTGTCAAACAAGCGCTCCAGAGAAACCAGGCCTTTCAGAATTTTATTTCCCTTGAGCTGACATATGTCGTCGTTCTCCTCTGTTTCGTGGTTTTGACCGTTGATTGATTCACGACATGTAGAGGTGGATCCTTCGAAATACAACTCATCAAAATGTTTCTGATTTTTCTAGAAAGGTAATGAGGTGATTATCATCATTGAATACCTGCCAATGCTGAGAGTTATCTAGTACGCTCTGGTGGAAAACCACTTCAATGGTATATTTGTTTGTTTTCAAACCTGGGTGTGGGAGCATGAGAGATGCTGAAACAGCCAATGAATCGGCCATGTCATTTTGAGATCTTGGAATTGCTCCTATTGAAAAGGCATCAAATTATTCGATGCTGTCCCATACTGCGTTACGGTAGTGCCTGAGCCTTTCATTTTTTACTTGGTAAATCCTTTTGACCTGATTTACAACTAGCTCGGCATCACCTTGAACTTTCAGATTCTTTAATTCCTCTTTCTTTTGCAGCTTGCATACTGAGCAACAGAGATTCATACTCAGCAGTATTGTTAGTGTTGAAAAACTGAAACTTGAAAGAGAGAGGAATGACTTCCTCTTCAGGAGATATCAGCACAACTCCAGCGCCACATCCACTAGTCGCGCAACTGCCATCGAACTGTAAGGTCCAGATCTTATTACAGATCCTTTTCTTGAACGAAAACGTCCTTTGTATCCGCCTCGGTAGACAAAAAGTAGTTCCCCATCCCTGATGATTCAAAAAGGATTTGGGCTTTGGGGCCCTCAGAGCTAGTAACCAAGTACTTCTTTTGCGATTCCGGCTCCAAAGTTTGCATTACGCCTTTGACAGGAATTCTAGCTTTGGACCAGTCCATATGAATTTCTCCACCAACTTCACTGCAGAAAGCTCCTTCCTAGCAGGATCCCATAGGCTGTCTGGAATGTCAGCAACGAGGATTGTCATCTTTACTCTCTTTATCTGGGAAAGCCGCAAATGCGAATTGCGCATCTTTGATTTGACCAACCAACGGAACTTGCTTGGTTTCCAATGAATAACATCTGCCGAAAGGCTTGGTAAGAGTAAGGCCCAAAGCATGGGTGACTTTTGCCGGCATGACATTGTCAGAAGCTCTGGAATCAATTATGCAGTTACTCAACTTGTGCCCATTGATCAGCAGGGAGAGATAGAAAGGTTCTATCTTGCCTGACGCAGATGTTGAGGCAACATTTATATGGGATTCAGGAGGAGTGGAAAGGATTCCTTTTGGGGAAACCTGTTTAGACGTAACAGCTTGACTCTGAATATATTTAGTTAATCTTACAAGCTGTTCGGGATTTGACTGAAGGTATTCAGCTTCAGACATTTGGATCTTGGTCTTTTTTGCATGAACTATTATATCGAATGCGGCCAAGGGTTGCGTTGGTGAGGGAATGAGTCCTTCACTTCGCGATGGTGGAACATGGTTACTGATCTTGATAGGAATATGAGGGGGCTGATTCGGAGGAGAGATGGGCGGAAAAGACTTCTTTGCAAAAGACTTAACAGGGAGTTGAGTAGGAAGAGGATTACCTCTTTTAACCATGGTTGGAGGTACGTTTGACACGACCTTCTGTTTCTGCGTATGGGCAGCAACTTCTGCTTCTTTTCCTTGCGAGCGGGTAAAAATAGCATATGATTGTCCGCTCGCATAGCCTTGAGTACTCTCTTCTTCATCAGATTCATCCTCATCAAATTCCATGTATCTAATAGTAGAGTCGCCAGTCGGCTCACCGACATCTTGATCATCTTCACCCTGAGACGAAGGTTCTTCATAGTAATGCTCTTCTTCTTCAATCTCGGCCAGAGCATTGACCGGAGGAGCTTCAAGCACCAGCCGTGGAGTAGTTGCAGGTAGGTGCGGCCTTTGTGAAACATTGTTGGGAACAAAACTCCTTCGTTGAACGTCTCGGTATGAGGAACTAGGAGCCTGGGCCAACTACTTTTTCAATGCGAGCAGATCATTTGCCATCTTTTGGAATGCCGGATCAGACGAAGTTATAGGTGAGGTATCTGAAGATTTGGACTTGGATGATTCCTTCTTCAACTCACCAGATATTATCAAATTGTCTTCTATCCGAATGGAAGCATCCTGAGTGAGAGGCAGAGTAGCTACTCGCTCTTGAAGGAGCAAGAAGCTGACTTTTGAGCTCATGGCGTTCATGAAGAAACAATTCTGATTCTCCGGTGTTGGAAGCATGGCAGTAGGGACACGGTTGATTAATGCATTGAACTGGGTGACGAAATCGTGCATAGTCTCATTGGCTTCCTTTCTTCAGGTGCGTGATCTGTGATAGCAATGCAAATGCATCCTCTGAAGGCTTGTATACCTGTCTTCAAAATCTTCCCGCAAGGTTGCCCAAATGGTGATAGATGCGGCTGGCAAATGCTGAAACCATTCGGCTGCGGGCCCTTGTAGAGTCTCCAGAAAAAGGCGAACTGACACCTCTTCATGAGTCACGTCCAAAATACTACATGAAATAATGAATGTAGATATGTGGGAATCCGTGCTTTGATTTCCGCTCCCGTTGAATTTAGGAAAATTCTTTGGGTTTCTGTGAGGGAGTGCGTCAACTAGATGTGGCAAAGCCAGACGGACCCATAGCGTTTCCCCACGGTACTGCCATTTGGAAGGCTGGAAAAAGCACACGAGCTGGGAGGGTGGTTCCACTGAGCAGCAAGGCACTACAAAGGGATGTAGATGTTCCTTGCAAAAGAATTTTTCTTCGTGAAGGTGAGACACTCCTGGATGATCGGCTAGCCGAGCTTAGCACTGAAAAACATGCCGGTGTTACGCTGAAATGGTGCCTTTGAAGCAGATCGAAAGTAGGATCAACTTCTCCACGGGCTCTCCTGCTGCGTGTAAAAGGTTCACTTGCCAACGTACCTTCCAGATCTGCGATATTATGGCGTAGATTTAAACTTTATTTTTGGGTGTACTTGCTGATTTTCTAGTTTTTCTGTCAAAAACCAGTAGCATGCACTTTTCTGGATTTTTAAAATACTATCCTCTTCGAAAAACCGATTGCGGTTAATGACAAATGATAAATAGCAGCGAGGATAAGATGGAAGGGAAGAATAGCAGGCTGATTTTCAGATCCGATCTTTACTTTTTCAAAGGGTTTCAAACCTTTTTTAGAAAACAGTCAAAAACTCAGATCTACGGAAAAATGCTAACTTTGATAAAAACTCCGCGAACTAAATATCTGTAACTAGGTCCGATTTATGGATCTCAGAAGAAAGTTTTCAATTTCGGGCACTTTTACAAAATTTTTGGATTTTTATGAAAAAGTTCAAATTTGCAAACAGGCAGTGATCTTATTTATAATTTTTTGATTTTATATTATACCACCACCATAGATCTGACAGATCTGTTCGATTCCCCAGCGGAGTCACCAAAAACTGTTGGTCCGAAAATCTGTCGCGCGGACAGATCTATGGATAGACGAGCCAACAGTGTTGCAGGGCTTAGCCCCTCTTTGAGACAGCAAAGCGAAACTGGTTTATTGGTATTTCTACTTAGCAGGAACCTATGCAAGTCTCATAGATTCTGCCTTCGGGGGTTGGGATCTCATCCTAGTAGAGTGTTGCAAGCTGCGAAAAGAAATGAATGAAAGAGGGAGAAGAGAAAGAACAGATCTGAAGGGAGAAAAGAAATAAATTCCAAAGTAGAAAGGTCAGAAGATTTATGTTTTTAGTTTGGTAGTAAACAAAGCCAAACCTACTTGCATAAATAAACAAAGCAATACTGATAAACAAATGACGGAAAAGTAGATATGAATCCAACAGATTAAACACATACAGATCTAACGTAAGAAAGATATAATGTATAACACAGCTATTGAGCACAAAGTCTGAATAATTGTATTACTGTTCTTTTCTGTTACAAGAAAGCTCAAAGTCTTTCTCTCCTCACTTCTATTTCTATCTAAAAAATGTTCACCCTGAATACAACAAGTATTCCAATATTTATAGAAGATGAGGGAGAGAGAAGGCAAAATGGAGCCAACCACCTATTTACATAGATATTTACAAAATATCTAAAAGTCATGTTGACTTTGACAACTTTGATGAATGACATCACCCCATGATACAACATGGATGATGTCATAATTTGTGCCAACACATTTTAGACATTTCAAAAAGAAAGTCAGAGAATAGAGAGAAGAAGAGGAAGAAGAAGAAGAAAAAGAAGAAGAAGTTACTCATCATCATCATCCTGCGGCCGAAAAGGGGTTGCCAATTTCTGATGCTGCTTAGGTGACGATATGTGGAACTGAGTGCGGTATTCCAAAAACTTGCTAATCATCGGCCCAGATTGATCCTATGATGGATCTTTGTGCCGTTCACTGATTGCTTCGCAAGTATCCCGCTCGTCTATGAGCTTTTCCGGGAGTTTGGAATAATATTTCTCCGCCTCAATAAGGAACCCGATGAAGTCTCTACAGGCTAGTAGGTTGTTGATAGATTCAGTGTCGAATGTGACCTCTGGCCCTGTCCCTTGAGAAGCTATCTCCTTAAAAATCTGGATAGTGTCATCAACTGATCTCAAGGTAAGGGAAGGAGAGAGCAACCCTGGAGTCATGGTGAGGACAATTTTCTCCATTTGATGCATTGCATCTAGGGCCTCTTCCTTTACCTTGTCTATTTTTTCTAAAACGAATTCCAGCTAATCTATCCGATAGTCCAGAGTGGACATAGTTTTGTTGAGGGCCCTTGGATTGCCAAATACTCCGAACTTGACCAGATCTTCGACTGAACAGTCGAACATTTGTCGGAAGGTCTCGTGCTGGAGTCTAGCATGTTCTAGTTCTTCTGATACTCGGACCTGCTAAGGCTTGGAGTTCCTTATTCGCCTTTCTCGATGTTCAGGTATAAACTGATATGTTCGGCGATTACTTTTTCACTATCTTTGAGGATCTGGCTCCTCCAAGCAGAAACAACCATACCCTGCTCACCGATCTTTGAATACTCGTTGATTTTCTCCTGACTGAGCAGCTCAGGAGTCTCGGTGGTAGTTATGGGAGGTGCACTTCCCATCTTCTGTAAGGCCTAAAGTAGATATTTGTTCTGCTCCTTCAGTATCCTTTTCTCCTCTTTTGTTTCCTGAAGCTTTTTGCAGAGTGCATCAACTACGGAAAGAGCTTCCCCCTGGAGACTTTCAGAGGATGTCCCCATGGTGACTTGAGTCACAGTGAAATCTGCCAGAGACAGATCTTCTTTTTCTTTGAGAGGGTCAGGGTACGCTATTTCCATGACTCTCTCACCTGCAGCAGCTCTTCGAGAAGCGTGTAACTGGCTTGTGCTTCTTTGCTCCTTTAGCTGGAATGACCGAAAATTCCATCAGAGCGATGGGGACTTTCCTCTTTTGTTGGCTTAACTGCTGAGAGATCCATGCTGGTCCTATAGAAGAAGGACCAGAGACAGAGAAGGGGAGGCAGCCGCGAGTAGAGGAGGGGAAAAACGTGGAGACACGCGGCGGCGACATTGAAAGAAAAGCCGAAGAAGTGTCCATGGGAAGAAGGGAAACTGCAACTGCAGAAGACATAGGAAGGGAAGGGAGCTCAGAGAGGAGGGAAGAAATGGAGGAAGACAAATCAGCGAGGGAGGAGAAGATAGATGAAGTAGCAGGGGAAAGGGTAGAAGAAGGGGCAGAGGACACAACCAAAGAGGTGGTCGCCTGAGACACCTCGAGGAAGGGGAAGGAAGAGAAGAAGAAGGGATAGAAGGGACCTCTGATTTCTGTAGCGATGCCGACATCCTGAGTGGATGGGCCTATGGGAACTATCCTCTGCCGCTTCAATTCTCTGGCGAATCAAGAGTTATGACTTGTTCTGACTCTGAGGGAAGGAGGACTTTCAGGGGCTCTCCTCCTGAATGGTACGAGACTCACCCTCTGCACCTTTTCCTTTTAGCTACTTCTTGGATCTTAGAGGTGCGTTGCCCAAAGGGGAAGTTGTGAAATCTACCCCGAGGTAGATTAGTCCGTTAATGCAGCACCAATGCTCTGTTCTCCGCATAGTCTCTTTGACCCTCTCCTCAATAGTTTGTGGAGCCTTGCTTCCTGTCAATGGCCGGGAAGGGCCAATCGTCTCCTTCTATGTCATTGTACACTTTTTCTAGTTTCGTCTTCCGTGGTTTGGAAGCCTTTGGGGACAATGGCCACTCCATATTGGATAATTTCCTCCAACGCTAAGTGTGAATGATACTTTCTTCTGAGTTCCACCTCGTGGATGACGTCAATATAAATATCCTCATATTTGAGGGACATGGATCGGATCAAGCTTAGCCCTAGGCAGGCAGCCTCTCGGGTCGAAGGTAGGCCTGACTGGGAAATCATGCTTCAAGTTGAGGAGTTCTAGCTTAGCATACATCTCCTTCACCTTGTGGTAGGTGGAGCATGTGTATCGGCCCACTGTGAGGGGGAAAGGAGTTCCGCCCTTATTTCTTTTGAGGCATTTTTGATGGTACGTGACCAGCTGTCTTGATAGTTCTAATAGAACCAGCTTTGGTCCAGCATACCTTGGCAACTTGGTTGGTTCGCCCAAGAAATTGACTGCCCTCAGATAGGTGAACGTGGGAAACTGGGTGAACAAGGCCCCCCACTTCTCCACAGTTGACACAATGTTCTTGGTCGTGCGGCCATGAGTTAAATTTGGCCGCAACATGCACATGATGTGATAGAAGAAAACATCATTTATTTTAGCAAACTGAGGGATGCTATTCTCCAGCCTCAGCTCTGGATAATATTCATATATTTTGACCTAAGGCCAAATTCCACTTTGGTTGAGCCCTGGGTAATCTCTTTCAGATGCAGCAGCGTAGACTACGTAGGAGTTCATATGGAACACTCATGTTGTGGCGAGCTGTTGTAGCTGCTCAGATATGGTGCTGCTTATTATCTCCCCCCCAGCAAAAGCGCTGATCGGGTAAATTCTTATTCATTCTCTCCAGGTACCGCAGCATCCACTTATGGAAATAGTGGGCATTTGAAAGCCTGAAGACTCTGCTCAGGAAAGTGATAGTATCACTGAGTTCCTCTGAGAAATCACTTCGGTGGATAGTCTGAGGCCACCGGGTCACCACCTTCTTGTTCTTTAGGTAGACCTCATTCATCAACTGCATGCATTGGTCTTCGTTGTCTTCCCAGGACTTTATGCATTCTTGTTGGCTAACAGCCACGTAGTTCCGGTGGTGAGGGATGCCAAGCATTAACTCAAAATGACGGGCAGTGAGGTTTATGACTACCTCGCCCTTACTGTTCTCGACACATCTTATGTCTTTGTTGTAACATTGGGCAATAACCATCATGAATTCGTTGTTTACAGCGCTAACTGGGATTCCTCCGGCGAAGTGCAGGGCACTTCCTATTAACTTGTCCATCCATGGACTTCTTGTGACTTTCTGAGTTCTAACCCAGAACTCATCCATGTCAATGTGACCCAATTCTGAGTCTCTGACATCCATACTACACTCAGCCTGTGATTCGGGCATCCTGACCCTCTGATATTTGTATTTCATCTCTTCTTCTGTTAGCTTAGCCTTTCCTCTTTGTTTGGCGGGTCTCTTGCTTGACGTAGATATGTGTTCTTTCGAACTCAGCTGCTAATCTGCATGAAGAAGAAGTGAGACCCAATCCACAAAATGTTGAATTAGTCATTTTATCTTCCATTAGAATGCTAACAGAAGAAAGAGTTAGAGATTTTAAGGCTCAGGGCACAGGGCGCATGAAAAATGCAACTGGCAAGCCAAATAGATAAGGCGCACATAAAAAGAGTGTTGCAGAGGTTAAACTGGCGCCAAAGGCGCATGGCGCACGGATGAAGCAGGTTGCATTTTATAGCAGGGCGCATGGAAAGAGTATGTTACATGAAGGTTTGGTACGCCCTTTGGCGCATGGATGGATTGTGTAACATTAACAAATGGTGCGCCAAAGGCTTTGGCGCGGCGCATGAAGGGTTTACAAAACATCATGTTACTGCGATGGAGGGTGCGCTTGCACCTTGATATCTTTATACTTGCGCGCAGAAGGTTTGTGTTGCATAGAAGCATGGGTGCGCTCCTTGGCGCATGGAATCAGGATGTAGCATGGGTAAAAGGCGCGCTTTGCCATGAGTTCTAGATGTAGCAGGACAAAAGGCTGCGCCATTGGCGTGAGTTTTAATCATGCAACAAGGCGTGATAGATGCGCCGAGGGGCGCAACTGTCTTAAGTGTGACAAGACGTGCCAGTGCGCCATAGAACTAAAGCTCATTGCTCAAATCATTTTCATTCTTTCTCTTCATTTCAAAGATAGCATGGACATATAAGGTTTCATATAAAAAATATTGGCTTAGACCAAGCCCTTTCAAAACAGCAATACTCTTTACCAGCAGATCCAGAAAGAGGGAGGGAAAGGAGGAGGAAGAAGAAGAAAGGAAGATAGGACAGCACAGGAGGGAAACTAGCTCAAACCATATCTCAATTTAACACCGGCTAGCAAACCACAACGCAGACCAAGAACACAAACCAAGAACACCTAAAGAACCGAAAGCACAAAAATGGAGAAGAGGGATAACCTCTTACCTTAGAATATATAGCAAAATTGAGAGCGGGTCCATAGGGCGACGAAAACGACGAAGCAGAGGTTGACAAGTCCAGAGCGATCACGTGCTTGACAAAAAGAATGAAAATGACATTGGGCACGCACTGATATATATAGAAAAGCTTTTCATCAATGCGCCAACCACTTTTGAAATGGCGCATGAAAGTTGTTGTCGACAGGGGAAAGCGTGCGCCCTTTGGCGCACGAAATTATTTGACAACAGGATAGATTGAGCGCGCCTTTGGCGCACCATATGCATTGTCGATATGAAGTTATGTGCGCCCTTTGGTGCACCAAAACTTTGTGTTGCAGCGAGATTATGTGCACCCTTTGGCGCACCGAAAAGTGGCGCAACAAAAGCAATGTCAACAATAAGGCGCATGCGCCTTGGCGCACGCAAAAGAGACCCAACATCCTTTGGCACATCGAAAGACGTGCTAACATGAAAAACCATGTGCCAAAGGATTTTAAGTGGGCACACCAAAACTTTGTGTTGCAAGGCAAATCCATGCGCCCAGCCAAAAAGGCTTTAAACAGACTAAGTTCAAAAACTAGATTTCCCGGGAAGGGATTTTACAACGTTTCGAACGCGAGGGATCCCTAACAAGGGATCGAAACAAAATTTTCGGTATGGTTATTGGTAAAATTGCCCTTGTCAATTTTACGGGATAACACCTACTTAATATATGTAAGCATGCTTATGTTCTTCTGCTCAAACTCAAGGATATTAAACTCTTTTAAGATAGCATCTCATAACATTGTATAATTCACATAGATCTGATCAAGATAAAAAGTTCTATAGCAACTATTCGTGTGCCCCTACAACATAGTCACAAATTAACTAGACTTGCATTCTAGTGTTGTAATTCCCTTGGCATGCCATATTATTTAAGACATATGAACATGTTCAGATGCATATTCAATGCCTATATACTTTGGAAGATGGAGAGACATCTCCATATAAATTTTTTTAGGTTGGTGTAGACCTTTCCCACAAGATGTAGAGCCTATATTTCCTTCTGTGTTTCCACCACCTCCATAAGATCCACTAGCACTTAATCCACCTAATCCTTGCTAACCACCCACTCCAAAAGGAAACAAGATAGAGGATGCACTTCCTTATGCTCCAAAAATCATGGTGAACTACACTCCCATAGTCTATGAAGTTACACTACATCTAGATGTTATACTACATCTAGATGTTATACTAATGTTTTGTGTTCCCACATTCTGTGGCAACGATGCGTAAGAAAAGATACCTTCACCTTGATCTCAACATAAAATTGATAAAAATTACATCATAGATGAATACACTACCTATTTTACCCTAAAAATTGAGTATAAATTAACTCTATCCACTACAATTCTACTTCCCACACTAGTGTGTTTGTAATTAATTGTTGTAGATTTTAGAAAACTAATTACAAGGGATAGGCTGCCAAGTAGGTTCAGATGTGGGCCTGTAGTCCACACTCTCTCTCTAGGCACATCTTTATAAGAAAATGAAGAGGTTTCTCTACAATTACTTCCCAAATGGGGAGCTTCCAGATGCTTTAGATCCACATCTTCTACGTGAGACCAAAGCCCTTCATGAGCCACCTCCCTCCATAACACCATTCTTTCTGTCATCTCTCATTGTTTCACTATATCTCTCTCACATGCTTCATTAAAATTCATCCCCATATCTTCTCTCTATCTCTCTACTGCTAGGTATTCCATCTTTACCAACCCTTTTCCTGTCCCCACACATGGTGGAGTTTAGCTAGCAATAGGATTCTTTCCCAAATACATGGTTACGATCAATAACTTGATTGCTAACGAAATACAATGTAAATAATATCCTCTAGGCTCGTGTAAAAACTGAAACTCAACAACCTCTGGGCATGAGTAAGTCAAAAATTTATACTCGAGGATATAGATATTCAAAACAATATGCAACTAAACATCCATAGAGTGCATCTAAATCAGATCAGTATCATACAACGCTTGGAATTCTTCTTGTTTCTAAACAAGTGTGTGAAACCTCCAGTTTCTCTTAGACGCATAAAAAAACAACCACTCGTACAAATCGATAGGAAATATAGCAAAGAGCATCTCATACAAATTTTTATATAGATTTTGTTCAACCCACGTGCCTGCATCAAACTCAGGTCTTGTACTAAATCTTCAAGCATACTATTCTTCTAGATCTTCTAACAACTCCTCAATACCAGAAAACATCAACCGGTATGTCTTCATCACGCAAAATCCTGAAAATAAATTAAAAAGATCTCTAAGAAACGAAACCAATGACGTAGCCTAGAATATAACCAAATAGCCCAAGGTGCACTGACACATCACTCAGACTGAACTAATTTCTCACCAAAAGTGTTCAAGGGTACCAGGTCCCTCATTATAGTAACTTATTCAAGATGTTAGCATGATTTTCAAGTATACTTCAGGTCCATAACAAAAAATTAATTAAACCACAATGCATAACTAGATCTAAAACTTAACCATATGAAAAATTGACTAAACAATTACTATAATGAGATTTACCATGCAAGAACAAAATTTAGTCACATCTAACACCAATATCCATCCAATAGTATCCATTATATTAAGTGTTGTAAAATATAAAAATATTCATACATCATAATAATGTCACCATGAGTCATGCACGCAAACAAACCAACAACATAACTCTATAATAGATGGTATATCTAAATCATGCAAAGCAATACAAATTTATAGGGGTGGGAAGTTTCCTTCACTGCCCATGTACCTTCCAAAAATAGGCTACATGCTAATAATATCCATGTGAATTTATAAGAGAATAAAAAAGCATGCAAGTGCTCAATAATAAATCTCCTATAGTTAACTTTAAGTTAAGACCCTATTATTAGCATAAAACTCGGCATGGCACTTGAACTACTACAAAACAAAAAATAGCCTTGGCATAATATTTAATTCATGGTGCCATTATGTGCCCAACATTCCATGTCCCAAAAAATATCCTTATATCAACAATTACTAAGTCCTATGTACAGGCTTGCCCTACCTTACTATATTTCTACGCTCCATCATGCACCTTATGTTTGCACACCCAAAAATTATGTGCTCACAAGACTTAGGCTATATTTGTTAGCCCAACACACATACCTTATACACCACATATTTTTCACAAAAACATATTTCTACAGAATGAATCCCTTTGTATGACCCCTTGGTATACCAGATTAGTTTCTCTTGTAATTTTTTTCCTAAGAACTTTCACATTTTTTACTCCATTACGCATACCTATACCCATCCTAGTCCTTGGGGAACCCTAGTTACTCACACATACACCTTTTTCAGTGTAAAATAAATTACACATATACACTTGTACATCCACACATTTAAAAAATGAATCCAAACTCATTTTTTCTCATCAATTCTCAGTTTGAGGGGGGAACACACCCTCACCAAAAGGCTATGGAAACACACCCTTTTATATTTTGTCTCATGATTGGTCCTTATAAATATCTCAATGAAAATGGGAAAATATAAACACTAGAATTATGTCACCCTAATTTATACCTAGATATACACACCTTAGAACACTCCTCCATAAATACACATGACCACTTTACCCATCACAATATTTACCAACACAAATCTACACATGTATTCACTATTTTAGCTCACCAACCACCTGTAACCATACAAAACAAATATAACAACCTCAACCCACCAAAATACTCCCCATGGAATTTAAACAATGCCAAAACCATTACAATTTTCATCAAACCTAAAATGAATGTAGTTGGAACCAAATTTAACAAAACTTCTAAAAAATCTAGGAATCAGTATTGATTCCCTGAATTAGTGTTGATCATTGTTGAATTGGTACCAATTCCCTGAATCAGTTTTGATCATTGTGGAATCAATATTGATTCCCTCAATTGGTGTTGATCATTGTGGAATTAGTCCTGATTCCCTAAACTGGTTTGGATCATTTTTGGAGTCAATACTGACTCCTTAAATCAATTTCAATCATTGTGAAATGGTACCAATTATGTTAAACAACATCAATTCTATATAAACCAGCACGTGTCTTTTCCTAAGGATATGGTGAAATTTTAGGTAGTAAGGTTTTCTGAGTGAACATTTGGAGAGTTGAATTATTGACTCATATTGGAGTGAAGAAGAAAAAACAACCTATTACAATAGCCTTCTTTTGGATAATCCGTCTTCATCATTCAATCATTTGATTCATCTTCCCCACAAAGGTATTCCTTTCATTTTATTTTTCAAGCCATTATTTTAAGATTTAATAATAGTATTCTTTATTCCAATCAATAATTTAAGCCTAAAACATCCCCATCTAATCATCCACTTAGAAAATTTTCATGGTGAAGAATTTATGATTATAAACACAATAATTGAAACCTATCATACAGAATGACATCAATCAACATGATCATTATTGATTCCTATTAAAATTTCCTAACCTTACATATTTAATATATTTTGATATATTGCCTACATATTTTCAAGTCATGGTTAATGTTATCCTGTGTGTAAGCATGGATTTATATTATATGACCATTCAAGAAGTAGTTTATGAAGCCACCAACATCTATGAAATTCCCATATTCCTTCAACCTATCATGTTGAAGAAATATGATATCAATAATGAATTGAGTATATGTGTCATCATTCTTACACCTAATCCAAATGACATCCCCGAACAATAAGACCTTCTTCTTGAATATAATGATGAAGCCAACCTTTATTGGGCCAATAATTTAAATCCACATCATCCCATCATTGAATACATTTATTAAGTCCCATCTTCTAAGAATTGCATATTAGTAGTTTGTTATCCATGTTGTATTATATTATTGTTTGTAATTACATCATTTGTTATCTCTAGCTCAATTACTTACAAGTGGATTGACATCTACAAAAGGGAATTTTTTCCTTCTTGGTACTAACAATTTCTAGGTAACTCACCTATTATTTTACAAATATATCATTCTCAAAGTACTTGTTTAAAGGTTTTCCTTCCCATACAAAAAGGGGTTCAGATTCAATGGTGCAAATATTTCATCACAGAAATAGGTCTGAACCATGTTATCATTCTAAATTTTAGTGTTTAATTTCTTAAAGGAATTAACTCAAGCTAAAATTACTAAATAATGACATAATGTGACATGATAGGCTAATAAGACATAATGACTTGAAAATTGTTTGTAGTTATTAGATGTGTATGTGAAAGTATGTGTCGAAATAATGTACCTAGAGAAAAGAGTGTAACAATCACTAATATAATCATAATTTTTCATTGACCAATGTTTTTAGAGAAATATAATGTAACAAAAATTGATATAAGAGTAAGGTGCATCAACTATTTTTCCTATAGAAAATAATGTAACAAAAAATTTGTATCGACCAAGTATGTTAATAAACCATCTGTGTTTTAAACCAAATATACCATAAAAATGTGTGTGTTGGGATTTTATAACACTAGCATGTAATAAAATAAATAGATAAAGATAAAAAAATTAGATATTATTGGCGAGAAAATTTTCTGTGTGGACAAACTTGTAGATTTCTTACCAATACTCTGGGAATCTAAGTCCCTCTACTTAACCAATGCATCTACCATATGTGCATGCAAGAGAAAGTGTGGATTTCTGTGGTGGTATTTCGACCGGGGATCCAACAGGGGAGCTCCACTGACCCTGCGAAAAAGCTAGCAATCTCTTGCTAGGGAAGTATTCGTTTGTAGAGCGGGAAAGGGGAGTGAGAAAAGAGGTAGGAGAACTAATGTTGTAGGTAGAAAATAAAATTCATGCACACACACTAGTTAGAAACTTCAACACATGCATTTATGAGAAGAAACAACTTTGTGAATAGCAACAAGACCAAATAGAACTTATTGATCACCAAGTATCAAGAAACCCCTTAGTCAAAGAAATCTAGAAATTCCTTCTTGTTATATTAATTGCTCAAATAAAAGTTGTACATAATGTGGGAATGGAAGAAATTTGAGAGGGGAAGAGAGTATAAGAAAATGGATATCTCCTTTTCTTTCTCTAGGTACAATGCACTCTTGAGTTTAAAAAGATCAATTGCCAACCCTTTGCAATGGGAATGGTATTACAATTTATAGAATGAGAGGTGACTTATCGTCTTCCTCATGACCTTTCAAATACCTTAATATGACTTAAGATTGTTCATATTCCACTTTAAATATTTAAGTCCCTTTTATAATAGCAAGGCGACTTAATTTACATTATATTTCTAAAGTCATTTAAGTCATATTAAAAAGTGCAATCCTCAACGCAAAAATATAACATTGAAGAGAGAGAGTTTCATATGAGGAGCGAAGAGAGAGAGATAGAAGAGGAATAAGAAGAAGAAGAAGAATTATGCCGAAGGATGAGTTGCTAGAGTGGACTTGGCTCTATTCTCTAACTGTTCTCCACTTCGTAATACTAAGAAGGCTTCTGACCCATCCACTTTGGCTTCATATCTCCCTTATACAAATCAACTTACTATTTTTAGAAAGTATGAGAAATCATGTCCCCGATCTTCAATTTGATGTTGCGGCTCAGTTTTCCTCTTTCTCCCTACGTTTCTTGTTCCTTCTAGATCAACTTCCTATTTTTAGCAGGTCTTCGAGGGCACACTTAATATTTTTAGTAAGTGCCAAAAATGTCCGTTCTGGTGGATTCTTAGTTGTACTGCACCTCCAATGTCTTCGTCTTCTTCACAGGTTCTTCTATTGATGACTTTCCCAAAATAGCAGTTCCTATGTAGTAGACCTACTATTTTTAGAAATTTTTCCTCTGGAAGTTGGATTGATGTGGAACAATTTTTTTTTTGATATGGGTTTTTTTCCAATATCCTCCCTCTGAAATTTCGGTCCGACCCGCTTAATAGTCTAGGAGATTTTAAAGTTTTAATTTTCAGACCAGGAAATGCTTCTAGGTACGGTAGCCATTAATGGACCTCAAAATTGTAGGTCTGGTTTTCTCCTCTATTTACAAATAAAATTATTTTTTTGATGTGGGTTTTTTCTTCTGGTGCTTCACGTGTAATCTTACTTCGATCCGGAAACCAGTTTGATGGGAAATCCCATTGCTTTCTTCATTTAGCCAGAAAGGAGATTTCTTCGTTGTGGATGCTCTGTCACACATGGGGGGGAGTTTTAAGGTGTCTTCTTGATTTCCTTTGGTAGAGGAACGAGCATAAAATAATATATTATTGTTTTATGCATCCGTTTGGGAGATTTCTTCAACGTCTCATTTCATGGCTATGGATTTTTCTCCGTTTTCTCCTTTTGTGCTTCGTGCTTCTCCTTATGTGTTTGATGAGGATTCATTCTGGGACCTGCATGATTTCATGGAGTTAGAGGGGAGTGAATTTTTAGTAGGTCTGGTTTAAGTTCTTGCAATGTTGGAGTGATGGAAAAAAGTTGCAGAGGAAGTATAGAGGAATGAAGTGCACATGCAACTGTTAGAAGTTAGAAGCGGAAAAAAGTGGCACTTGGAATTTTTTTGAAAAGATATACACAGGTAGGGCTTGGGCACATTTTTCAATGCATTATGTCCCTAAACTTAGGGACACAGGGGACATAAAATTCCACAGTGGTCAAGAGCATGACATGTGGCGTTTGATCCAATGGCAGGGAATGAAGGAGGAAACAACTGATTTAAAGCACTAGGAGCTGAAAGGAGGTCACATGGGTGTCCAAAAGACTCCCTATGGGGGCTGGGCACATTTTTCAAGTTATTTTTTCCCCCACCTTAGGTGCATAGGGACATAAAATTCCACGGTGGGCCTGAATTTAACACGTGGCACCCGATCTGACGGTAGGGAATGCACGTTCCAAATAAGCACCTGGGGGCAGAAGTGCGGTCACGTGGGTGTCCAAATGACTCCCCATAGGGGCTGGGTGAATTTTTAAAGTTCTGATGTCCCCCATCTCAGATGTATAATGGAAATAAAATTCCACAGTGGTCCTGGAGCTGACATGTGGTGTCCGATCTAATAGTAGGGAATAGATGCTCCAAAAATGTACCTGGGGGCTGAACTGTCGAGTCTAGAGGTCACATGAGGGACCAAGAGGTCATATGAGGGATGATATGGATTCAAGGGGGCTGGGTACACTTTTCCAACCTTGATGTCCCTGACCTTGGGGGACGTGAGGGACACAAAATCCCGCCAAGCTCCTGGTGCTGACACGTGTCCTCCCAAAAATTAAGCTAAGTCCTAAACTTGTAACAGTGATAACTTGAGCTCCCGATGGAATTTTTTGGAAAAAATTTATATGATCCTAACTAGAAATGGCCTTCTAAATCCAATGGTGGTGGTATCATGTCTTTATTATTCCATTTTATCTCTTAAAAATCAGATTTTTAAGTGATCAAATTGAATAATGTTCCTGAGAAAAACTGCCTGCAGACCTAATACGCCAAAGTGTTGTGAAACATATTATTTCACCATAATGTAGGTATTTAAATCCTATTTCTGGAGATATTTATTTTCTCCTAACTCCATCTAGAGCTCCCAGAATCTTCTTTTGAAGCCCAACACCTATTTTAAGCCTATGTACCGCCTAGGCTTGTGAACCCTATTTTTTACTCAGACTACTCCAAGTCTTGCAAAACTTCCCCAAACATTCAAAATTCATTTCTATTATGTTTTAAGGCCTTCATTTCAACTCGGTGTTGAATTTTTCCCTTCTGTTCCGCTCTAGGGAGTTGAATCCAATCCTGGGAAGGCTAGCGATAGCCCTTCCCTATACTACAAGAAGATAGTGTCTTTTTAGAACTCCCTAAAATCACCTAGGCAAAATGAATATAATTTCCTAAATCACCTAGGGTAAAAATTTGACAACAAATAGGGGGTGACCAAACTGACGGATTTGACCTGGGGTGCCTAGGAATGATAAAACATGAATATTT
Organism: Taxus chinensis; assembly: GCA_019776745.2. NCBI lineage: Eukaryota > Viridiplantae > Streptophyta > Pinopsida > Cupressales > Taxaceae > Taxus > Taxus chinensis. Next base: position 335,985,317 of record CM034146.1, read on the forward strand.
CACCATAGGGGTATAGTTGTCATGCTTGGAAACTTCTAATTTGTGTGTTGCACATTTTCACGACAACAAATATTTAGATGAATAAATCCCCTACAAAAAAATAATGACATAATATTTAGCTTGGCAAAAAATTTCAAGTTAAAAAATCATACGGACCCTTGATTATTGTATTATCTTATACTAACTTACAAATACAAGATGTGTGATGCCTTTTACATCACTTGTATTCCTGCACATAATTATTTTTTTCCATATTTAAAAATATATCTTCTACCATAAAGATGGATTCATTTCCTCTCTGCATCCTTGGATGTCATAGCAATAAATCCATGTTGATATCCTCCCATGGCCTACTTGGTACAAGTAAAGGTTGATGAAATCTCATGTTTTATTTGTGCCCTTGAGATAATTGGAAATTTATACATATTTTCAAACATCTACACTCATCTTTGGCCAATAATAGCATTCCTCCAATTGCAGTAATTTTTTTTCACCCCTAAAGTGACCTCGTCAACCTCCATTATGTTTTTCCCTGATTAATTTTTCATGCATTGATCCTTTTGGTATGGCGTGTTCCTCTGAATGAAATTCCTCCTTGGATGAAATAATATAACCCAAAAATCCTATCTATGTTTATTGGTTCCTTTTATTCCTCTCAAGACTCAAGCTTTCATGAAATCCTTAACATGCACATATAACTCCTTCGTGGCCCAAAAATCCATGACTTCATTGTGCTTTTAGTTTTTGCACTAGCGTTATTATACTTAGTGTGTCTACAATTTTTTTGGAATTATTACTTTAGTTCCTTAACATAAATGAGTAACTTTGTAGGAACTATACCCACTTAGTGTTCCTTTATTTTATATTCTTTTGACTGTTAATAAACCATAGAACCTGATGATTGGTATACAAACAAAAATTCATTCAGAAACAAATAATGTCTCCATTTCTTCAATGCACATAAATAAATTGAAATCTTAATTGTAGGTTGAATACCTCTTCTTTTATTCATTCAAATTATCGATGATATAGGAAATGGGTTTTTCTTCCCAACTTAATACTGCACCAATGGTAGTTCCACTTGTGTCACAATCCACATGGAATACCTTCTCAAAAATTTAGAAATGCTAATGATGGTTGTTCTGAATGTTAACACCACTTTTCCTCACACCAAGAGAAATGGCCGATGACTCCATTTAACATAATGATAAACAATCATACGTAAAAAAACACTTTCTAAACCAACCTATATGGCGTGAAAACACTTTCTACATAAAACAAATGACAACATATTAACATTTTTTAGAGGAAAAAATATAACAACTACATAATACTATATTTTGATATAATATAAAACTATAATAGTTTAATAAACTATTAATGAAATAATATTAAATATTTTTATCTAATAATAAGCTATTACAAATGTTTACTTGTTATCTATTTTAACTTAAGTGTTAGTTTTTAGTTTAAATATACAACTTAGCTCTTCTAGTTTAAACATAGATTACGAATATACAACTTAGCATATATATAAGTAAATATTATTTCTAACCGTATAGTTGTAAAAAAAATAAGTACAAGGAAAAACTAGGTAGTAAAAACTTAGAATATAGCTTTTTTAATTGTTTTTACTATATAATATACTTTATATAAAAATAAATAAATTATAATTTATGGTTTGAAATAACCTAGGTTTTATTAAAAAACATAAAGTTTAGAATTTAATACTAAGCATTAATATGAATGTGGTACAAATACTATAGTTTATTCAAATAATAATTCCAATCCTATAAAATTTTAAAGCGGTTTGGGGACCTAGTCTAAATACATAGGTAAAATTTAATTTAAAAGTTAAAATTAGGTTAGGTAGTAATGGTATTTTAATCAAGCATTTAACATATGATAGGCATAGGTTACATAACCCATAATTTAAATATTAATAGCTAGAATTGAATTTTTTCCCCATTTAAATTATGTTTATGTCTTAGACCAATAGGTAAAATTCAAATTCCTATTCTTGAGGAGGATCGTCTCCCTATAAAATACCTTAGGTAAATTGAATTTACTTATCCTTTAAAAAATAAATGATCACACTTAAATATGATGGTTTTAATATAAGGGTAAGTTGATATTTTAAATTAGTTAGAACTTTTAAAACGAGTTAGTATATGGTTATAAAATTTTAAAGGATTTAAAAAACATAAAATTTACGTTCAAGTCATTTCTCTAATATTTACACTATTTCCAAAGGCATATATTAATAAAAAAAATAAATTAAATTCTTGATTAATATGTGTAAATCACTATTATCTAAACATTCAAATAAGTCCAGTTAATATCTACTACTCCTTATGAGATTATTTTCCTGGAATTTAACTATTGAAATCTACTAGACTAACTTCAGTATTTTATTTAACTTTACTATACAAGTAGAAACAAGAGTTAACAATTTTCCACTCAAGTAAATGTTTGATTTTAATATAAAATTTTATTTATTTTAAATCAACCAACTACAAAAAACTATGTAAAATTTATCTTATTTTCTGGAATTCAATATGCAGAGAAGCAGTATGACACTATATAAAATAAATTAGCAAATGCAATATCACTTAAGATAGATTCATATCATAATTAAATTAATTATTCATTTGAACAAAATAACCATAATAATTTAATCATTTATTTAATTTATTTTTGTAATTGCACAGTGTACAAGCAAAATACAAAGAAGGAACTTATCTCACTCTGGCAATGGGATTTGCTATGCTCAATTCTCAGACCCACTTGGACGTAAGTACCAAAACCATGGCCACACTAATTAGGGGAATAAAATATTCTTAAAAGAACAAAATAATTCCCTAGCAAGGAACCATCTCGGGTTGTACTTTGTACCACCAGCTAGGACTCGTCTGGAGCCTATCCCTCCTTCCCACAACCCTACTTACAAACCTAGCTTCCTTAGAAATTATCCACAATATCTTTGAAATTTCCAAAAAAAATTACCCCCAGGTATCCTCAACAATTATTACAAGCCATTTATTTAATAATTTTCCCAATCAGGTTATATTACCAAAGGTTGCAATGGTAAATTTCCAAATTACAAATTTACAATTAGTTTAATGTAAATAATAGTTTCCCGACAAGTTCCTTTCCAAATAAACCTTTTCACTTTAAATTTTGGAGTTACAAAATAATATTCCAAAGTGCTCATAATAATTTATTTTTATGTTTCAACAAATATAATATCGAGGGATTTTTTCACATCACAATCCTCCCCTTGAATCAACTAGTATCCTCAGTAGATCCAGAGCTACACTGAAAATCACAACATGAATAACACAAGTGATTAGTAACAAAAATCAGGATATTTTTCTTTAAGATAATCTTATATTTCTGAGGTAGTACTATCAACATCATAAGAAGACCATTTTACTTTAATTTCTTTAATTTCTTCATTTCTAAGTTTCCGAGTTCTAGTTTCCAAAATCATTTATGGTTCAATTTGAAACTCACAAGAAGGTTCTACAATTATGTTCTTCAAATCCAAAACTTGTTTATCATCAAAAAAATATATTTTCAACAAATTCACATGAAAAGTATTATGAATTATAAACAAATTAGGAGGTAGAACCAATATAAATGCCAAAGTTCTTATTCTTTCAATAATTTCAAAAGGCCCCCAAAAATGAGGAGCAAGTTTAGAATATTTTCCTAACTTCAAAGAACTCTTTTTTGGTTTAACTTTCAAAAATACTTTATCATGTACAACAAACTATCTAACAAACATTTTAGAATCACCAAACCATTTATGTCTATCTTGAGCAGCTTTCATATTTTGTTTTTCCCTAGTTAAGATTTCTTCCATGTCTTTTATTTTTTCATTTCCATACTAGGATCAATGCTTGAGATTAGATTAGGAAATAGGGGTAGCAAAATTTATATCATAAATAACCTCAAAAGAAGTCAGCTTAGTAGAATTATAATAACCTTGATTGTAAGAAAATTCAATCAAGTGTGAATATTGATCTCAATTTCCAAGTTTATCCTTAGCATACATCCTAAGCATGTCCTCTAAAATCCTATTAATCCTTTCATTTTGGCCATTAGAATTAGGATGATATGCAACTCTAAAATATAGTACCCAACTCATCAAACAAATATTTCCAAAATGAAGAATTAAATCTAGGATCTCTATCAGTTACAAGATTTTTAGGAATGTCATGCAGGTGAAGTATCTCTTTGGAAAATAAATCAGCTATATCAAAAGAAAAAGACTTAATTTTAGTAGGAAGAAAATAAGACATTTTAGTTAATCTATCAACAAAAATAATAGAATTGTGTTTATTCCTAGTCTTAGGAAAACCAGTAATAAGATCCATAGTAACAGATTCCCATTTCCAGTCAGGTATAGGTAAAGGTTCTAACAAATCTGGTTTACTACATTACCCAGTTTTTACCTTTTGTCAAGTCATACATTTACGCACATATTCATGAATTTAGTTTTTCATCTTTGGCCAAAAATAAGTTTTCTTAGCAGAGTAGTAAGTTTTATGAAACCCTCGATGACCAACTATAGGTATCTCATAAGAATCTTTCAAAATTTGTTGTTTTAGATCAACAAGATTAGGAATACATCTTCTATTTTTATAATACAATAATCCACAATTATCAAGAAAATAATGAGAGATTATATCTTGCAAATGCACATTTTGAGTTCCATTTTTCAAACCAACATATGTAGCACAAAAATATATATCAGTAGGTAAACCTTCTTTTATAACTTCCTCAAAATGATTTCTTTTTACAGACACAACAGATCCTAAAATCCTCGCCATATGAGATAGTTTATGGGAAAAGTGTTTTGATGCCAATTTCCCTAGAAATCTCTACCTTATAACTATTAAAAAAATTTAGGTAGAGGAAAATGGGGTGATGTAAGTAAGACTTGTTGAGATAGTGTAGTTCTAAGAGAAGAAGGATGCCACTCAGGATGCCATGATCAACCACCAATAGTGGTGAAAACTTGGTTCGATTAAAAGACATCAAAACCATAATTCCAAGTAGGTACTACAGTTTTGAAATGGGATGTAAGGGTTTCTAAGTTTGGAAACCATCAAAAGTTCAATCCCTTATGGACATGACCCTTCAAAATCAACACATGCAAGAAGCACAACACTTTGGAACTTGAAACTATGGAAGGTGACCCCTTGGTGATTCCGGTAAATGAGATTCATTTAAAACCTTTCCTTTGAGTCTTCTCATTTTAATGGTGTATCATATGTATAGTTTTGTTTTTTCCTAGTTCTTTTTCTCCATTTTTTTTGGTCCCTTTCATAAGTGTCTCGGACATGTATCCCTCGCGGATCCCCCTTTCCTCTTTTTTAATTTTCGAAGGGAGTTTACCTTACTAATTTTCACCAAAATTAATGATGCAACGTCATCATAGGATATTTGAGGGAAAAATATTGAGCATTGACATAAAATCTCTCGAAAAGTGCAGAGTTTGGTGCTTAGGGTCATTAATTAAAAGGGTTTTTCATGTGATGTGACTCTATATACATGCGATCCATTACCATACAAGTTAAGGAAGATATTTAAGATAGCTAATAACATCTAACAAGTTCATTTCAAATTCTAGAGTCTTCTAATTAGTCTCCAAATGTTAGAGTAAAAGGAGTCACAGCCTTCTCCTAGTCCTCAAAACTACCATTGTGACTCCTAGCTCTACACCAAAAGAAAAGTATTACATAGGACAACCCACACCCCCATGCCCTCTCCAACCAAGGTTGAGATTCCTTGATGTGGGGTCTCATTCTTGTGACCCTTCTTTGGTTTCTAAATTTTCTGATGCCATTTTCGACCCTATTCTCAACAAGAGGCTGAAAGCTCCGAGAGAGGAATCCTATGTCAGTTTTCTTAACCTAGGAAATACCCAAGATTTTAGCTTAAGAATACGGGGCATGAAACTATCCCCATATATGGTGTCTCTCGTGCACCCATACCCAAAGATCATACAGATGTGTGCATTTTGTTTCAACTCCAACACCAATACCATCTAGGGGAAGAAAATAAAGGTGGTGATCACACCTCAAATTGGCAGGGACATGTTGGCTCTAATCTACAACCCAACAACTATTTTTTATAATATGGCCAAGATCAAAATCATTTGGGATCAGTGCTAGAATAAATACTCATTTCCTAATAGGGAGTTAAGGAAGATAGATTCAAGTGGTTCAGGAATCGTAGGTTTCTCCATTCCCCTTAAGTCACTTATGGAGGATTATCAAGATGCCTACTCCATGCTAACATTTTTTTTTCCCAAGATTCGGATAGGGACATCCAGGATTGGTAGATGGTGGCCTTGTTAAGAATGATGTCGATATAGAAAGAGCAGGCGTACCGATTCCATTTTGCTGAAGTCATTATGGAATCTATTTTTGAGCAGCTTTCCATGATCCCGGTAAACTCCACCTTCAAGTATTCTTCATATTTGTTCCACTTTATTTTGTATCAAAATGCCCACTATTTTAACTAGTTCATGAATCTGACTATATGGGATGCGGAGGTTTATTCCCAAAAGGTCATTCCAGTGTCTACTTGGACTCATGTACTCAACTGTTCATCAGACATATATGAATTTTTTAATTCTTTTGTGGAGCCCCTTCTGCTCAAATTTGACCTGGAAGGGGTCAACAATAGAATGAATAGCTCCGTCTAGTCTATCCTTTCATATCCCCTACACTCTTTTGATAATTTTTTCAGGGTATGGAATTCAATGATTCGGCTATATGGTTTTTAATACAAATCCTTTATGTTACCGAGGGTCCTCACAACATGGGTGTTGGGTCTTGAGATATTCAAGGAGTTCATGCTCCTAGATATTTAATTCAGATCCAGTCAAGAAACGAAGGAAATTTTTTATCTCCCCTGGAGAAAGGGAGGAATTACGTTGATTAAGAGAAAGGCGAAGCATATACTCACACAAAAGTTAGCTTCCTATGGCTTTGGCTTAATTCAAGACTCATGGAGGTAAGACCCGAATGGGAAGATGGTTGTAACTCTCATTCAAAACAAGGTCCCATAATCCTAAAAACATGAGCCCATATTTGTTTTTGAAGAATGGCAGTCCCCTTGGGAAGAGTCACTTTATATATTCATAGATCTTAGTAACATTCCAATTCTAGGCTAGGAGTCATTCCACCCAGTTAAGCATAGGTATGACCCCACCCTTACCATGAAAAAATGACTTAGAGCATTCCTGCGTAAGAAATATTGGAGTGCAAAGAAGATTGAATCCTGTTATAAGTATAGGCAGGAGATCAGAAAAATCACCTTCAATTTTGAGGCCGTATCCAATGATGAGTAAGGGGAGAATTTTTGGGATGCAGACCATTGATACGATGCGGAAAGTGATGAAATAGTGAAAATCACCTATGAGTGACCCACAACATCGATCTTAGAGCCATCTGGGCCATCCCAAAAAAAAATTCCAATACCATCCCCACCCTCCATTTCTCAGCAAGGTTCTTTGGTTTAGGCACCCATGCCATAGCTAACATCAGTTCCCCAACATGAGGAACCTTTGGAGGAGTCGATGTCAAGCCCCCCAAGTAAATATTTACATTCAGTCATGACCCTTGTGTCTCCCCCCCTCTACCTCCTCCCCATGCTTCCTTTCAATCCCCTCCTCCAACACCATTTTCCCCTACAAGATTTATCCCCTTATAAGTAATCCCATCTTAGGCTCTCCCTCTACCCATAGCCCCTCTTTCTCCTCAACCATCCCAACTTTCTACCCTCGCATGGTGAAAGGACCTTATTTGGATATGGTAACTTTAATGCCTCAACCACAAGTTACAATTCCATATGATCTGCCACCCGGGTTCCAATTTGCGGGTGGGTGGTCCCTTCCCCCTTAAATTATTTGAGTCAATTTGAATCTACCAAGGCAGCTCAAGATTGTAGAAGCGTGAAGCATAAAAAGAAATAAATGTTGATAGAAGCAAAAAAGTAGATGCAGTCATTATATGACCAGCAATAGAACTCTTTAACCATCGCATGGATCATCCACCAAGTATCCAAACCCATAGAATAGATGCAGCATGATGATTATTCTATCATAACTTTCACATTCAACCTCTCAGAGTTCTAACCTCAGGATAAGGTCGAGTTAATGAAAAAAAAATACAGCCGTAGTCATGACAGACTACCTTAAGCTTAGTAACTAGTTGAAAAAGGCACAATCTAGCCTCTATAGGATAGAAGCCATCATGGAAAACCAACAAGCTGAGATAAAATGAAAAGTTAAAGAGATCAAGCTGCTCCAAAAGATATTGAAGGAAAATCCATCACATGAAGTCCTCGTGGCTCCTCAGGCGGAATATAAAACTCTAGATGCCAAACTTACCATGTTCGAGGGCTCAGCCAATTCACTCTCACAGGAGAAAGGATCCCTAAAACTAGAGGTTGATTCAAGAAGGTGGAGGTGGTTGCACTCTAAGACAAGTTACACGTTGTCAAGGTAAAAAAGGGAATCCTCCAGACAAGGTTGAAATCATTTGAGGATGTGGTCAAGGACTTGACTCGTAAATTGGGACAACCCCAGAAAAGGGTAATTGAAACACTAGTGCATGAGCTATATGCCTCTTGATGTTACCAAATTTCCACCACAATAATGAATCTAACCCCTGTACTTGGATTTATATCCGATGCGCAAGGGTTATGGTCAAATGTGGAGACCACAATCTCCACCATTAGAAGCACAATATTTGCCAATGTCCATGAAACATTACTGTTAATTCAAAAACTTTACGATGATTCCGACTCTGCCCTACAAGAGCAGGAATCACTAACACATGGATGATTGCTACGAAAATCAATGACATCCTGAGCTGTAAAAAAGGATCCATCAAATTACATAATCTCTTGACCCAACTCCAATGGGGGATCAAAGAGAAGAATCATAACATTAATGAATTAGTTTAGTTAGGCTTCCCCCCCTTCCTTGATGACTCTATAGTCCTATCAAAGGATAAAATTCAATAGGTCTTGATCACCAAACAACAAGAATATATTGTCTTTCAATATTTAAAAGAGAGCTCCAGTGTCACCGATGTGGAAACTATCTTGAACCCAATAGCGTAGTTAGAGTTCTATTTACATGTAGTACTACAAAGTCTTCAAAAATTTTACCAAATTGAGATAATTGAGCTAGACCAAGATTTCCAGGCCTTACAGAGAAGAACCTACCCTATAGAGGTGTAATGGCTCAGATATCAGACTACTTTGTAGTAGCTCTAAGTGGCATTTTGTAATTAAATTTGAATTTTTAGCCCAAGAGGTTTTTTCAAATCCTTCCATTACTAGCATGAAGTCCCTTGGTGAGTCACCATAACTGTAGAGTTATTTTTGTTTAAGAATGTTTTATCAGCCCCCATCTTTTTTCACCTCAGCCCTAGTTATTATTGTTTTCTTGAGCCTAAATTTCACTAAGTATGAAGTTGAATGTGGAATATTTCCATGTGTCCATTTGGTGCACTCAAGGTATGAAACATAAAAGGAGTGTTCTGAAACTTGCATCGCGTCATCCACGTGTCCTAGGCCTGATAAAATTTCCCTGACGGGTGGAAAAGTCAAGAATATAGTAAAAAATCACACAGTCTCCACATGTCACCTTGACACAATTTTAAATAAATAGAAAGAAGGAAAGACATCAAACATGCGTGCACCCTCCACGCATCTCTCAAGTGTAGTTTTAAATATAAATCCCCAAGGAATTTTCTCAACAAAGCACATGACCTCCATGTGGTAGAGATGGAATCATCACCAACCAAAGGAGTGCAAGTTAGATGAATTCAAGAAAATCATAAATATCACCAACAGGAAGTTGAGATATTGACCAAAAAATGAAAGATATTGTAAGAAAATTGAATTTTGTCAGTAGAAGGTCTGATTCCAGACATTAAAGTGAGAGCCAAAGGGATCTATAAAGGAATGTTTTACGAAAATGGATTCTAGGATTATTTATTACATTGGCTAGCCTTAACAAGACTATGTTATAGAAGGAATTTTTATTTTGTGCCATATTAGCCTTATGTATTAATTTATTTATGAATAAAGAGTTCTTGTTTTGTGCATTTTAGTTTTCAATATTCTGTGTCTTTCATCTTTTATTATTGGTATTTTTCTAGATAATTTTGAAGATATATCATGCTATATGCCCTTGGGTTTTCTATATGAATCTATCATCTACATATTGTTATGTTTTACACCTTCTCAGTCTCTGATAATCTAAGATACTTCTAAAAAAATTAGACCTTGCTAAACTCTCTTCGGTTATCTTAATGTAGTTTCTTAGGATCCATCTCTATGTCTTTTAAATATTTGTTTCAGAGTATCACCTTAGTTATTTTTGCACTTCATTTATTTTTTCCTCTAACCTTACCCACACCATAGATAAGAGCCAACTTATTTAAAATCTAGAGGTTACCCTAAGGCGCACGTCCCACTTCCCTAAGGTATCCAAAAACTTTAATGGTTCATTCACAAATATAATCATCAACACTTTTTTGGCCATGCCTAGTCAATCAAAAACACCTAAACATCTTAAGATTCCCTCATAAAACATCTGCTGATTTCAGCAGTACTAAGTTTGGTCATCTCTAGTCTCTAGCATGAATGTGAACAAGTGTAAGGAAAAGAGAATAATGTGTTTTTGAATACTTAAAGTTATCTCCACCATGCAACAAAAGACGTAGATAGATTCAAAGTTATCCATCTCCTTTGAACTGGACTCTCTCAACACCTCCACTAGGTAGGCCCCTCTTACAGTCAACTAGAACCCTCAGACCCATTTTAATGGCCCATCTCAAAGATCAACCCCAAAGGTAATTTGTTTCATGGAATCAAGGGAGTCCGCTCATCCTACCCACACCCCTAGAAATGTGGAATCTTATTCTAGCTACCGCACTAAAATCCCTGCTCAAATTTAGCGGAGAAGACTTTAAAACTCTAGAAGAACACCTCTAGGACATAGTAGAAATATGTGTTGTACATTATATTAGGGAACATGACATTGCCTTATTTTTTTTACTTTCTTCCCTTAAAGGGAAGAATCTATATTGGTACATATCCCTAACTCCTAATTCTATCGGCACTTGGGACCAACTAGGAAATGTCCTGGTAGCAATATTTAGTGGGAAGGGGGATAGATCCTTTCTCCTACAACAACTTATCAACATTAAGAAGGGTCTGCAAGAGCTTATGACAAATTTTAACACTATATTTCACAAAAACATGGTAGATTCCTATTCTAGCAAGCCCGCCTGTAGGTATGGCTATTTTTTTACTTAAAAGATCTGAATTCGTATATTTATATGATGATTCAATCATTAGGAGGTGAATCTTTACCACAAGCTTATCCTATTGTGATCCAAGTTGAGAACAATCTAATAGATTTTGGTAGGCTTCCCCTGAGAGCCCCTTTTCCAATGTACTTCAAAATAGATCCCCTTCCATAAGCACAAGTCCAAAGCTCTATCCAAGCCCCTACATCCCTGTATAATTACCCATCTTCTCATCCAACACCAATTCCCACTATAACGTCATCATCCTCTTCTCCCAAAATGATGGAAGTCAAAAATATCCTCAAAAGATTTTCAAACTAGATAGTGAATCTTAAAAATAATCAGAGCAGTTAACCAAGAAATAATTATCAAAGCTATTAGAGTGGTAGGCCTACATATCCCTCTCAACACTAGAATACCTAGAGACCACCATCTGTGCATTCATCTAATTGGCTTGTCCCAATGCCAACACTACTCCAAACCATCCCACCCAATAGCAAAAGAGAAATGGTACCTAGGAAAAATAATTTAGCAGAATATCCCTACGCATAGTGTTTCCCTTGTAATATTTCCCACATGCCAAGAGTTTATCCCTAAGTAAATTTGAAAACAAAGGTAGCCAAAAAAATAGAAAGGGAAGGCTATGATGTTAATGTGTCAAGACCTTACCAGTCTGTGGGAGTCCAAAATGTGTCCTTTGTTACGCAGATCCAAGGGATATCCCTGGAACAGGAAATGGAGATCGCATTAGATCACAAAATTTTATCTTGGGTAGAAAGAGAGGAATTTGTATTTACGAATGAGGAAGATGCTTTGAAGCCTATTTAATTTAATTACAACACTATATTTAAAAAAATGATGATAGAGACGGATGCTCCTATCCCAAGTATGACTAGCAATATGTAAAAAATCACCTCCAACCATTACAGTCTCACCACTGATGGTCATAAAAGAAACTCTGAGAACTATCCAGAATCTCGATTCCCTCCATCCCATGGTTGAAGGAGTAAAACAATAGTCATTTTCCAAGACATCATCACTTGGACCAATTAACATGGTTCAAAAACTCAAGAAAGCTCTAACTAACATATATTTGTGGAATATTCTGGGCATTCCAGAGAAAAATAAGTTTCTCCAAGTAGCACTTAAATCAAATGATGACCCAACCAACACCAAAAAAGTGAAGGAATGGGTAAAATTGATTCAAGTCATAACAAAGGTAGTACTATTAAATCATAAGTGAGAAGTGAGTAAACCAAGGCCCAATCCCTTTTTCATCACTCTTATCATAGGTAGGAAATTAGTACATAACTCCATGATAGACTCTAGTGCAACCACTATAGTCATGCCCAAAGAAATTATAGCTGCCTTGGGCATTGAATATGAGCCCTTAAAGAAAGGATTCATGTAATTGGATGGAAAATTAGTTCAAACCATAGGAACTATCAAGGGACTCTCATTACAACTTTATTCCTACCCAAACATAACCATTCTACATGATATAGTAGTAATTGACATTCGGCCAGTCTTTGGACTATGTCTCTCCTGTTATTTCATAGCTAAGATAGGAGATTATATGTCTCTTGATTGGTCCCATCTAATTCTATAGACCAATTATGGGTCTAAGATGATGGTATTAAAATAACCCCTTACCAAGGAACATATAACAGACCAAACGGTCTCAAGCTCTGAGGTTTCCCACACTATGATCACCATAGAAGAGGAATCATATACATAGGAGGGTGATATTCAAATCAACAATCATTTAGCCAACCTTCCCCCTAGTGATCCCTTTGGGAACTTTGATTCAAATTTTTTGGGTACTTACGTCATCTTCGACGAGGATTCCATGATTTCAAATGATTTTGCATTATGGCCTCTTTTAAGAATTTCGGGTTTTTGGGTTTTACCAACAGTTCGACATAAGTTTTAACATGCTTTATGTCTTGTGTCTTCCGAAACCCGAAACCCGCCTTCCTATTGTGAAAATCGGGTTTTCGGACCTCCGGTGCATCGGAACATCCATAATCCAAAACATGTTTTATGCCCCATGTTTTCCGATTCCCGAAGTCCGCTTAATCCTTTGTATCGGGTTTTCGGGGCTATGTAGCATCTAAGCACCTCATGCTTTATGCATCATGTTTTCCGAAACCCGAAACCCGAATTGCACTAAGTCCCCTCGTGTCGGGTTTTCGGACCTCCCAAACATGCTGACATGGCATTCATGCCGAGTGGTCGGTGAGTTGGCACGTGCCGAGCTGAAGTGTATTAATTACCAATTTTCTTATAAATACGTGGATTTCCACGTCATTCTTACCATTCGTATTTTTAATTCGTGGAATTTTTGTGCATGCTCTTCCGTTTTCAAAACCCGAAAACTCACCTTGCTCGATTGGATCGTCTGTTTTCGATCTTACATTTCTCGAATTGAAGGTATTTTTCTTTCCCTTCTTTATTCTTGGTTTTTATGGATCGATTGAGCGTATTTTATTCCCAATTTCTTGCCGGGTGTTGAAGGTTTTCTTTCCTTCTTCTTTCTGTGTTGCTTTGGAAAGGGTTTTAGGTTTTTAGGGTTTATCTCTTCTGAACTATCACTTGGTTCTATTCTCTTGAAGTTTTCAATTATATGCATGATGCATGAATAAAAAAAAAAAGAGATTGTATATTTGGAATTCAAAGAAAAACCCTGTTTTTCTTCTTGGGTTTTGAAGATTGTTTTGCAGAGCCGGAGACCCGAAGTGTATTGACGGATTGGCGCGCCGGGCTTTCTCAAAGTTCCGAAGTATATTGAAGTGTCGGGTTTTCTTCCAGTTCCGACATCCACAAGCAGGTGTCGGGGTTTCTTCAAAGTTCCGACATCAAAAGCAAGTGCCGGGTATCTCCGAGTTATCCGTCATCAAAGCAAGTGTCGGGCTTTGCCAAAGTTCCGACATATCAAACTTGTCGGGTTCTCAGGGTTTTCCGACATCCTCCTCAGCGTGTCGGACTCTTCTATTTCTTCCGGCATATTCAGTCGATCGGGATTTTCAGTGTGGATAACATCTCCTGAGTTTCAAGCCTTTCTCCCTCCAACATTCTTCATGTCGGACCCTGGTCCATCTCAGGAGAAGGCCGAGAAGTCTAGCAGGATGAAGTACAAATTCAAGAAGCCAGAATCTCCATCATATATTGATTGCAATTATGATATCAGGGACACTGAACTTGGCAATATAGATATGGATGACTTCTGGAATAGGGTGAAGAGTTCCTCTCAAACCCCATGGATGACAGCTTTAGCTAACAGTGGCTTGCCCCTTGCAGCAGGCTTTCCCATGTCCGCCCAATGTCCAGAATTTGTTTTGGCTTGTGCATCTACTTATGACTCGGCTTCTCATTCCGTGAAGAGCCAGGCTGGTGAGGTAGTGATCAGGCTAGATGGAGCGTATTTTGATGATCTTCTAAAAATACCTAATTTCGAAGAGTATGGGGACCTGAACATCAAGTCGGCTCAGAAGGCCTGGGATAGTAATCAGGAAGACTGCATTAAGGATGTCAACAAGAAGTTCCTGGTCAAGGCTAAACCAGCAGTATCTAGATTTCCAAGGACTATCCCCAGATGTGATTTCATACAAGAAATCAATGATATTATCACCCTGCTGAGCCGGGTTTTTGGCTTGCCTGAATCAAATGTATTTCATGGATGGATGTATCAGTTTATGGTCACCATCAAGAAGAATCAGCAAGGGATTGACTGGGGGACCCTTATCAGCAATGAAATTGATTCTCAGATGACGACGGTCTTATCAACTGGAAAGTTTTATATGTTTTCATATGTGGCTTACGCAGCAGCCGGGATGAGGAACTATCCCGGGCTGGATACTAAGGGAAGCAGAACGACAAACCCAGTTTATAAATATTTCCCTCAAATAACAAAGAAGGGGTCCAAAGAACATTTTAGAAGGGTAAATGATGCCTTCTTCTATGAGAATATCTGCCGGCTGAACCCAGGGCTAAGAAAGACAAGAGTCTCAGACGAGGCTTGGACTGAAGTATCCAAATGGGGGTGTATCTTCTTGCAATTCAAGAAGTTTACATATCTTCGAACAGTCATGTACTCGGGAGAGCCTTTCCGTCTGCCTCGCTATCCAGGGGATAGATTGATATTGATAGAATTGGTCAGACAGCTGTTGGATTTTCACAAATTCCAACAAAGCAAGCATAAGGCAGCTGTATCCTTCCCAATTTCTATCGGGAGATATACTTGCTCGACAGTAGCAAAGGCCAAAAATGTTGAATGCGAACTTCAGGAAAAATTGAAAAAGCATATGAAGTCTCGGGATGGTTTTGACATCCGAGGAGTGCTTAGAGCCTATGGAGCCCAACATCTGCACAGGCCTGACATTGAGGATATATGGGTTGATCTGCGTAACGAAGTTGCGGTTCGCAGAAAAGATAATAGTAGGTTGACTATTAATGAGATTCAGACGCTGGAGCTTTCTGATTTGCCAGATGGCACGACTGACAATGAAAGTGTGTTGGATATTTCCTATGATGGGCTTAATGAGGATCAATATGTTTTCCCACCTATTGATTGGTCAGCCAGCGAAAAAGCCTCTATTACAGATAGGTCGGCTCTCATTCTTGCTCGCACCAAAAAATGGCTCTCCTCTTGGGGAATGAATTTTAAAGATGACAAGTTTCCAAAGTTGGCTGCTTCGGAGGTGGGGCCCTCCAAAAAGAAAAAGGACAAAGAATCTTCTGGGGGGCCTATAAAAATCAGGATTCCCAAAAAGAGGAAAGAAAGACAAATCTCTTCAATTATTTCTCCAGCTAGAAACGGTGGTTGTGCCAGAATCACCAACACCACCAGAAATAGGAGAAATTAATTTGGAAGAAGGAGGAAGCCAGCTTCTGTCTTCACCATTTGCTGATTGCTCAACTGGAGAGACCTTATCTCTTGCATTCAAGGCTTTGGAGTCTG
The DNA here is from genome assembly GCA_019776745.2 of Taxus chinensis. Lineage (NCBI taxonomy): Eukaryota > Viridiplantae > Streptophyta > Pinopsida > Cupressales > Taxaceae > Taxus > Taxus chinensis. The sequence continues at coordinate 336,001,625 of CM034146.1, forward strand.
AATCTGCACCTCCTCCCTCACAGCCACTTCTACCTCCTCATTCTCCGTCTACTTCTACAACTATGGCCAGTATTTTCTCTGGACTCTCACCCCTCTCTGCTGGAACCCAAGTGATCACCAGCACGCCCCAACCTGTACCTCTCTTTGTTGCATCTACTACCACGTTGGCTACTATTCCCCCTCCAATAGTAGAATCTTCTCCCCTTGAGAGTAGAATACCAGTTACTACAACATTGGTAATTTCCTCTGATACGCCACAATGGCTACTCGAGCAAACTCCGAGGAAGAGGAAAGTGATTGTACCCCTACCAGCCTTTGATTTCAGCTCACTCAAGGCTTCTACTGCGAAATCAGCCAAGAAACCCAAAACAGTTTCAAGGGTTTTGGTAGATGCTTCAGGAGATAAGTTCGCAGAGATTGCCACTCCCTCAGCTGACAAAACTAGAGAGGATATAACAGCTGCTGATTATCAGATAACCAAGGTGGCTCTAGGGAAAGTGACAGCAGAAGGAGCGCAACAAGATGCACGGGCTTCCATAGACGTGCTGTGCCAAAAGTTGAAAGAAACAAAGGACAGCAGAAATGAGCTTAAGGAAAAAGTGGAGCAGTTGACAGAGATTTTGATTAAACTCTCAAAACCCCTTGAATCCATACCACCTTCTTCTGTTTCTGCCGGATTCGATTTCTCATCGGTGCCTACGATTGAGAAGATTGCTAAAAAAGGAAGGGTGGTTGATGAATGGATCCAAAAGTTGCTCCAACAGGGGAAGGAAGTAATTCAAAGTGTGGTGAAGGTTCATGAGTCTTTGGGGGAGATTCAGAAGGAAGGAGAGAAGATGGATGAGGAATTCACTGAAGAAATTGGACAGCTTGATTTGACTTGTGAAGCTCTCCAAGTGCTAAAGCAATTACCAGCACACCTCTTGGTGGAAGAAGGTATTCTCCCACATACAGATAAACATTTCCAGCTGACCAAGGCCATCAGGTTCAGAGTAAGGATTCTCAACGAAGCCTGCAGCAAGTTGAGAGAATCAAGGGATAAATTGATCGATGGGAAAAGTGATCTGGAAGAAGAATTGCTGAAGATTTGTCCAAAGGTGTCAGTTGGGAACTCAGGTATCCTATCACCAGATGATCTCTTCAAACAAATCCAAGAGTCTGTTCAGCATGAACCTGTACACGGATTTGACCTTGAAGTCATTGGTCAGTTTGTAAGGATTGAACATACGTTGGAGGCCTTAAGAAAACTCAGCAAAGGATTGAAGAAACTTCCCGGCACTGCCAGCGATGTTCATGAAACCTGTGAAATTTGGAATGATCATTCCACTGCACCTGATGAGAACGAAATGCAAGGCATAATTCGAAAGTTCCAGGAGTTTCAGAGCAAACAGTCTCAGCAGGAGGAAGAAAAAGAGGAAAGAGCAAAAGATGATGATTCAGACTAAGTCCCAATGTGTCATGTCATTTCAATCTTGAAATTGACATGTCTTTTTCATTTCTGTTTCGTCATATTTTTAATCATGTTTTGACTTGATCTCCTGCGTGAGAGTCATGCAAAACTGAACTCCAGTTAAAATGCTACTTTTTAGGATCTGTCCTGTTTTATCTCTAGTTCCTTTTGTTATAAATAAGGGATGCCTGTGCATTCAAAAGGGTCGAGATTTTTTGGAATATTTAGGGGCTATTGGAAAGAAGAAAAACTTTGTGTTTTCATTCAATCATTTTGAAGAATAGGAATTGATATCGTTTTACAGACTTTGTGTTGTGGAATATATCTTACTTAAGACAGTGTTCTTATGTTCATGATCTTAAGCTATTCTTTGCATAGCATCTTAGTGTTTCTGATTATTTCGGACATTATATTTGTGATCTAAAACTCGTATGATTATTTCGTGCTCTGCGTTTACTCGAAAGAAAATACGTTTCTCCCATTTCCTTTCTATTGTGCTTCTTTCATTGTAACAGTTTCTAATCCAGTTCATTTAAGAAAGAAATACCCTTGAATCTGTGAATGTGGATTTCGGGATTTCATTCCAACCCCCAATGGTTAGATTAGTGTGAATACTGTATATATTGTTTACCGTGTTTTAGATTAGCAATAAACAGGCAGCCTCACCTGTCTTTGAGGAGGGATTTAATCCCATGTACTGTGGTTGAACCTCATATTTTGGTTTGACAAAATATCCAACCAACAGTTTTTGGCGACTCCGCTGGGGAATACGGATCAATAGTATAAAGCTTATCCTCTCGGTGTCTGGCGACTCCATATTTGCCTTATTTTTAATAAGATCTCCTTTCAGTTCAAGCTGGCCAGGAAGATCTTCACTCGGTCTCGCCGAGCTCAAGGTGAAATTGATCCACTCTTCGAGTTACTGCAACAGCACAATTTCAGCCTTTCTCCCAACAGCGTTGTCTCTAACCGAACCAGAAGTTCTTCACCTGTTCGGAGAAACCGGATCCCTGAAGAATGGGAAGCATCTGCAACTTGTCGTGCACTACTCTTGTCTGATACTCGGATCCCTGTACGCACTCTTTTCAGAAGGATGGCGGTTCAACCTGTGCCTTGGGGTGCAGTTATTGGTCCTCTTTCCTTGACTCCTCCATTGAATGAGTTACCACGTGGATCTCGTAAAAATATTCCCAAGTTCAATGGAGATGGGAAGCAGCATCCTGATGAGCACATTGCATCTTTCTTTGTTGCATGCGGTGTCCTCGGAGTGGCCCACGAAGATGTCTCCGTCCGACTCTTCGTTGAAACGTTGCAGGGTGTAGCAGCCGAATGGTTTTATCACCTCCCGAATGCATGCATCCCAAACTGGGCTACCATGCGGACTAAGTTCGAAGCACGTTTCAAACCAGCTGAAGATTCTCATGCTTTGTTAGCTCAGCTCACTCATATGAAGAAGGAATCGCATGAACCTATGCGGGAATTCGTGGCAAAGTTCAACAAGCTGATCCGGAAGATTCCAGAAATAGCTGTACCTACTCTGGAAAACCAAAAATGCTTCTTCATCAATGCCCAACCTCCTGATATAAGCTTTTTATTACGAAGGTCGGTTATCCCAGATTTGGCTACTACTCAGTCAACGGCTACTGAAATAGAGGATGATCTCATCTTGGCCGGAAGGATCAAGAAAGACATACCCAAACTCAAAAATCAAGGTTCTTCTCAAGGTAACACAGATCCTATGTTTCAAAAAATGGCTAATGATTTGATTGCTTTAAAGAAGCAAATGTCCCAGCAGGTGAACAATGTTCCATATCGGGATATACCTAGGCGGAATTTCAATAATAACAATGGTGCACCTGTCAGAGATAGGCCACGGTTAACTCCTGCTCAACCGAGACTAGCAATTGAAGCTCCTCCCGTCAATGCAGCAGTGGAAATAATTGATGAAGAAGATGAACCAGAAGAACAAGAATCCCATGAGGCTTTCGAAGCTTCAGGATATGCTGATGAGTCTTATGATGAGTCAGCTGGCGACTCCAGCATTGGGTATTTGGAATATGATGAAGATGAATGTGCGCCAGATGGTCAGTCATTTGCTGTCTTCACTCGGTCCCAATCTCAGAATCCCAGAAAACCTCTTGAAAACACTAAGGAGAAGAATAAGGATCCTCCCATATCCATAGTTAAGAGGTGTACCCCTATTTCGGTGCAAACTGAAAGAGAGGTTACCAAAAAAGTAGCTACTCCTTATTCTCCTTCTCCTAAGATCAGTGCCCCAGCACAAGCTCATGTAATTAGAACTGAACCTACCATCATTCCTTCTTATATTGATTTTGATATTGTTGATCATGCAAAGAGAACCAAAATTCAAATGTCAGAGGCAGAATACCTTCAGTCGAATCCTGAACAGTTTGAAAAGCTGGCCAAGTTCATCAGGAGTAAAGCGGCCATTCCATCACCTTCAAAAGGTCTCCTTCCAAATCCTACTCAACCCACACCTCAGAATAATCTGACCTCTGCTTCTTCCTCAGGAAAGATTGAACCATTTTATTTGTCTCTACTTATAAATGGGTTTAAACTCAGCAATTGCATCATTGACTCAGGGGCCTCTGATAATGTTATGCCCGCAAAAGTGGCCCATGCCCTTGGACTTACTTTGACTAAGTCATATGGACGGTGCTATTCCATGGAAACTAAACAAGTCCCTCTGATTGGTCAAATCAAGGATGCACAGTTTGCATTTGTTGCCTTCCCTGAGAAGAGAGTGAAAATGACTATTCTGGTTGCCGATATCCCTGCGGCTTATGGTATCCTCTTGGGTAGAGGATTTTGTAAAGACGTCGGAGGAGAAATTAGTATGGATTGGACCAAAGCCAAGATCCCAGTCAAAGGGGTTCAACAGGTTCTTCATCCTGAACCGCAGGCAAAGTATTTGGTGACCAAATCAGATGATCCTAAGGCTCAGATTCTTTTCGAAGATGCTAGCTTCGGGAATTATTTCATGACTTCCGAGATACCAATTGTAGATGTTGAAGAGGAAGATCCCAATGCTATTTGGACGCTCGAATTTGATGGTAGCTGCTCAACCTCTGGATCAGGCGCTGGTGTTGTTCTCATATCTCCTAGCTCCGAGATTTTCCCATCAGCTTATAAGTTGCAATTTGATAATACTAACAACACGGCCGAATATGAAGCCCTGTTATTAGGATTAGAATTGGCCAGACAGAAGGGAATCAGAAATCTCAAGGTTCAGGGAGATGCGGAGCTGATTGTTAATCAGGTCAGGGGTATATATCAGGTAAAAAATGATCGGTTGAAACATTACCGGAATAAAGTTTGGGATAGTATAGAATGCTTTGATGCATTTTCTATTAAGGCAGTTTTAAGAGATTATAATGACAAGGCTGATTCTTTGGCCGTATCTGCATCTCTTCTTCTTCCTCATCCTCAGTTCAAGCAAGATACATACTCTATTGAGATTGTATATCGTCCCAGTATCCCAGATAATGCAACTCATTGGCAAGTGTTCAATGATGATCGACAGGTGTTGGCTTTTCTAGACAAGGCTGACAATTTCAGTGAGTTATATTTTGAAGGTTCAGAATCAGCCTTCCGTGAAACTATTTCAGATCCATATCAAGAGGTTGATGGTGAATATATCCAGCTGAAAGGCAACAAGATACCAAAAGGTCTGGTTTCCCTGGAGGGCTTGTTTGATAAACATGATCGTTTTATCCAAAATAAAAGGCAAGTCGAAGGAGCTTCTTCCTCTGAAGTAGATCAAATCAATCTAGGTTCGTTTGATCAACCTCGGATGGTGAATGTTGGTAAATGTTGTTCTCCTGAAGAGAAGGTGAGATTCACTTCGCTTTTGAAGAAATACATCGATGTGATGGCCTGGTCTTATGCAGATTTGAAATCCTTCAAGCCCAAAGATGTACAGCACAGTATCCCTTTGAAACCTGATGTGAAGCCGTACAGACAAAAGCAAAGGCATTACAATCCCAAGATCTCAGGAACTATCCTGGCAGAAATTCAGAAGATGTTAGATGCCAGAATTATTTTCCCAATCCATCACTCCACTTGGATTGCAAACATTGTTCCTGTCAGGAAGAAGAATGGCGAGATCCGGATTTGTGTTGACTTCCGGAACTTGAATCAGTCCTCACTGAAGGATAACTATCCCTTGCCTATCATGGATCAGGTATTGCAAACTGTTACTGGATCAGAAATGTTATCCATGCTCGACGGGTTTTCGGGATATAATCAAGTCGAGGTAACCACAGAAGATCAACACAAGACAGCTTTCACGACCCCATGGGGTACCTTTGCTTACAGGAGGATGCCATTCAGCTTGATCAACGCCGGAGCTACTTTTCAGAGAGCTATGGACCTAGCATTCAGAGATCTGATGGGCAAGGTCATAGTCGTGTATTTGGATGACTTGACCGTCTTTTCTAAAAAACGGAGTGATCATTATGATCATTTAGAACAAGTACTTCTGAGATGCAGACGTCACGGGATTTCGTTGAATCCTAAGAAGTCCATGTTCGGGGTTACAGAAGGAAAGCTGCTGGGTCATATTGTGACTAAAGAAGGAACTAAAATTGACCCAGAGAGGGTAAAGGCTATTCAGAGCCTTACCTTGCCCACAAGTAAAACAGGAGTTCATTCTTTCTTCGGAAAGGTTAATTTCTTGAGAAGATTTGTACCTGATTTTGCTGACAAGACCAAGGATATCCTTGGAATGATGAAAGGCAAATTCCCATTCAGATGGAGTGCAGAAGGGAAGCTTTCATTTGAAGAAATCAAAAGGGCAGTTGCTTCCGCTCCTATCTTAGTATGTCCAGACTTGAAGAAATATTTCATCATGTATAGCTATGCCTCTGCTCACACAGTGTCAGCCATCCTGATGCAGGAAAATGGGGAAGGCATTGAAGCTCCCATCGCATTCATGAGTTTCCCGTTGAAGGAACATGAGTTGAAGATGTCACAGATTGAAAAACATGCTTACGCAGTGGTACGAGCAGTAAAACATTTCAGGTACTATGTGCTGAATTCCCATACTCGCGTTCTCGTTCCTGATACTGCTGTTAAATCCATTCTGACTCAACAAGAGCTGGGAAGTCAACGAGGTACTTGGATAGCTAAGGTTCAGGAGTATGATTTAGACATCAGGCCTACCAAGTTGGTACGAGGAAGGGGCCTGTGTCAATTAATTGCAGAAAATCATGCTGAAACAGAGTGTGAAAAGACTCAAGATACTTCTTCAGAGCTGCCTATGGTGCTTTTTGTGAGTACGACCGATGAATGGTACACGGACATTGCTTTCTTCCTAACTTATGGTGAATGCCCTCCGCATTTAAATCAAAAGGAGAAGAGGACCGTCAAGCTGAGATCTGCGAAATACCTTTTGTGTAATAATGCAATATACAAGAGAGGTATTGATGGTGTCTTCTTGCGTTGTGTTGATAAATCACAACAGGAAAAGTTATTGGAGTCCTTTCATAGTCTAGCTTGCGGAGGAAATTTTTCATCCTCTGTGACAGCTTATAAGATCCTACGGGCTAGGTATTATTGGCCTACTCTTTTCCGGGATTCAGCAGAATGGGTGTCTAAATGTGAAGCTTGTCAACATTTCGTTGGTCGCCCCAAGCTAGCAGCTCTTCCTCTGAAGCCTGTGGTGATTGAAGAACCTTTTCGCCAATGGGGGATTGATTTCATCGGAACATTGAATCCTGCTTCCAGTGCTGGACACAACTATGTGCTGACTGCTACAGACTACTTTACCAAGTGGGTCGAAGCTGCGCCAATCAAGCAAGTAACTTCTGAAGCTGTTTGCAAGTTCCTTAAGGAAAACATAATTGTCAGATTCGGTGTACCTCATAAGATTGTAGCGGATAATGCTTCTAATTTCTCATCACATGAGTTGACAGAATTTTTCTATGGATTCGGCATTACTCTGGCTCACTCATCTGACTATTATCCCCAGGGCAATGGGCAAGCTGAGTCCAGCAATAAGAATCTGGTTACTATAATCAGGAAACTAGTAGATGAAAATCAGAGGACATGGCACAAAGCATTGTATGATGCGTTGTGGGCTGATCGGATCACTCCAAAGCGAGCCATAGGGATGTCTCCTTTTCAATTGCTATACGGGATTGATGCTGAAATTCCTATCTCAGTAGAATTGCCGGCCTTGCAGTTGGCAAAAGCGGTTGAAGATGTAGCTTTTCAGAATTCTATCGAGAAGAGGGTTATGTACCTAACCAGGCTAGAAGAAGAGCGAATCAAGGTGGTTGATCATATATCAGATCATCAGAGCAGAGTGAAGAAAATTTTCGATAAAAAATCAAAGCAGCGTAACTTTCAGATTGGAGATTTGGTGTTACTTTGGGATAAAAGGAGAGAACAAAAAGGAATGCATGGAAAGTTTGATTCTTTATGGAAAGGACCTTTCAAGATCCACGAGTTGAATGGTGAAAATAGTTTCCTTCTATCATATCTGGATGGAGGGTTACTTCCTTTGCCTTTCAGTGGACAACATCTAAAGCTGTTCCACCATTAATGCAAGATGCTCTCTTGCATTGTACATATTTTGCTTTTGTTGTGTGTTTGCTTTTGGTTTTCTTTCTTTCTTTCTCCGTTTTGTTTTGTTTTGGTTTTTCTTCTAGACTCCGTAGCCCAATGGATAAGGCCCTGGTCTGCGAGACCAGAGATTCTGAGTTCTCTTCCTCTAATATTACAAAGAAAGTCCCCAGCTGGAGCCAGCTGTTATCCCCGTTTTGAGTTCACGACAAAACGATTGGATAACCTATACGAAAATTTTGAAGTTGATTTTGCATTATGGCCTCTTTTAGAGAATTTCGGGTTTTTGGGTTTTACCAACAGCTTCGACATAAGTTTTAACATGCTTTATGTCTTCTGTCTTCCGAAACCCGAAACCTGCTTCCTATTGTGAAAATCGGGTTTTCGGACCTCCGGTGCATCGGAACATGCCTTACCTAAAACATGTTTTACGCCTCATGCTTTCCGATTCCCGAAGTCCGCTTAATCCTTTGTATCGGGTTTTCGGGGCTATGTAACATCTAAACACCTCATGCTTTATGCCTCATGTTTTCCGAAACCCGAAACCCGAATTGCACTAAGTCCCCTCGTGTCGGGTTTTCGGACCTCCCAAACATGCTGACATGGCATTCATGCCGAGTGGTCGGTGAGTTGGCACGTGCCGAGCTGAAGTGTATTAATTACCAATTTTCTTATAAATACGCGGATTTCCACGTCATTCTTACCATTCGTATTTTTAATTCGTGGAATTTTTGTGCGTGCTCTTCCGTTTTCAAAACCCGAAAACTCACCTTGCCCGATTGGATCGTCTGTTTTCGATCTTACATTTCTCGAATTGAAGGTATTGTTCTTTCCCTTCTTTATTCTTGGTTTTTATTGATCGATTGCGCGTATTTTATTCCCAATTTCTTGCCGGGTGTTGAAGGTTTTCTTTCCTTCTTCTTTCTGTGTTGTTTCGGAAAGGGTTTTAGGTTTTTAGGGTTTATCTCTTCTGAACTATCACTTGGTTCTATTCTCTTGAAGTTTTCAATTATATGCATGATGCATGAATAATAAAAAAGAGATGGTATATTTGGAATTCAAAGAAAAACCCTGTTTTTCTTCTTGGGTTTTGAAGATTGTTTTGCAGAGCCGGAGACCCGAAGTGTATTGACGGATTGGCGCGCCGGGCTTTCTCAAAGTTCCGAAGTATATTGAAGTGTCGGGTTTTCTTCCAGTTCCAACATCCTCAGCAGGTGTCGGGGTTCCTCAAAGTTTCGATATCAAAAGTGAGTCCAGGTTTCCTCCCGTTTCCGTCATTGACAGTGAGTGCCGGGTATCTCCGAGTTTCCGTCATCAAAAGCAAGTGTCGGGCTTTGCCAAAGTTCCGACATATCAAACTTGTCGGGTTCTCAGGGTTTTCCGACATCCTCCTCAGCGTGTCGGACTCTTCTCTTTCTTCCGGCATATTCAGTCGATCGGGATTTTCAGTGTGGATAACATCTCCTGAGTTTCAAGCCTTTCTCCCTCCAACATTCTTCATGTCGGACCCTGGTCCATCTCAGGAGAAGGCCGAGAAGTCTAGCAGGATGAAGTACAAATTCAAGAAGCCAGAATCTCCATCATATATTGATTGCAATTATGATATCAGGGACACTGAACTTGGCAATATAGATATGGATGACTTCTGGAATAGGGTGAAGAGTTCCTCTCAAACCCCATGGATGACAGCTTTAGCTAACAGTGGCTTGCCCCTTGCAGCAGGCTTTCCCATGTCCGCCCAATGTCCAGAATTTGTTTTGGCTTGTGCATCTAGTTATGACTCGGCTTCTCGTTCCATGAAGAGCCAGGCTGGTGAGGTAGTGATCAGGCTAGATGGAGCGTATTTTGATGATCTTCTAAAAATACCTAATTTCGAAGAGTATGGGGACCTGAACATCAAGTCGGCTCAGAAGGCCTGGGATAGTAATCAGGAAGACTGCATTAAGGATGTCAACAAGAAGTTCCTGATCAAGGCTAAACCAGCAGTATCTAGATTTCCAAGGACTATCCCCAGATGTGATTTCATACAAGAAATCAATGATATTATCACCCTGCTGAGCCGGGTTTTTGGCTTGCCTGAATCAAATGTATTTCATGGATGGATGTATCAGTTTATGGTCACCATCAAGAAGAATCAGCAAGGGATTGACTGGGGGACCCTTATCAGCAATGAAATTGATTCTCAGATGATGACGGTCTTATCGACTGGAAAGTTTTATATGTTTTCATATGTGGCTTACGCAGCAGCCGGGATGAGGAACTATCCCGGGCTGGATACTAAGGGAAGCAGAATGACAAACCCAGTTTATAAATATTTCCCTCAAATAACAAAGAAGGGGTCCAAAGAACATTTTAGAAGGGTAAATGATGCCTTCTTCTACGAGAATATCTGTCGGCTGAACCCAGGGCTAAGAAAGACAAGAGTCTCAGACGAGGCTTGGACTGAAGTATCCAAATGGGGGTGTATCTTCTTGCAATTCAAGAAGTTTACATATCTTCGAACAGTCATGTACTCGGGAGAGCCTTTCCGTCTGCCTCGCTATCCAGGGGATAGATTGATATTGATAGAATTGGTCAGACAGCTGTTGGATTTTCACAAATTCCAACAAAGCAAGCATAAGGCAGCTGTATCCTTCCCAATTTCTATCGGGAGATATACTTGCTCGACAGTAGCAAAGGCCAAAAATGTTGAATGCGAACTTCAGGAAAAATTGAAAAAGCATATGAAGTCTCGGGATGGTTTTGACATCCGAGGAGTGCTTAGAGCCTATGGAGCCCAACATCTGCACAGGCCTGACATTGAGGATATATGGGTTGATCTGCGTAACGAAGTTGCGGTTCGCAGAAAAGATAATAGTAGGTTGACTATTAATGAGATTCAGACGCTGGAGCTTTCTGATTTGCCAGATGGCACGACTGACAATGAAAGTGTGTTGGATCTTTCCTATGATGGACTTAAGGAGGATCAATATGTTTTCCCACCTATTGATTGGTCAGCCAGCGAAAAAGCCTCTATTACAGATAGGTCAGCTCTCATTCTTGCTCGCACCAAAAAATGGCTCTCCTCTTGGGGAATGAATTTTAAAGATGACAAGTTTCCAAAGTTGGCTGCTTCGGAGGTGGGGCCCTCCAAAAAGAAAAAGGACAAAGAATCTTCTGGGGGGCCTATAAAAATCAGGATTCCCAAGAAGAGGAAAGAAAGACAAATCTCTTCAATTATTTCTCCAGCTCAAACGGTGGTTGTGCCAGAATCACCAACACCACCAGAAATAGGAGAAATTAATTTGGAAGAAGGAGGAAGCCAGCTTCTGTCTTCACCATTTGCTGATTGCTCAACTGGAGAGACCTTATCTCTTGCATTCAAGGCTTTGGAGTCTGAATCTGCACCTCCTCCCTCACAGCCACTTCTACCTCCTCATTCTCCATCCACTTCTTCAGGCATGGCCGGTATTTTCTCTGGACTCTCACCCCTCTCTGCTGGAACCCAAGTGATCATCAGCACGCCCCCTCCTGTGCCTCTTTTTGTTGCATCTACTACCACGTTGGCTACTGTTCCCCCTCCAATAGTAGAATCTTCTCCCCTTGAGAGTAGAATACCAGTTACTACAACATTGGCAATTTCCTCTGATACGCCACAATGGCTACTCGAGAAAACTCCGAGGAAGAGGAAAGTGATTGTACCCCTACCAGCCTTTGATTTCAGCTCACTCAAGGCTCCTACTGCAAAGTCAGCCAAGAAGCCCAAAACAGTTTCAAGGGTTTTGGTAGATGCTTCAGGAGATAAGTTCGCAGAGATTGCCACTCCCTCGGCTGACAAAACTAGAGAGGATATAACAGCTGCTGATTATCAGGTAACTAGGGTGGCTCTAGGGAAAGTAACAGCAGAAGGATCACAACAAGATGCACGGGCTTCCATAGACGTACTGTGCCAAAGGTTGAAAGAAACAAAGGACAGCAGAAATGAGCTTAAGGAAAAAGTGGAGCAGTTGACAGAGATTTTGATTAAACTCTCAAAACCCCTTGAATCCATACCACCTTCTTCTGTTTCTGCCGGATTCGATTTCTCATCGGTGCCTACGATTGAGAAGATTGCTAAAAAAGGAAGGGTGGTTGATGAATGGATCCAAAAGTTGCTCCAACAGGGGAAGGAAGTAATTCAAGACGTGGTGAAGGTTCATGAGTCTTTGGGGGAGATTCAGAAGGAAGGAGAGAAAGATGGATGAGGAATTCACTGAAGAAATTGGACAGCTTGATTTGACTTGTGAAGCTCTCCAAGTGCTAAAGCAATTACCAGCACACCTCTTGGTGGAAGAAGGTATTCTCCCACATACAGATAAACATTTCCAGCTGACCAAGGCCATCAGGTTCAGAGTAAGGATTCTCAATGAAGCCTGCAGCAAGTTAAGAGAATCAAGGGATAAATTGATCGATGGGAAAAGTGATCTGGAAGAAGAATTGCTGAAGATTTGTCCAAAGGTGTCAGTTGGGAACTCAGGTATCCTATCACCAGATGATCTCTTCAAACAAATCCAAGAGTCTGTTCAGCATGAACCTGTACACGGATTTGACCTTGAAGTCATTGGTCAGTTTGTAAGGATTGAACATACGTTGGAGGCCTTAAGAAAACTCAGCAAAGGATTGAAGAAACTTCCCGGCACTGCCAGCGATGTTCATGAAACCTGTGAAATTTGGAATGATCATTCCACTGCACCTGATGAGAACGAAATGCAAGGCATAATTCAAAAGTTCCAGGAATTTCAGAGCAAACAGTCTCAGCAGGAGGAAGAAAAAGAGGAAAGAGCAAAAGATGATGATTCAGACTAAGTCCCAATGTGTCATGTCATTTCAATCTTGAAATTGACATGTCTTTTTCATTTCTGTTTCGTCATATTTTTAATCATGTTTTGACTTGATCTCCTGCATGAGAGTCATGCAAAACTGAACTCCAGTTAAAATGCTACTTTTTAGGATCTGTCCTGTTTTATCTCTAGTTCCTTTTGTTATAAATAAGGGATGCCTGTGCATTCAAAAGGGTCGAGATTTTTTGGAATATTTAGGGGCTATTGGAAAGAAGAAAAACTTTGTGTTTTCATTCAATCATTTTGAAGAATAGGAATTGATATCGTTTTACAGACTTTGTGTTGTGGAATATATCTTACTTAAGACAGTGTTCTTATGTTCATGATCTTAAGCTATTCTTTGCATAGCATCTTAGTGTTTCTGATTATTTCGGACATTATATTTGTGATCTAAAACTCGTATGATTATTTCGTGCTCTGCGTTTACTCGAAAGAAAATACGTTTCTCCCATTTCCTTTCTATTGTGCTTCTTTCATTGTAACAGTTTCTAATCCAGTTCATTTAAGAAAGAAATACCCTTGAATCTGTGAATGTGGATTTCGGGATTTCATTCCAACCCCCAATGGTTAGATTAGTGTGAATACTGTATATATTGTTTACCCGTGTTTTAGATTAGCAATAAACCGGCAGCCTCACCTGTCTTTGAGGAGGGATTTAATCCCATGTACTGTGGTTGAACCTCATATTTTGGTTTGACAAAATATCGAAACAAAGTACAAATGGTTGAGAGTATTTGGCAATTCCAAGTTTTTTGTCAACACAGGTATGGAACACTACCGACCACAAAAAATAAAAGAAATAAGGTCCTATTGACATAAGGGCCCGGTATTTCTCTGGACTCTCACCCCTCTCTGCGGAACCCAAGTGATCACCAGCACGCCCCAACCTGTACCTCTCTTTGTTGCATCTACTACCACGTTGGCTACTGTTCCCCCTCCAATAGTAGAATCTTCTCCCCTTGAGAGTAGAATACCAGTTACTACAACATTGGCAATTCCTCTGATACGCCACAATGGCTACTCGAGCAAACTCCGAGGAAGAGGAAGTGATTGTACCCTACCAGCCTTTGATTTCAGCTCACTCAAGGCTTCTACTGCAAAATCAGCCAAGAAACCCAAAACAGTTTCAAGGGTTTTGGTAGATGCTTCAGGAGATAAGTTCGCAGAGATTGCCACTCCCTCGGCTGACAAAACTAGAGAGGATTATAACAGCTTCTGATTATCAGATAAACCAAGGTGGCTCTAGGAAAGTGACAGCAGAAGGAGCGCAACAAGATGCACGGGCTTCCATAGACGTGTTGTGCCAAAAGTTGAATGAAACAAAGGACAGCAGAAATGAGCTTAAGGGAAAAAGTGGAGCAGTTGACAGAGATTTTGATTAAACTCTCAAAACCCCTTGAATCCATACCACCTTCTTCTGTTTCTGCCGGATTCGATTTCTCATCGGTGCCTACGATTGAGAAGATTGCTAAAAAAGGAAGAGTGGTTGATGAATGGATCCAAAAGTTGCTCCAACAGGGGAAGGAAGTAATTCAAGACGTGGTGAAGGTTCATGAGTCTTTGGGGGAGATTCAGAAGGAAGGAGAGAAGATGTATGAGGAATTCACTGAAGAAATGGACAGCTTGATTTGACCTTGTGAAGCTCTCCAAGTGCTAAAGCAATTACCAGCACACCTCTTGGTGGAAGAAGGTATTCTCCCACATACAGATAAACATTTCCAGCTGACCAAGGCCATCAGGTTCAGAGTAAGGATTCTCAATGAAGCCTGCAGCAAGTTAAGAGAATCAGGGATAAATTGATCGATGGGAAAAGTGATCTGGAAGAAGAATTGCTGAAGATTTGTCCAAAGGGTGTCAGTGGGAACTCAGGTATCCTATCGCCAGATGATCTCTTCAAACAAATCCAAGAGTCTGTTCAGCATGAACCTATACACGGATTTGACCTTGAAGTCATTGGTCAGTTTGTAAGGATTGAACATACGTTGGAGGCCTTAAGAAAACTCAGCAAAGGATTGAAGAAACTTCCCGGCACTGCCAGCGATGTTCATGAAACCTGTGAAATTTGGAATGATCATTCCACTGCACCTGATGAGAATGAAATGCAAGGCATAATTCGAAAGTTCCAGGAGTTTCAGAGCAAACAGTCTCAGCAGGAGGAAGAAAAAGAGGAAAGAGCAAAAGATGATGATTCAGACTAAGTCCCAATGTGTCATGTCATTTCAATCTTGAAATTGACATGTCTTCTTCATTTCTATTTCGTCATATTTTTAATCATGTTTTGAATTGATCTCCTGCGTGAGAATCATGCAAAACTGAACTCCAGTTAAAATGCTACTTTTTAGGATCTGTCCTGTTTTATCTCTAGTTCCTTTTGTTATAAATAAGGGATGCCTGTGCATTCAAAAGGGTTGAGATTTTTTGGAATATTTAGGGGCTATTGGAAAGAAGAAAAACTTTGTGTTTTCATTCAATCATTTTGAAGAATATAAATTGATATCGTTTTACAGACTTTGTGTTGTAGAATATATCTTACTTAAGATAGTGTTCTTATGTTCATGATCTTAAGCTATTCTTTGCATAGCATCTTAGTGTTTCTGATTATTTCGGACATTATATTTGTGATCTAAAACTCGTATGATTATTTCGTGCTCTGCGTTTACTCGAAAGAAAATACGTTTCTCCCATTTCTTTTCTATTGTGCTTCCTTAGTACATGACTTGGCCACGACACGAAACAAAGGTATCAAATGGTTGAGAGTATTTGGAAATTCAAAGTTTGTAGCAACACAGGTATGGAACACTACCACCACAAAAAATCAAAGAATAAGGTCCTATTGACATAGGGTGTGGGATCTCATCGAAGATTTTGAAGCCTTTAATATCGAGGTTATCCCTCGAGACCAATATATAGAGGCTAACAGGATAGCCTTAATCACGTTACAATTCCACCCAATCCAAGATTTGACAGCAAATGAAAGTACCATAAAATCGATCACCCACCCTTATATACCTAATAATATTAATCATTGGCATGTTTTTAATAATGACCAACATAATATACACTTCCTCCAATAATCTAACCAGTTTACAAACCAACTCCAACCAAATATTGAAGAAGCTTATGGAGATCAAATTATTTAATTGAAGATGAACAAAATTTCAAAAGGGTTAATAATACTAGAAAGCCATTTTGATTCTAATGATGCTAGTTTAGATCAAAGTAATTTTATAGTGGTAAAGGAGGACTATCTCAAACCAAAAGTGAATAAAGAGAGAAAGTTAAAATTTGGGAGATTAGTCACTCAAAGAGAAAGGGAAAGACATGTGGCTCTATTCCATAAATATGACAAAGTTATGGCTTGGACGTATGATGACCTACATGGTTACAACAACGATGTCATCCAGCACACCATCAACCTCGAAGAAGGAACTAATCCCATGTGCTAGAAGTAGCGGCCTGTGAACCAAAAAATATATTCCCTCATGGCTGAAGATCTAAGAAAAATCCTAGAGGCCAAAATAATCTTCCCTATTAAGAACACTACATGGGTCTCTAACCTAGTCTCGGTAAGGAATAAAAATGAAAAAAATTGGCTCTATGTATATTTCAGAGACCTAAACAGAGTATCCCTAAAGGATCATTGCCATTTACCTTCTATAAAGAATATATTACAAATAGTTGTAGGCTCAGAATGGTTTTCTCTGCTATATGGTTTTTCATGCTATAACCATTTATGGATCATAGAAGGGGACCAACAAAAAACCACTTTCACAAAAAAATGAGGAAGCTTCGCATACATAAAAATTCCATTTGAACTCACAAGTGCTGGAGGTACCTTTCAAAGATCCATGGACTCTGCGTTTAGAGCACTGATCAATAAGGTACTTCTTGTATACCTAGATGATCTCACAGTGTTTACCAAGACAACAGATGGTCATTTTGACACCTTGGAAATTGTATTCAAGAAATTCCAAGAATTTCAGGATCTCTCTGAACCCAAGGAAATGTGTTTTTAGAGTACCCTAGGGAAAACTCCTAGGACGTATTGTTTTAAAAGAAGGAATCTCTATTGATCCAGAAAGAGTTGAAGTCATCCTAGGAATGCCCTTACTAGTCAATAAGAAAGAAGTCCAATATTTCTTAGGAAAGATCAATTTTATTAGTGTTGGGTTTTTAAAATGACCCTTTTAACAAACCACGGTCAGGGGATAGTAAGTCCCTCCTCTTTAATGGGAGAGGTTCCCTTATTGAAAGAAAGCAACAAACATATATACAAATGTAAAAATTTAAAACTATGGATTTATGATCCTTTGAAATGTTTTATGCCCAAAGATCATCAATGCGAAAGGATGGAAGAATTAAGGAGATGAGGAAGGAAGAACATGACTATACCTTCAAGAGATATAGATGGTAGAGTATCACCTTATATGTATGGAACCAGGGAAATTCAAAATAGAATAATTCACTTTCATAAGTAGTATAATTCCAAAGACATAAAGTTACATAAATCATATAAACAAGAACACAAAGTTTCTCATCATAAAATATTGATGACACCCAAGTTTCAAACACGGAAAGAAGAAAAGAAGAGGAAGAAAGAGAAAAAAAATTGTATTGATTACTTCAAATCTACTACTTTCCATAGTATCAGGATCCAAGCCCAACAACAACATGGATAATCCATTAAATAGTTTCAAAGAATGGTTACATCGGTTACAAAAATGATGAAAACTAATTTGAGAAACCAATTTCTGAGTTTCTCCAATGCCTCGGTTGTTTCCATGTCTGTCAGCAAAACCAGATGCATTGAATCGCAACCATCCACCCTTTCATTGCAAACTTTAAATTTGAACCATCCACGTGGGAGAGATTTAAAATGAAGTGGGCCTGAGGACATCTTTTGCATTTTGTGCCTTTTGGAGAAAGGGCATTTTGGAATGTTTTCTATTTGGGATTAATATTTTACTTTCTCCCTTTTGTTTGGTGGGGTTGTATATCTGACCCTGGCCACGTGGCAAGCTGGTGCTCATTTGAAACCTGCCTCTATATTTTTTCCTTTGAAGTTGCACCAAGATGACACGTGGAGAACTCCTCTAGTTCTTTTATACTTAGCTGATTTGGGCCTACTTCCCACTTGAATTTTGTTGACATCTAGACACATGAAGAGCTGACACTCATTTGAGTTTCCACTCTAGATACCCCTCCTGAAATTATGTCGAGCTGATACATGGCTCCTTCTGCCAATCCTATATTTTCAACGGCCAACTCTTTCTCTCCATTGACTCTGACCACATGACGATTTGGTGCTCATTTGGAAACTGAAATTTTGGTTTCACTCCTGAAATTGTGCCATTGAGGCATGTGGAGGCTTCCTCCAACCCACTCATACTTAGTCAATTTAAATAACTGGCTATATCCCTTTTTTGGACTTGGAAAACGTGGAGGATTGGCACAAGTTTGAGAGCTTCCCCTGGCTTTGACCCTTGAAGTTGCATCGATGAGGCACGCGGTGCCATCCACTAAACCTTCCATAATTATCCAATTTGGGCTTTTTTGTTTTCATTCTAGACCTGGGACACGTGGAAAGGCTGCACTTATTTAAGGACTGTACCTTGGGTCCTACCCTTGGAGTTGCACCATTTAGAAATGTGGATGCTTCTGTTGTTGGTTGAAACATAGCCATGACACATCTAATCAGAGATATCAATGTACTACACGTGGATGATGAGGAAAATATTAACAAGGAGGATACACATGTCATTCGCGACTGTGCGAAGAAATAAATAGAAGAGGAAATAAAAATCCACCTGTACGCTTGAATTTCTAATTGTTCTCCATGGTATAGAAAATGGAAAACAATACGAGGCTCGATGCGATCCAACACTCCATGGTACTGACTCAAAATTTTCAAAATATGACTTCAAAAAGAGGGGAATTTGAGGACAAAAACAATCAGCAAGTTCATTTTAGTCTTTTCCAAGACAATCCGCCTGATCATGCTAATTCTCAAGAAGGACCTTAACTTCAAATGGACCACTGAAGGTCATCAGGCCTTTGAAAAAATTAAAGGGGCTATCACATCCTCCCTGGTATTTCACAACCCCAACTTCTCAAAGGATTGCATCTTGTATGTATACAGTGGTAAACATAACATGGCATCTGTGCTAACACAAAAGGGAGAGTCTCAAAGAGAAGAGAATTTGATTGCCTTATTCTCAAAAACTCTCCATTAATATGAAATTAGGTATAGCTTTATAGAAAGACAAGCTTATGCTATAGTTAAAGGTCTGAATAAATTCAGGCACCTCATCACTCATAGTAAAATCTAGGTTATAGTGGTTCACTCTAGCATCAAAGAATATATAACAGAGTGTGAGATAATAGATAAAAGAGATAAATAGATCACTAAGATCCTCGAATATGACATTGAGGTAAAACATACAAAGCTAGTGTAGGGAAGGGGCCTATGTCAATATTTAATACAAGACCCCGTGTCCCTGATTAACGATGATCCCAAAGAAATACACTATCTCCAAGAAAGTGACTCGGGTAGCTGGGTCTTAGATAAGATCCACTTCATGCGGATATGGAAATACCCAAGGCATCTCCCCTTAAAAAAGAGGAGGTACTATAGGAAAAAGGGATCCAATTTCACCATGATAGACGATTTTATTTTTGAAAGGAACTTTAATGAAATCCTATTAAGGTACCTAGAAAATGAATAAGCTGAAAGAGTCCTACGCAAGTTTCACCATGGGATCTTGAGAGGCCATTTTTCTCCGCAAACCATAACCATAAAAATCCTACAAGAAGGATACTTTTGGCCGATCATGTTCACTGAAAATCAAGCAGAGACAAATAGATGCAAGGTTTGTCAAGTTTATAAGTGTTTTGAGAGGAATGTGGCATTACCTCTTAACCCCATCCTAATTAAGGAACCATTTTCATAATGGGGTCTAGAATTCATCAGAATGGTCAACCTAGCTTCAAGCACTACGCACAAATGGATTCTTACCATAACCTATTACTTCACCCAAACTATGCAGGAAGCTCCATTGAAAGAGGCGACCAAGAACATGATACTAGGAATCCTACCGGATATCACTACCCACTTTGGACCCCCCTGCACTATTATATAAGATAATGCTAACACCTTTTTGGGGACCAAAGTATCTGACTTCGCTGAAAAACATGGGATCTATCTAAAAACATCCTCCAATTATTACCCACAAGGAAATGGTCTAGCACAGTCCATTAACAAAAACCTGACCAGGATCATAAAAAGACTGGGAAATGAGCATAAGAGGCTATGACATGAACATATCAAAAGAACCTTATGGGATAATTGAATCTCAGCTAAACAGATCCTAAAAGCCTCTTCATATGAGATAGTCTATGAGAAAAGTATTGTGATGCCAATTTCCCTAGAAATCCCTTCCTTAAAACTATTAAAACAAATTGAGGTAGAGGAAAATGGGGCAATGCAAGTAAGACTCGCTGAGCTAGTAGAGCTCCAAGAGAAGCGGGAGGCCACTCATGAAGCCATGATCAGCCGCCAACAGATGGTGAAAAATTGTTTTGATCAAAAGATGTCAGAACTAGAATTCTTATCTGGTATTATGATTTTTAAATGGGATGCAAGGGCTTCCAAGCCTGGAAACCATAGAAAGTTTGACCCCTTATAGATAGGACCCTTTAAAATAAGCATATGCAAAAAACACAATGCATTCAAACTTGAAACCATGGAAGGCGAACCCTTCATAATTTTGGTAAATGGGATTCATTTAAAACCTTTCCTTTGAGTCTCTTTGTTTTAATGTTGTATCATATGTATAGTTTTAAATTTTTTCTAGTTCTTTTTCTCCATTTTTTTTGTCCCTTTTGTAAGTGTCTCAGACATGTGTCCCTCACGGATCCCCCTTTCCTTTTTTTAAGTTTTGGAGGGAGTGCACCTTCTTAATTTTCCCTAAAATTAATGATGCAATATCCTCCTAGGATATTTGAGGTAAAAAGATTGAGAATCGATATAAAATCTCTCAAAAAGCACAGAGTTCAGTGCTTAGGGTAATTAATTAAAAGGGTTCATTATGTGATGTGACTCTATATAAATGTGATCCATTACAATAAAAGTTAATCCAGCTATTTAAGAGAGTTGGGAACATCCAACAGGTTCATTTCAAATGTTAGAGTCTTCCAATCAATCTCTAAGTGTTAAAGTAAAAGGAATCAGAGCCTTCTCGTAGTCTCAAAATTTCCACAGAAACACCTACCCTACACCAGAAGAAAAGTCTTAGGTAGGACATCCTGTACCCTCACACCCTCTCTAACCAAGGTTGAGATTCCTTGATGGGGGGTCTTAGTCTAGTGACGCTTCTTTGGTTTCTTACTTTACCAATGATGTCTTCGAACGTGTTCTTAATAAGAGGCCTAAATCTCTAAGAGAGGAAACCTACGCTAGTTTTATTAACCTAGGAATTACCAAATATTTTAGGTATAGAATTTAGAGCATGACACTCACCCAATATATGGTGCCTCTTGTGCACTCGTACCCAGAGCTCATATAGATGTGTGTAGGTTTTTTCAACTCCAACACCAATACCATCTAGGGTAGGAACATAAAGGTGGTAATCACACCTTAAAATTTAAGGGACATGTTGGCTCTAGGCTATGACCCGGTGACCAATTTCTATAAAATGTCCAGGCTCCAAAGCATCTAGGATCAGTGTAAGAATAAATCTTCATTTCTTAATAAGGAGTTAAGGAAGACATATTTAGGTGGTTTGAGAACTGCAGGGTTCCCCATTCCCTTGAAATCACTTATGATGGATTATCAGGATGCCTACTCTATGTTGACGTTCATATTTGGCCAATATTTGGCCAAGATTCAAACAAGGACAACTAGGATCTGCATATGATAGCCTTGTTCAGAAAGAGGTCTGTAATGAAAGAGCATACATATAAATTTGAATTCACCAAAGTCATTGCAGAATATATTTTTGAGTAGCTTGTGAGTTTCACAGTAAACTCCACCTTCAGGTATTCTTCATATTTTTTCCACCTTATTATATATCAGAATGCCCAGTATCTCAGCCTATTCATGAATCTGACTATATGGGATACAAAGGTTAATTCCCTAAATATCATTCCAGCTTCTGCTTGGAATCATGTACTATCTCGTTCATCAGATGTATATGAATTTTTTAATTCTTTTGTGGAGCCCTTCCTGATCAAATTTGACCCAAAAGGGGTATAAAAAAGAATGAATAGCTCTATCTAGTCTATCCTTTCATATCCCCTAAACCCTTGTGATTATTTTTTAGGGGAAGGGTATTCGATGATTGGGTTGTATGGTTTTTAAGATGAATCCTTTATGCTCCTAAGGGTCCTCATGACATGGATAGTGGGTCTTGAGATAGACAGGTAGCTGGTACTCCTAGATATTGAATTCGACTCTCATAAAAACAAGAAAGCCATTTTTATCTCCCCTTGAGCAAGGGAGGAATTACTTTGATTAAGAGAAAGGAAGAGTATAGCCTCACATAAAATTTGGCTTCTTAAGGCTTTTTCCTAATTCAAGACTCATGGAGGTATGACCCAGACAGGATGATGGCCGCAACTCTAGTTCAAAACAAAGTCTCAAAATCCCACAAGCACGAGCATAGGAAATGTTTTGAAGAAAGGATGTCCCCTAAGGCAGATTCACTTGATATATTCATCAAGCTTAGTGACATTCCAATTCCAGGCTGGGAGCCATTCCACCTAGTTAATAGATACAACACCACCCTTACCATGACAAAAGGACTTAGAGTAGCCCTGCATAATAAATACTGGAGTGCAAAGAAGATTGAAGCCTATTGAAAGTATAGGTAGGTGATCATAAAAAACACACTCAATTTTTAGGTCATATCCAATGATGATAAATGGGATGATTTTTGGGATGTGGACCATGGATCTAATGTGGAAAGTGAGCACATGGTGACAATCACCTTAGAATGGCCCATGAGATTGACCACAAATTCCTTTGGGCCATCCCAACAGTAATTGATAGCACTGCCCCTACCCTCCATTTCTTAACAAGGTCCTTTGGTTCAAGAAGCCACGTTGCAGCTCACACCAATTCCTCAATGTGAGGAACCTTTGGAGGAATTTATGCTGACCCCATCCATGTAAAAATTTAAAGTCATCTGTGACTCTTACGTTTCCTCCCCCTCTGCCTCCTCCAGAGATCCCTTTCAATCCCCTCCTCCACAACCATTTTTTGATTAAAGAGGTATCCCCTTACCAATAACCCCATCTTAGGGTCTCCCTCTACCCAAAACCCCTCTTTTTCCTCAACCTCCCTCCACCATTCCATCTTTCTCTCCCTGTGTGGTGACATTCCCTTTTCTATCTTTGTTAACTTCAATACCTCAACTAGAAGTTACAGTTCCATATAGTCTTCCACCTAGGTTCTCATTCATGGGTGGGGTGGTCCCTTCCCCCTCGGAGTTTTTGAGTCAATCCAAAGCCAACAAGGAATCTCAGGATAGAAGAAGGGTGAAGTTCAAGAAGAAATAAATGTCAACAGGAGCAATGAAGCAGATGTGGTCATTATATGAACATCAATAGATCTCCTTAACCATTGTGTAGCTCATCCCCTAAGTATCCAAACCTATAGAATAGATATATCCCAATGACTATTATAGCAGTGTTTTCAGAGTTGACCTCTCAGAGTTTTGACCTTGGGATAAGGTCAACTTAATGAATGAAACTATGATCATAGTCAAGAAAGACTAACTTATGCTCAGCAACCAGTTGAAAAAGGAATAATCTCTCCTATGCAAGGAAGAAGCCATCGTGGCCAACCACCAATCTGAGATAAAATCCAAAGGAAAAGAGATCAAGAAGCTCTACAAGGAATTGAAGGAAGCTCCATCGTAGGAAGTCCTCATGGTTTCTTAGGTGGAAGCTAAAACTCTAGAGGCCAAACTAGCAACATTCGAGGCCTCGGTTAATTTTCTCTCACTGGAGAAAGGATCCCTCAAACTAGAGGTTGATTCAAGAAAGGAAAAGGTGGTTGCGCAATAAATTCATGTTGTGCATCATCGAGCCAAAACAGGGAAGCCTCTAGAAAAGATTGAAATCATTTGAGGACACAGTCAAGGACTTGACCTGTAAATTGGGACAACAACCCCAGAAAGGGGGAATTATAACATTAGTGTAGGACCTATATTCCTCTTACTCTGACTGAATTGCCACCCTAGCAATGAATCTAGCCCCTAAAATTGGATTTATATCCAATGTACAGGGGTTATTCTCAAATTTGGAGACCACAACCTCCACAGTCACCAATGTAGTATCCGTTAAGGTCTCTAAATCAATACTATTGATTCAAAAACTATATGATGCTTCTAACTCTCCCCTATAAGGGGAGGGAATCACTGAGAGGTGGATGATTGCTATGAAAATCAATGAGATCTTGAGCTGAAATAAAGCATTCATCAAATGTCAGAATATCTTTACCCATCTCAAACATGGGATAAAAGAGTGGAAACAGAGAATAAAAAAATTATTCTTGTTAGGCTTCCCTTCCCCCTTCCCCAATGACTTTACAGTCCTATCAAAGCACCAAATACAATAGCTCTATATTTCCAAATGACAAGACAAGACTATAATTCAGTATTTAAGAGAGAGATCTAGTGTCACTAAGGTGGAAACTATCATGAACCCAATAGTGCAGTTGGAGTTCTGTTTACACGTAGTAGTGAAAAGTCTTCCAAGCTTTTCCCACAAGGAGATAATTGAGTTAGACCAAGCTTTCCAGGCCCTACAAAGAAGAACTTGCCCTATAAGGGTGGAATGGCTTGGATATCAGACTTCTTTATAGAATCTCTAAGCGGCATTTGAAAGCCACATTTGAATTTTTAGGCTAAGAGGATTTTTAGATCCTTTCATGATTGACACAGAGTCCCTTGGTGAGTTTCCATAACTATAGAGTTCTTTTTGTATAATAATATTTTATCGGCCCCCATCTTTTGTTTCCCTTGCCCTAGTTTGTTTTGTTTTCTTGAGCCTAAATTTGACTAAGTATGAATTTGAATGCAAAATATGTCCATGTGTCCATTTGGCACACTCAGGGTATGAAACAGAAAAGGGATTGTTCTAAAACTTGTGTCACGTCATCCACATGTCCCAGACCTGATAATATTTCCCGGGTGGGTTGAAAAGTCAAGAATATAGTAGAAATACATAGAGTCTCCACATGTCTCCTAGGTACAGTTTCAAATAAAGAGATGAAAGGAAAGCCTCAAACAAGCATGCGCCCTCCACGCGTCTCTCAGGCATAGTTTTAAAAATAGATCCTAAGGGAACACCCTCAAGAAATTGTGTGACCTCCACATGGTAGAGATGGAATCATTACCAACTGAAGGAGCACAAGTTAGATAAATTAAAGGAAATTGAAAATATCACCAACAGGCAGTTGAGATATTGACCCAAAAATGAAATATCTTGTAAGATATTTTGATGTTGTTGGTGGAAGGTCTGATTACATAAATTGAAGAAAGATCCAAAGGGATCTATAAATTAATGTTCTGATCCAAAACCAAGAGGAGGGGAGGAGATAGAAAAGAAGAATACCTAGAGCTACGAAAAGGTATTCTAGGATTAGTTATTATATTGGCTACCATTAACAAGACTCTGTTGTAGAAGAAATTTGTAATATGTTTCATATCGTTCTTATGTATTATTTACTCTATGAATAAAGAGTTATTGTTCTATGAATTTTAGTTTTTAATATTATGTGTCTTTCATATTCTATTGTTGGTAGTTTTCTAGATAATTTTGAATATCTATTGTGCTATATGCCCTTGGGTTTTCTATATGAATATATCATCTACATATTGTTATGTTTTACACATTCTCATCGTCTGATAACCCAAGGTACTTCTAAAAATAGTACACCATGCTAAGCTCTCTTCAGTTATTTTAGAGTAATTTCTCAAGATCCATCTCTGTGTCTTTTAAAGATATATTTTGGTGTATCATCTTAGTTAGTTTTTCACTTCATGTAAGTTTTCCTCTAGCTTTACTCCACACCATAGAGAAGATCCAACTTCTTTAAAATGTGGAGGTTATCCTAGGGTGCATGTCGCACTTCCCTAAGGTGTTGCACAACTCTGACGATTCATCAACAAAGATAATCATCAACAAAAACTTTGAACTTCATGGGAATATTTAGGTATAGACCATTCTTATATAACTTTCACTTTTGATGGATCATTGGAAATACCTCTTGTAGAAATAATATGAACTAAATAAGAAACTTAATTTTTAAATAATTCACATTTACTCAGTTTCCAAAAAATTGATGATTCCTTAAAGTTAATAACAATATTTCTAACATGATTTTTATGTTCCTCTTTAATTTTAGAATAAATCAAAATCTCATCTAGAAAAATAATCACAAACACATCCAAATAATGATGCAAAATTGTAGAAACAAATATTACATATTACACAATATTTAGCTCGGTCTTATGCTACTATTTAGACAATTATCAAGTATACAAAGTACCAATTAATCTCACTTTTTCCATCTTTTCTTAATTTTTAAATTTTCCTTTCTTATGTATTTCCCAATACTTATCACCCCATTTTCTAACTTCCCTTATATTCTAGCCCTAATTCTGGGCACCCTGATATTTGCTTAGCCTCTTTCACTACTGTTTGGGTAACTTATAGCCATTGGTCATATTTATATTTTCCTCGGTTGGAATTGTTAGGATTAATTACAAAATTAAACTTGAGATCCCTATAAATAAAAAATCTTATAATACCATGATAAGGGTCCTCAGTCATTACATCCTATCAATACTAACACTCCATCTAGGGATGCATCCATTGCACCATCTTGCATGCACAGAGCACCATACATTTAAGCTAGGAAATTATTAATCACACACATTCTTAGAGGAGGATGGATTCTATTCATTATATTCTACTATGTACATCTTCTATAACTACCATAGCTCACTATTTCACAAAGTGCAATAGGCACAAGACCACCTAGGGCACGGGATACACACACTCACAAAAACTACAACATGATTTATAATGCAGTCCAATGCTCAGCGATAATTCCATTGGTTTGGTAGCTGAGGTTAGTTGGACACCTTATTCTTATTCATTTGTAGAGAATTATCTAGTTCATCTGGATAATCTAGTGCGACAGACAGAGTATTAAGAGACACTTAACGACCATGCCAAATTAGGGTTTTGAGCATTTATATTTTTTCGAGTGCCCAGAATCAAAACTAGTGTGCCTTGAGGTGCCCTAGTAGACTCCCAAGTTCCTCTGTCATCTCAGAAAACCCAGAGTTACCCTCTGCATGGCCCCTAAGTGTTTGTTTGAACTACCGAGTTCCATTTCTAGATCTATAAAAACCTACGATAATCACCTTCAATCAACTGAGTCATTTCCTTACTCCCCTCTTGCATACTAGGGTTTTATTTGCATTAGATAAAATAATGCAATTACTTTACATAAGAATATCAGCTTGGTGTCATTTTTTACTGTTTAACATCTTTATTTAAAATCATTTTAGTCCTACTTAGATTACAATTAATACCCTAATACCTCATTAGGTCCCTTTAGAGATTATTTTTGTTAATCATTTTGGTGAACCTAACCTCTCTCTCTCTCTCTCTCTCTCTCTCTCTCTCTCTCTCTCTCTCTCTCTCTCTCTCTCTCTCTCTCTCTCTCAAGGGTTTTGAATCTTTAATTTCCACCATGGGTAAGCATTCTCAAAAGTAATCTTCTCCTAAGTCTTCAGTTACTAATTTTATAATCGCAACCACTTTTTCACCAATACTCTTACTACTTCTATTTTTAACCCTTTTCCTTCACTTATTGACCTTCCATATTTTGGAATGGATCCTTAGCCTATTTCAAATGCAGTTACCTCTTACTTATGTACTATTAATCCTTCTACCTTAGCCCAGTTCATGGCCAAGGTTTGAGCTCTTCCTCCTAAACCTCTCGCTCTCTCCCTTGACTTGGGCGTAACTGAATCTAACCCTACATCTCCTTCTCTACCCACAATTGAGTCTCCTCCCTCACTAACTACACCTACCTTAGTCCCTATTGTTTTCATGATTGAGCTAGTATCTTAGAATTTTTTTGTTGCTTTGACACCATCCACTAAACCCACGAATCACTACTCAGTTACTTTCCATATTCCTCCCATGTCACCCTTTCCTTACGAGATGTCATTTGCAGCTTCTATTCATTTGCTTGAAATAGTCTCTTCCCCACCATTTGATCCTACCACTGCTATTGTACCATATCGAGGCCCTTTACCTTCTCTGGATCTTATCTCAACCTCTCCACCATTTTCATCTTCCTCTACACATTTGTATTTAACTTACACCCTCTTTATAAATAATTCTTATTGGGAACACATACCACTTGACACATCTTGCACCACTACTATATGTTCCTACAAGGGTCTCCTTTGACTCATTTTTTATTTTAATACTTTCCATTCTTGATTATGTGATCCACACCTATATTATGGTTCTTCCATATTTACTTATGCATATGGCCCACGTGTGTTCCATCTTAAAGTTCACCTTTCATGTATTCCCATTACTGCACCACTCACTCTTGAACAATCTTGGCTAGATTATATTAAAGGGGCACTTCATCCTGATCATGTTGATATCTCTTTTCCCATGCCACTTTTTGATGTCTACAGTTGTAGCATCTCCTTTCTTTTTTATTCACCTAACTACACTATTTGGTATGCCTTAGGATTTCCATTTCCTCCCTTTACCAATGAAAAGTATCTCATGGTGATGCATATTTTATGCATTCATTGTTATTTCGATGACCAACCACATACCATTTCTTATCAAGTCTCTTTTGGTTTCCCTTACAATTTTTATACCTATTTGGCCAATTCTCTAGAAGACCTTCCCTCACTTTTACCCTCTTGTATTAACACCCATTCACATTCTTTTACCACCTACTCTTGCTCCTTTGAGATAGTTCTTGAATTTGACTCACATAGTACTTCTCCTAAGCACCCTTATCAGAGGCTATAAATACACTACAAGTTTAGTATCTGTCCATGGAGGCCACAATTACATCCCTTCATGCTATGATTAAATAACTTCAACATGCTCCTACTCCTCCTTCAACTCCTACCCCGCCCACCTCCCCTATTGGTCCCCTCCCTGATAAACTAATTAAACCATTACCTTCACCCATTATCCTTCCCTCCAATGTTATGCCGCAACACATTCTATGTCACCTACTTCACCACTAAATTATTTTTTTACCACCTACCCATTCTTCCCCTCACTCATAGTTAACCCACATTCGTGACCAACCATTGTGCCATTATCACTTCTTTCCAATACATCCTATAGATTCTTGTCACACACTTTCCCATGTTATTATTGATTTTTAACAATTACGACTCCTCTTTTTTAGAACCCCACATCCTCCTATCCTACATATACCCCCTCAAGCTCACCCAGTTTGTGTGCATCAAACTCAACCTATCCTTAGACCCTCTCACCACCAATATATAGTATCATCTTTCCAATATCCCCCTCAGGGTGTCACATCACAGTCTTCTTTGCTTCATCATAATTTGTGAGTATATCAATATCGATCTCTGGAACTAAACCTCTCTACCATAACCCCTCTGGTATATCATGGCCCTCCATATACATCACCTCAAGCTTTAGTCGCAAGACTTTCCTCTTTCGACCTTATCAATTGATTTATCCTTTTGACACACTTGGCGGGCATATCACATTACATCCTCCCCCCTCTTTATCCTCTCATAATTTCATAGCCATACATTAAATATTTTCTCTACATCTTCATCCTTTCCATAGGCATCCTATCTCATGTGTCATATCACCCTCACTACCTGATGACGTACCCTAGTGCTTCGGTTCACACTGGACTATTGAGGGGTCATTATTTCATTAAAACCCACACACTGCACTACAAGACCCATCCATGTACATCCTACATAATCCTATACATAACCCATCTCCTAGTCATTTCGACCTCATTTATCTCATACATGTTGCACTAGTCATCATCATCTATGAGTCTAGTTTTCTATGTCATCCATACATCTTGTACAACCTACATGCTACACTATATTTCTTTATACTTGGGTCTAGTTTTATCTATCATCATTACAAATTATATTCCTATCTACACAATTATTACATTACACCTTCCCTTCCCACATTTCATTCATACACCCTACCTATCCTACACCCTACACTATATTTCCTTATACTTGGGTCTATTTTCATCTCTCATCAGTACACATTGTATTTCTACCTTCCTACACATGCTACATTACATTTCCTACAATACACATTTACATAACTTGGTAATCTACACTACATTGTTCTACGTGATGCACCTACCACCCTATGACACACTCTAGTTCCTTGATCCATACTCGATTGTTGAGGGTTTACCAGTCAAATGGACTTTACCTACATGTAACATTTCATACCACATTTCATCGGACTCATGACCAACTCTCTAGGCTATACTGTCACCGATATTTATCATCATATCATGTAGTGGTATACACCTTATGTTAAATCACCACTCCTTTCCACATTCTACATTATCATCTTACATACGATCATCACAAATTCTATCATAATCTTCTACGTCATCCTACCACATCATCATTTCTCCTACACATCCATTAGTGGTATGCACTTTAGGATAAATTGCCACCCTCACCTTATTCATCACATATTATTCTACGCTTAGTGTTAAACTCACCACCTTCTATTATTCAACACCTACTTATTTACACTTTATAAACCCTCATCAACCATCTCGTAGTGACATATACTATAGGATAAATCATCACCTTTCATTCTTTCATCATGTAGTGATATACGATTAGGGATAAATTATCACCCCTATCTGTAAGCAAGTCATGGTATACACTTAGGCTATAGGGTCCATGCACATAATTTCATATGTCATATTCCCATTAATTCATCGTATAGTGATATATGCTTAGGGATAAATCATCACTCCCTCATTCAACAAGTCATGGTATACACTTAGGTTATAGGGTCCACACAGATCTTTCCATATATCACTTTCCCACACACTCCTATAATGATATACACTTAGGCCTAAATCATCACTCTTTCAATAAAAAAAAGTTGTGATATATGCTTCGGCTATAGGGTTCACACACATCTTCTCTGCATGTCGCATTTCATCACCAATACACTTACACACTCATCAGAGTGTGCTAGACATAACAAACACTACTCGACCGTTTTCAGATGACGTTCTCTTGTTTGTGACTCATTATTGACTTCTGAGGGGGGGAAAATGAAACTCATTACATACACTTCCATACACTTGGGGTGTACATTGCTTATATCATTCCATCTTAGATTCCATCCCATCCATCCATGACATACTGCATTTTCTTAGTAGCATTTACTTTTATTTACTAGTGTTTTGCATGTTAAATTTACTACACATGTTAACTTTCTTTCCTATATATCATTATATACACACATGCATGTTCATGCCTTTTTTTATTGTGATCATAGATATAGATTATTTACATGTGGTATGGATGTTCACATTCTACCCTTACTATAATGGTCACTAGGGGCATCCACATTTGTCTCATACAGGTATTATTTTTTCATTTTGTACTTAGCATCTTATACTACTTTCTTATACATTATTTGACATATTGTTTTTCACTCTAACATGCTAACAGGTGTTCCATGTGTAGCACTAGTTTTGTTGGATTACATGTTCCCATGACTACTTGTATTTCTACTTATTTACATTATTTTTCATTATTTTCAGGATTTTCCCTTTGCTTTTGTACACACTTGTCTATTTTTTGTGGCCATGATGGTCTTATGTGTCTTACAAAATCATGAGTGATGTCTCATGTTTTAAACTTTCTTTATGTGATCTTCTTGTTTTCTTATGTGTTTACAATAATTTTCATAGTATTTTTTACATTGTCTTCATATTTTATACTTATTTCCATGAAAGTGTTAGGAATAACACTTGTATTATCTGTCCATCCCATTTTATGTGTGCTTTGCTATCTAAAAATCTCTTTCCCTTTCCCCCCTGCAAGGTACAATTGGTTACAAGGTCAAAGTGTTCTTGGTCTTCTTTTGAGGCTGCATTCTCCTTCCAGGGTCATCGTATACACCCCAAAGAGGGGGAAATCATTGCGGGTTTATACTAACACAATGTATCTACACCAGTTCACACACAATGAGTGAGTTTAGACCAGTCTACAATATATAGACACAATGGCCTTAATAGGACATGGTGTCCTTTGGAAATTTTGTGGAGTAGTCAAAGGTTCAGGGGTTACAATGGGTGTCCTCTCTACACTTCTACGTCCAATGGCATAGGATCACCCAAAAAACTAGTGCAGTACAAAGATATCTTCAAAAAATTACAGTAGAAGCAATTAGAGTTAGAGGACACTGAGAATTTCCTCCCTAGAATTCTTTAACCATGGTGGTGAGAGATCACCCAAAAAACTCATGACATCATAGGATATCCTTCTACACCCTTTTTCTCGACATGGATTAGGTGCACATGTTCCAATTTTTCCATTTACACATTCTACTCTAGCGTAATTTACACATTGGTTTTACATATACACATATTTGAATACTTGATTGTTTTCTCCTTACATGTCCGTTGTATGAGAAAAAAGTAGTCAAATTGGGGGCAACAACAAAAAATGATAGTGACAATGACAACACACTACAATGGTAATTTCCATACTAACCATGTAAGTACACCACACACAAACAGTAGCTACACACGTGTTCTACCCTAGGTTCACTCTCATCACTTCTTTTTACACATATTTCATCTTTAGAATCCACAGTCCTCCACATATTTAGTTTTGTCATTCCATGCTTCTAGTCCATGAGCATGCTTTCTTCTACACTCTACATGAACATCAAGTACACTTTTCTATCTCCTTTATGTTACCGAGTTGTTTGCTCACCAACATAAAGCGGAGGAAAATGTAGACATAAATATTGTGCATTAGAAAATGTTTAGCTCAGTA
Source organism: Taxus chinensis (assembly GCA_019776745.2). Taxonomy (NCBI): domain Eukaryota; kingdom Viridiplantae; phylum Streptophyta; class Pinopsida; order Cupressales; family Taxaceae; genus Taxus; species Taxus chinensis. Next base: position 336,034,645 of record CM034146.1, read on the forward strand.
TTATACTACTATTTAGAAGGTTCTCAAGTGTACAAAGTACCAATTAATCCCACCTTTTTTCCATATTTTTTTTACGTTTTAATTTTTCTTTCTCACATATTTCTTGATACTTATCACCCCATTTTATAACTTGCCCGATATTTTATCCCTAATTCTAGGTTCCCCACCCTGTAATGGGGCACCCCAACATGCCCTGATCCTAGTCTGGGCACCGTGATCTATGCTTGGTCTCATTTTATCCTTTTTAGGTCACTTCTAGCCATTGTTCATCTTTATATTTTCCTTAGTCAGAATTTTTGGGATTAAATGTGAAATTAAACTTTAGAGCCCTATAAATATAAAGCTTATAAGACCATAATAAGGGTCCTAGTTCATTGCATCCTATCACTACTATTACTTCATCTAAGGATACATCCATTACACCATCTTACATCCACATAACACCATACATTCAAGCTAGGAAACTTTATATCACGCACATTATTAGAGGAGGATGGATTCTATTAATTTTATTCTACTATCTACTACATCTTCTTTAGCTACCATATCTTAGTATTTCACAAAGTTTAACTAACACAAGAGCACCTAGGACACAGCATACACACACTCACCAAAACTACATCAAGATCTGTAACGTAGTGCATCGCTTAGCGATAAATCCACTGGTTTGGAAGCTGAGGTCATTCTCACCCATTCGCCATCTTCATGTGCAAGTCATCATTTAGTTCATCTGGGAAATCCAGTGCGATAAAAAGAGAGTATTCAGAGACACTTAGTGACCATGAAAAATTAGGTTTTAAAGCATTTATGCTATTTCAAGTGCCCAGAATCTAGACCAAAGCATCCTTAGGTTCCCGAGTACACTCCTAGGAACATGTGTCATCTTAGACAACCTAGATCTAGCCTTTGTAGAGCCCCTAAGTGTTCGTCTACATTTTTGAGTTCTAGTTCCAAATCTACGACAACCTACGACATTCACCTTCATTTAGTTGAGTCCATTCCTTACTCCGCTCTTGCATTCTAGATTTTTATTTCCATTAGTTCAAATCATGCAATTACTTTACATCACTTTAGCATGTCATTTTTTTTTTCATTTGTTACTTTTTAGCATCTTTATTTACAATCATTTTAGTCCTTCTACTTAGATTAACATTAATACCCTAATATCCCATTTTGGTCCCTTTAGGTCTTTTTTTTTTTATAAAAAACATCATGCATCAAATTCATAAAAGTGGTTGGAGTGTTAGTCAAACCAAAATGCATCACAACAAAATCATAATGGCCATATCTAGTATGAAAAGGAATTTTAGGAATGTCAAATTCTTTAGCTCTAATTTGATGATAGCCAAAATGTAGATCATTTTTAGAAAAATATTTAGCACCATTTAACTGATCTAAAAAATCATCAATTATAGGGAAAAGATACTTGTTTTTAATAGTCGCTTCATTTAATTTCCTATATTTTATTTATAGTCTCATGGTGCCATATTTCTTTTCCACAAACAAAACAAGAGAGCCCATGGAGAAAACTACGTTTGATTTTTCCTAATTTAATCAATTCAGCCAATTGAATTTTTAACTCAGCCAACTTAGGTATGGATGTCCTATATGGTACTCTAGAAACAAGTTCACTACCATGAACAATGTCAATGGTATTCTCAATAGATCTTGCAGGAGGAAACACTTCAACACCAAAAGGAAAAACATCCATAAAATCTTTAACTAAGGGATGAACAACAACATCTATTTCTACTTTTCGATTATTTTTAGTCACAACATCACACACTATTTTACATTTTTACTCAATAAATATTTTAAATTGAATATCAAAAATAGTTTTCAATTTAATAGGTCTTTTCATTCCCTGCATAACATAAGTATTTTTACAAATTCCTAATTACAAACTTTCTTTCTTTCAGAACTAATAAGAGCATGATTTCTTTCTAACCAATTCATTCCTAGAATAACATCATATTGAACCAAATTCAACACATGAAAAGACTCTATAAAATTAAAACCATCAATCTAAAATTCTAAGTATTCCATTAAAGCTCCAATTTTCCAAACTATTCTTCCATTTTCCATCTCTACCGAAATTGGCTTTATATTTCTGGAAAACAAATTCAATTTTTTAACTAATTTGGGAGAAATAAAACTATAACTACTGCCAAAATCAATCAAGAAAACCAGATTAGTACCATTAACAGATCCTAATAGTTCTACTAAAGACACTTATTTATGAACAATACTTGTATCCACAACATCAAAAACTTTCATTTCTTCTTCTTTTTTCTCCATCTCCTACCCCTTGTTTTCCCACTTTTTATTTTTATGAGTATAACCTCTACAAATATTATTTCCACCACAATCCCAACACTTAATATCTTTGGGTTTTATTTTTTCATATTCCTTCCTTCTTTGTTGATTTTTAAACTGAGAGTTTTTACATTGAACATTTTCTGTGAAGGGTCTCTTTCTATTTTTGAACTGAAAACTAGTATTTTTCTTTTTGAAGTCATGTCGTTTTTCATTAATCACAGTTTCAGACTTCTCAAATTGTTCTTCGATTTCCGAAACCTCATCTTCTAACTACGTTTTACCACACAAAACATATTATTTATACTATTCCCACAAACATTTATAAATCTAACAAATCTATCAAAACCAATAATAAAAGGTACAAATATATTTAATTTTTCTAAGAATTTCTTATATTCATTCACACTTTTTAAACATTGCTTTAAATCAAAGAACTCATTTTTTCATTGCTGCAAAAAATGATCAAAGATATACTTCTTTTTAAAAAATCTTTTAAAATTTAATCCATTAACCTTGTGATGTCTAAGATTTTTAGTTTTTAATGTGTCTTCCAACCAGTTTAAATCAATGTATTTTAATTGAAAAGTAGAAATTTGAGTTCTTCCTAGCTTATTAGTCCTTTGTAATTCAAAATAACTTTCCAAATTTGTTAACCAAGTTTCTGCTTGCTCACCTGACTCTACTTCTCAAGCATATTCAAGAAATTTAATTTTCCTAGCAAATAATTGCATTTCCTTTAAACTTATATGCCTACTAACCTTTTCTTTTTCAGAATCTAAAGAATTAGAAGAATCAAAAGAACCTTCAATTTTCTCAATAGAAGTAGATTCACTATCAGAAGGTTCTTTTCTATTTCTAATATATTTTTCTAATTTAACATATTTATCTATCTTGTATTTACAAATGACTTCCATAAATTATTATTAAAATATTCTAATTACAAGGTGATATTTTCAACTTCCCTACCCAATTGTTGATTTTTGCATTTCATTTTCTCATTAGATTTTATACCATCTAAGTAACTCATCCATGCTATGTGATATCCACTATGTGGAGATACAAACAAAACAAATAAGAAAATCACTTACTTACAGGACTCATAACTCACAAACAAGGACATAAAAAAGGGATCTGATACCAAATTGTAACACCACTTTTCCCCACACTAGGAAAAAGGGTTGATAAGTCCATTTAACATAACGACAAACAATAATGCATAAAACAACACTTTCTACACAAAATTATATGACGTGAAAACACTTTCCACATAAAATAAATGACTACATATTCTCATTTTTTTAGTGGGAAAAAATGTAATAACTACATAATATTATATTTTCATATAATATCAAACTATAATGTTTTAATAAACTATTAATTGAATAATATCAAATATTTTAATCTAATAATAATAAACTATTACAAATGTTTACTTGTTTTCTATTTTAACTTAAGTGCTAGTTTTTAGTTTAAATATGCAACTTAGCTCTTCTAGTTTAAACATAGATTAGGAATATACAACTTAGTATATATAAAAGTAAATATTATTTATAACCATATAGTTGTAAAAAAAATAGAAGTACGGGGCCAAACTAGGTCCTAATATTTTATTTAAATATAAACTTAGACTATAGTTTTTTTAATTGGTTTTTACTATATAATATAGTTTATATAAAAATTAAATTATAATATATGGTTTTTAATAACCAAGGTTTTAATAATAAAAACAAGGTTTATAATTTAATACTAAGCATCGACATGAATGTGGCACAAATATTATAGTTTATTCAAATTATAATTCGAATCCTATAAAATTTTAAAGGGATTTGGGGATCTAGGCCAAATACATAGGTAAAAATTAATTTAAAAGTTAAAATTAGGTTAGGTGGTAATTTTATTTTAATTAACCATTTAGGAAATGATAGACATAGGTTGCTTAACCCATAGTTTAAATATTAATAGCTAGAATTGAATTTTGACCCCATTTAAATTACCCTTATGTCTTAGATCAATAGGAAAAATTCAAATTCCTATTCTTGAGGAGGATTGTCTCCCTGTAAAAGACCTTAGGTAAGTTGAATTTACTTATCCTTTAAAACATAAATGATCACACTTAAATATGATTGTTTTAATATAAGGGTAAGTTAATATTTTAAAGTGGTTAGAACTTTTAAAATGGGTTAGTATATAGTTATGAGTTTTTAAAGGATTTATAAAATATTAAATTTACATGCAAGTCTTTTTTTTAATATTTACACCATTTCCAAAGGCATATATTAATAATACAAATAAAAACTATTTTCTTGATTAATATGTGTAAATCAATATTATATAAATATTCAAATAACTCTAGTTAATATCTACTACTCCTTGTCATATTATTTTTCTGGAAGTTAATTATTGAAATGCACTAAAATAACTTGAGTATTTTATTTAACTTTACTATACAAGTAGAAACAAGAGTTAAAAATTTTCCACTCGACTAAATGTTTGATTTTAATACGAAGTTAGATTTATTTTAAATCAACCAACCAAAAAACACCTATGCAAAATTTATCTTGTTTTCTGGAATTCAATATACAAAGAAGAAATACGACACTGAATAAAATAAATTAGCAAATGAAATATCACTTAATATAGATTCATATCACAATTAAATTAATTATCTATTCCAACAAAATATTAGAAATAAAAAATAACCATAATAATTTACTCCTTTATTTAATTTCTTTCTATAATTACAAAGTGTACAACCAAAATACAAAGAATGAACATATCTTAATCTAGCAACGGGGGTTGCTATGCTCAATTCCCATTCCACTTGGACGTAAGAACTAGAACCATGACCACATTAATGAGGGGAAGAAATTTTTCTTAAATGCACAAACTGATGCCTTGGCCAGGAACCATCTGGTGTTGTACTATGTACCCTCAGTTAGGAATCCTTTGGAGCCTCTCCCTCTTGTTCATGGCCCTACTTACAAACCTAGTTTCCCTAGAAAATATCCACAAGCTCTTTGAAATTTCCAAAAAAATCTCCCCCTGGGGATCCTCAACAAGTCTTACAAGCCATTTAAATGATACTTTTCCCAATTCAATTGCATCACCAAAGATTAGAATGGTAAATTTGAAATTTTCAGGTTTAGAATTAGTTTAATGTAAATAATAATGTCCTGAAAAGTACCATTCCAAATAAACCTTTTCACTTTTAATTTTGGAGTTACATAATAATGTTCCAAAGAACTCATAATAAATTTTTTTTTCAAGAAATACAATATCGGGGATTTTTGCACATCACATAAATCCTTTGTTTCAATTCCCGGATGATGTGTTTTACCTCTTTCATCCACACAAATTCCTATAGAGGCTTGATATTCCATGAAATATTTCTTCTCCAATTACACTTATGGGTGATTTTCATTATATTATTGTGTGTGCCTTTTCTGGTTCCATTTGTAACCCTTCTTAGGATATGATGAAACCTAAATATCCTAATTCCTCTCGTATAAAAAAAAATTCTATATGTTTACCAAATTTCTCACAATATCACAAGAAAATCAGGGATGAAGTGACCAAAACAATATATTGATAAAGTAAAAGCATAACCTGTAAAAAAAAAGAAAAAAATAACAATCAAGAAGTAACAGATAATCATGATTATATAAAATCTTGTAAGGAAAATGCTACACATGAATCACCCATTAACATAGTAGAAAGATAAATATCATGTCAAAGCATGTATAGATCAGTGAAAAATTAAGTGATAGTTCCAATATGTAGTAAATGTTGTAACAATAGAACCTATGAGTGTGGAGTACGAGAGTATCAAAGGTAAATGCCCCCAAGATCCTCAACGGGAATGGTAAAGAGTGGTATCAAGCATCATGTATCATGTAAGAATCTTGGAAAGTCCTTCATTACCTCAAGATACCAAATAAATGTGCATGTGTTTATAGTACAATATAATGAAATAATAAGTATTCAGGAAGCATAGGAAACAAAGTGCAATATGTAAATAATATAAGCTGACAATAATGAACACAGCCAAGATGTGAAAATGTTGTGTGAAATTGATGGTGTGATGCGATATGCATGATGTGTAGATGAGATGGTTCATGTTTCCCCCTAGTAGGTTTATGTGAGATAATTTTAATTTAGGAATGCTCCTTCAAAAGTCAACTATGCACCATAGAATACGAATTCTTCATTGGGTAGTGATGGTAAAATGTGCATATCAGAGTTGTGACAGTGCATGGAAAGGTTTATCATGAAGCATAGAGTGTAATGAATAGAAAAATTAGATGATGTGAGTTTAATTTAAGAATATCCCACTCAAAAATTAATTATGAACCATGGAACAAGAGTGTGTCATTGGGAAATGAGTGTGTTTCATGTGTTTGAGATGAGATGCTAGGAAAGTTTTACCGTGAATCACAGAGTGTGAAGTGTAGAAAATGCACTAAGGGTAGACAATATAGACCTCAAATGGTAATAGAGGGGGAGAATAGTGTGATTCCGAAAAAGGATTTTCTTCCATCAAACATTACATAACCTGATGTATGTGATCAGGATGTTACTCCTTTATTTTTATGAACACCAATATATCATCTAGATATACAATAAAAAACCTCCCATGGAATGACTTCAACACTTTATTCATCAACTGCATGAAATTTTTTGGGGCATTAGTTAACCAAAATGGCATAAATAACCACTCGTATAAAACTTCTTTAGTTTTGAATGTAATATTCTACTCATATCCTTCTCTTATGCATATTGTTTTATATCTACTCTTCAAAATCCATCAATTCATCCATCTTGGGTAACAAGAACCTATACTTGATCATTATATTATTGATGGCTCTAGAATAAACAAACATGTTTCATTATTATCCTTTCTTATGTTCATGGAGGATTCAATATTTTCACTTATTTTATGCATCGTATTCCTCTCTCGTGTCTCAATTGGTGTCTCGTAAAAATCCTCTTTTTATTATTATCCTCCCCCGACATTCTCAGCTAACCTAGGTAGCACATCCAAAAGAATTATCCTCCTAACCTTCTACTTAATTAAACCCTTAGTTTTAGGGTAATTAAACACCTCGTCCTCCCCTTCTCCTTGTTGTTCCTTGGAATCATCTTCCTTTTGAGATTTAGATAATAATGAATCCAAAAAACATAATTTTTTTTATCATAATTGTGTATTATGAGGTGATATCACAGGGATAAGTTTATGTATGTTATTTTCATCAGATATACATATGTCATTCACAGAATAGGTGTGTCCATATCACATATCTACACACATCACATCAAGATTTATTTTAAAGGTATTTTTTGTCTGATTAAAAAAATCTATAAAATATTCAATTATAAACCCAAATGGGGACTTTTCCCATAACAATAAGTTTTTACCAGTTAACACAGTATATGTGGGGTAGTAATGTTGAATAACCACAAATTTATCTTAATTTTTACCAGGTTTGAGAGTATCCAGGGTGCGCATCATTAATCCTCAAAGGATTATTTACATTTCATTAACCAATGGTGCATCCCAATTTTGTATGCATTTGTTTCTATTTATGGTTAGAGGTATTCTTTGTTCCACATTGTCATTGATTTATCTTCTATGGGTAACTTCCATGTCACTTCCACATCTTCTTATACCACATCAATTTCATTAAATACCATGAGGATTGGAATTATTCCCCAAATTTAGTTTTTCCCAATTACATGCACTATTTATATTTCTTCCTTCATACCCTCAATAATGTATTGAGAAATGTTTTAGTGCATCTCCTTCACCATTTAGTGTTCTTTGTGAAGGAATTTATTATTGAAATCCACCCATCACTCAGATATTTCTAAATTGCAACTAACTACAATGCAATCCTTGTTGTAATATTAATAATTTTAATGATGGGAAAGGTGTCCCCTCCTCTCTTATACTTCAATTATTCCCTTGTTTTATTTATTTATTTTTCATCGCATAATGCAAGGCTGAGGTATTCTCTATTATACAATAGATTAGTGGTCTTACTTATGTAAGAGGTTATGAGGCCAATACTTCATCTGATAAATTCTAAGTAACACTTATGTACACATGAGAGAAGGGATGATATCAGCTCTATTCAATTCCTAAATAACTTCAACTCAGAAAATTCAATACTAAATTTTTCCAATACACACTTTCCATTTTAATCAAAAATGATCCCTCTCTAAGATTGTTTATATAATTATTACATATAATCTTGGATAATCATTTCCTTTAGGAATTTCTAGTGATGGTTGAAGTTCACAACTTTATACATTATTACCATGCACATCCGATCTTCATTGTGTAACATCAATTCGAGGTAATATAGCTCAAATAACATGCTAGTAATGGGTGTGACATTTATGGAAATCACTTTTTAATTCCGATTTTGTGTCATTGTGCATAGCCACATGTTTTTCATTCCTATGGAAGAAGTTTCGGGGTGTGAATCCTCAAAACCCACACCTTTGTTGTCAAGTTTCTCCTATACGATTTTTTCAACTTCTTCCTCATCCAAAATTGATGCACCAAATTCACACATTTATCTAAATATATTTTTTTATATAATGTTTATGGTCCTAAACCCTATTTAGTTCACTCTTAGGAATTTAAGGACCACAAAACCCCTTATCTTACCAATAAATCTCGACCCACACATTAAATATGGTTGAAAGTGGGAATTAATGATCCTACAAAATATAACCTACATTTTATTAGTTTTTTTTGATATCTAATACCTATGTTCTTCACCTACAAGATATTGAATTCTTTAAAAAAAATGCATGGGTTGATATGCTCTATATATCCTCTCTACAACTTTGTTTTCTCATTTTCATCTAGAGCTTGAATTCGTGGGAATGTAAATATTTTAAAATTAATTCCTTGACTCCATTTATACCCCTCAAATATTAGTATGTATTGTAACATTTAATTCTAATTTCATGCGTGAGATTTCAACTCACCACCTTATGTATTTATTTCTGACTATCTATGGTTTTTTCCTCATTCAAGTTCCCACACATTTTCTTCTTTCAAATTTAAGTGTGTTGAATCATCATCTACATACATGTGTGTGTCAGGGTTTATGTTTTATTTTCCTCACGTGATCATTTAGGCTTACCACCTACATTTATGGGTTGTGTCACATTTCTTATGTGTTTAACACATTTTTTTATTGCATACTCCTCCTTCCCCCATACATTCCTTGCACTTATCGTTTCATGTACTCCAATAATTCCTTATTATTTATTTCATTACTTCAACCCACCTATCACACTTGATAAAATTACATTATTTATAAGATTTCCCTTCTTCTCTCATGTGTGTAGCTCACTATATTTTCAATCCAAGATAACTCTTTTATTTTCTTACCCCACACTAATATTACATGTGGTCCTATGTGTGTGAGTTTAAAATCACATGATTTTCTACATTCAAAGAGATGTCAAAAAATTACTATTCTAGGGAAGAGATGTTGTCTTGAAAAAATCACATTGGTTGTATCAATCAATCCTTAAAATTATGCAAAAGATGTATGTTTATTACAACAAATAGAAATTCAACCATTCAAATATAATGAAATAATAAACTATTATATAATCTTGTCTATCGGAATACACGTTATTAATTACAAAGAGGAACTTAATTTTCCAAAATGTTTTATCCTACTAACATTTAAGTGACTTGGTAGCATATCTCCATAGAGTTTTTCAATTTCCATGCCCTTATGGGTAAGATAACATGTATTTTATATATTCCTAGCTAATGAATTTTCAATTTTTCTAAATTTCACACAAGCTTTGAGTCATACAAATGAACCAAAGTGCCTTTGGTTAATACTTTGTTTGGTATGTGTAAATTATGTTATGCTATTTATCACTCCTTTTATAGGTTTTTATTCTAATACACGAGCACGCACTTTTCATATAGCTTAAGAAATGTTGTTAGATATTATTTGATAGATTCCTCATCAACCAATGTTTATACATGAACTATCATAAGTTTGGGTACCATAAAATCTCTTGGAAAAAATTCTTGCACACCAAATACCAACTAGAATGTATTCATTTCAATCAAATTCACAAAAGTTGTTTTAGAGGCCCAAAGAACTATTAACTCCTTAGCATACCAATATTTCATGTTGATGTTTCATATCTTAGATATTATTTGATAGATTCCTCGTCATCCAATGTTTATACATGAACTATCATAAGTTTAGGTACCATAAAATCTCTTGGAAAAAATTCTTGCACACCAAATACCAACTAGAATGTATTCATTTCAATCAAATTCACAAAAGTTGTTTTAGAGGCCCAAAGAACTATTAACTCCTTGTCATACCAATATAAAATCTAGATGAATGCCTCTACTATTCCATTTTATATAATATGGTAAGGATTATTCTTGATGCAGAACCTCATCACCTTCAATCAACTCACAAAGTTAATTTGATCACAACAATTTAAAATAATATTTTTAAGGATTCAAAAACTAGGTGTTTTCTCAATGCTCACACCCCTAAATCGTGCAAAAAAATTATTTTTCACCTCATTGCATTTAACCTCATCATGTCACCGGACCTTAGACTAAGCCAAAATAGCCTTCATCAAGATTCAAATTAGTCAAAAGTTCAATTTGTCTTACCTTCTTGCAAAAATGCCCTTGTAGGATCCTTAAGCAAATGCCACTAGTGACTTCATGATTAGAGCTATCCAAAACTACTGAGAACAAAACTAGAACACTTTTGCATACCCTTTATTCCTCCTTAGGTGTGGGATAAATTTCATAAAATAACTCCTTTTCTAAACCTATTTTTCACTCTCTCACTCTCTTAGGCCTAACTCATTCTTAGTAGTCATGTCCAAGCCTATGTTTAGGAATAAATATTGAAATAAACATTCAATCAACAAAATAGTGACGTTTCCTAGTACCCATTTTCCTCATTAGACTCCGTGAAAAATTCCATTGTCACTTTCTTCACAGAAATATCTTCATTTTCATTGTTGTAGGTTTCCTATTAGGTATCTTATGACTGTACAATTTCTCTAATAGTAAATTGTCAAGAATACCAACAAATTAAGAATTCCTGAAAAATTGTTCTTCTTAAATGAGTTTTTCCCCTTTAATTAGGTGTCATGTTTTTAATATCAAGTCTCAAATCACTTCAAAACTCACTCATCCTTCAATATTTTCTCTTATCTTCTTGTTAAAATATAACCTACAGGTATGTATGAGGAATATCACCAAATACAAGCATTTAAAAACATTTCAAGGATCAAAACTTTTCAAATATCCTTTATAATACCTTCAAGGCTCTAACTTATAAATTTGGATTTTGGTCTCACTGTGGAAACCTAATAACCAAGAAAATTCTATAAGCCCAAAGAGGTTTTCTAGTTGAACCCGAGAAGAGAAATATTACCACCACAATGTTTCTACTCACCTTTGATATCTCCAAATACTTTCTCCGGGTCTGTATGAATTATCTTCAGCATTTAAAACTAACAATAGATTAGTTATTCACTATTTTCAAAGAATGAATTAAATATATTTTGGTACAGTCTCTTAAAACAGTGAATCTTAAGTTTTTCAAAGACATTCAAACTAAGAACACTTAAAAGTTGGCTCATAAATATCTCAGAAGACATATTTATGTAGACATAAATATTACACTTTAGACAATATTTAGCCTAGTCTTATACTACTATTTAGAAGATTCTCAAGTGTACAAAGTACTAATTAATCCCACCTTTTGGCCATCTTTTTCTTGTATTTTATTTCATCTTTCCCCCATATTTTCCAACACTTATCATCCCATTTCATGACTTTCTTAACATTCTAGCACAAAATCAGTGTGCCCCAAGATCTACTAGGGTGCCCCAAGGCACCCTAGTCCTACCCTAGGCACCCCAATCTATGCTTATCTTATTTTGCTCCTTTTTGGGTCCTTTCCAGCTGTTAGTCATCCTTATCCTTTTCCTAGTCAGAATTGTCAAGATTAATTATGAAATTAAGCTTGAGAGCCCTATAAATATAAAGTTATAAGACCATAATAAGGGTCTCAGGTCTTAGCATCACATTACTACTATCACTCCATCTAGAGTTACACCCATTGCATCACTTACATCCATATAGTGCCATGCATCAAGGCTAGGATATTTGTATCAAACACATGTCATAGGGGGGAGGGATTTTATTCTATTCCGTGCACACATGCTACTTACATTTATATAGTTACTATTTCTCACTCCTTCACAAAGTGTGACTTGCATGAGAAGACATAGGGCATGACATACATGCACACACTAAAAATACATCTAGGTCCAAAATGTAGTACAATGCTCAACAATAAGACCACTAGTTTGGTGGCTGAGGTCAGTCCGACCCATTCATTTACATATTTTATTTTTATAGAGTTTGATACTTCTCTTTACATTGTAGGTCATTACACAACTTGTCTGAAAAATCCAGTGTGACAGACGTGAAGCATTCAAAGAAACCTTACGGCCATACCAGATTAAGGTTTCAAACATTTACAGTGTTAAGAGTACCCAAATTACAGAGTAGGGCACCCCAAGGTTCCCCAGTACCCTCCCAGGTGCCTCATTCCTCTCATATCATCCAAATTTGTTCTTCACATGGTCCCTAGGTGATCATCTACACTTCCAATTTTTGCCATCAAATCTATGAAACTCTATGACAGTCATCTGTTATCAACTAAGTAATCTTTTCCCCTTTATTTTCATATTTAGGGTTTCATTTTAATTATAATAATTTACTTACTTTTATTGCATTCTTCTTTAGTCTATTTATTATAATGTTTTAGTCCTCCTAATTATCTTAACATTAATATACCCCATTTCAGGACATTTTCATTATTTTTGTTAATCATTTTGGTGAACCAAATGTTTCCTAGTCCACTTTGTCATCTTCTCACTTGGGGGCATAACAATTACACAACTCCCCCCTTTCACATCTTAGCATTGGTCCACATTTCCTTTTTGTATCTCACAACACTCATTTATTCACATATGAATGTCCCTTGTACACCCTCGCTACCCGATGACACACCATATTGCTTCAGTTCACACTAGACTATTGAGGGATTAATATTACACTAAACCCAACACACTACACTTTAGGCACTACATATTCTATCATCGTACATTGAGTATATATCTCATTCACCTTACATTCACTTCTACCATCACATTATATATCCCATACCTTTTCCCCTAAACTATCCATCATTATCCATGAGACTATTTTTATCACTTCATCGCCACATTCTATAGTTACGCAAGATTACATTAGTTATGGGTATAGCTTTACCATTTATCACTTCATATTCTATCTACACATATCATTATAGCCTACACCACCTACATACATATTCCACACATTACACTAGATTCCATTACCGATGGGTCTAATTTTACTTTTACACCATTTTAAATTACATTTCTACATACAATCAACATTGCATTTCACACATTACATAACCTATATACATTATACATCCTACATTGCATTACCCACACTACACATTTTCACCCCTTGGTCATTTATAATATGTTGTCTTCTACACAATGCACTCACCACCCTATGATGCACTCTAGCTCCTCAATCCATACTTGACTACTAAGGGTTTACAAATCAAATGAACCTTACATTAATCATGCAGAATTTCTTCCTCCAACATACTTCCTACATGACATTTCCTACATTCATGACATACACCTTAGGTTAAATTGTCACCCACCTTATCATCTTCTAGTGGTATACGATTTAGGCTAAATCACCACCCCATTCTAATCTTGTAGTGTCATATGCATTAGGGTACATCACCACTCCCTTCTTGCTCATCCCATAGTGATATACACTTTAGGATAAATCATCATCCATCTTCAGACTTTCATCTTATAGTGATATATGCTTAGGGATAAATTATCACTCTTCCATTCAAAAAGTCATTGTATATTCTTAGGCTATAGGGTCCAAGCATATCTTTCCATATATCACCTCACCATCCACTCATTCTATAGTGATATACACTTAGGGATAAATCATCACTCCTCCATTCAACATGTCATGGTATACACTTCGACTATAGGGTCCACACACATCTCATCCCCATACACCCATTCTATAGTTATATAGACTTAGGGATAAATCATCATTCCTCCATTCAACAAGTCGTGGTATGCATTTAGGTTATAGGGTCCACTCACATCTCTTTACATGTCACATTTCATCACCATTTGATATATACACTCATCAAAGAGTGCTAGATACAACCTACATTACTCACCCATTTCCCGATGACGCACTCTCATTTATGGTTCATTCTTGAATTCTTGGTGGAAAACAAAATAAACATCGTTGCATTCAAATTCCATCCACTAGGGGGACACGTTGTGTTGGTAACCATATTTAATCTCCTTCAAAACTTGAGTTGTATCATGGATTTTACAATACACTCAGAGGCAGATAAATGGTTCATATGTCGTATTATAGCCGGGGAATAAATTTATATTACTTGTTAGTACTCAGGATTTGAAGAAGTGGGTAACACCTTGGAAGGATTTGATCTAATCCTCACTATTTTAGGTTTTTCCTATCAACCAAGGTAAGAGAACCTATATTGTAGCCTTTATTTTATAAAGGAGGTGAAAATATCCTTGTACTATGCAGATTGTATGGAGATGGCATTAATAAAACATGATCAATTTCCCATTATTCAAACTCAATAGAGATGTCACTACTAAATGATGGAAATGCTTTCAAGATGAGGCTAAGGCTACTAAAGACATGGTATGATCCTGATTTGCTTTGTGCATTTTTGTAAATGGATTATATTCTTTTGTTGACACACAATACAATGCATGGGTATTATAGGTAGGATGCGTTAATTTGAAATGAATTTTGGGGTGGGAGATGTTCATATAAGACTAAGTATAATTTTCTAGATTCTTTGAGGACCTTTGTAAAACTTGAGAGACTCAGACAACAGAAATGCTTCAAAGAGGTTAAGGTGTTCCTCCAACTAGGATTTGTGTATCAAATGGAATCCCTAGATCTATACTCTTCCACATAATCTCTAATGATTTATCACAAAATGTTGAGTTAAATGAATAAACAAAGAATTTAGAAATTTCTATTTTATCAGACATAAGGTACCCCCAAATGTTTACAATCAAATCTATCTCAAAGAAAGCATAGTAAATTTAAATTTGTTTATCCCTTCATCAGATGAAAGCTCTTCTGATTCTGGAATTGCAAATGACACTAAGTTGTTACAATAATTACATCTGCATGATCAAAAGGAAATTCCAAACACCAGATTGTAATAGGAGAAAGAAACACAAATTGAAAACATTCGGAAACATAAGTAAATGCAAATTTTACCAAGAGACAACACAAAATAATCTAGAATGACCAAATTTATCAGCAGCGGAATGTTATAAGAGCAATCTTAGAGATTTTTAGTGGCTATACATCTGCAACCAACCTAACATGATATAAATTTGATGTAAAAGGAGTTAAAATGGTTCTCAGGTGGTTTCTCAAAGAACGGGCTTCTTCCCAAATTTTCCCATGAAAATTCTAAGTTTCTCTGACCATTTGCATGACAAATTCATGAAATATATAACTTTCAATTAATCACTTTGCCCCTCAAATCTTCCCTCCAAAAATGGAATATTTGAAGCACCTTTTCTTTCCAATATTTCTAGAAAATGACATATAACAAACTCGCAAAAAGTTGCCAGTTGTTCTTTCAAAAGGTGAATCATTACAAAAATTTCATCATTCTCCAAAGTGGAAGCACATTTTTCATTCCCCACAAATGTAAACCCATTTCATTTCATCATTTCAATTTTTCCCTTCCCAGTTTTTACTCTGTAACTTTTGATCTGGTAATTCACATTTTTCACGAACCAGAGTAAAAATTCATTTGAAAAATGCCTTTGGATTCAAAAATTGAGCACCCAATTCGGATCCTACAGGCCAAAACGACATGAATTGGAAAAAATCGCGATGAATATTGATGCAAAAAATGCATCTCCAGACCTCCTGGAGCTCAAATGTCGGCCAAATTGGTGAAATGCACAGATACCATTGATATATTCCTCAACTTCAAATTTGAGCCCTCCATGTGGCAGATTCGGGTAAAAACAAGCCTCAAGGTGTATTTTTACCTTTTTACTACTTTTGGAAAATTTACACAATTTCTTGATTTACTCCACCAATATGTCGATGAGATTTGGGCCTAGTATGTGCTGCAATATGATTGGATACGGAGTTGCGGCTCAATTTTACACATTTTGCATATTTTTGGAAAAAGGAAAATGTTTCACTTTTCCTCCACCAGCCTGCACCTCCGCTTCAAGTTTCTAAAGTGGGTCCCAGTAGAACCCCGGGTCCTTTTATGCCTTTAACTCCCTTTTCCCTCAAAAGGAAAATTTTTCACTTTTCCTCCGCTAGCCCGCACCTTCGTTATTGACTACTCAAATGGATTTTTTCTTTTTACCCTTGGGCTTACGGCTTAGTTTGATACTTTGAGTCATTTAAATACAAGAGGAAAATTTTCCAAGTTGCCCCCGATGGTCCACCTCCCCACCTCTTTGACTTTTCAAACTGCCATGTGTCACCACAACACACCTTGAGGCGGTCCCAAAAATTTGATACCTTGAACGAGCGCGGGCTTGTCACGTGTCCTATTCCAGCGAGATTGTTTTGAATGCTTGAAGCTCAGTGGAAAGAACCATGTGTCATACTCTGAGGTAGTCTCCTTTTGGTTGTTGAAAAGTCTAAGTAAAATATAAAGAGAGCGGAGGCCTTCATGTGTCATCCTGGCACTTCTTTAAGATGGTACCCAAAGTAGATACCCTAAATGAGTGCGAGCTTGCCACGTGTCTTGTTTCGCCAAACTGCTCCAACTGCATAAAAAATTTGTCTAAGTCCAAGCCAAGCAGCGGAAACCTCTAAGTGTCCTCCCAGCACTACTCCAAGGCCAAACCAAAAATTAAATCTTAAAATGAGCGTCGTTCACCCACGTGGACAAATTTCTGAGTTGAGGATTTTTATAGAATTTTTGAAGTGTTTAGCCAAGCCACGTCTAACAAAAAGGTGCCACGTCCCCTGTAGATGTAAGGATGCAAATTTGATAAGGAGAAATGCTCGTCAAACCATAAAATATAGAAAAATGACCATTTGAGCATGGAAATGAAATTTCCTTCAAGGACAGAGAGTTTAGAATGTTACAAGGCTCAAATACATTCCTTAGGGACATATCAACTCATTCTTCTTCAAGTATTTAAGGTAGAAATGATAAGAACAAAAAATTCTTACTGTGGCAGTAGAGGAAATGGGAAAACGCAAGTTTTTGAAAGGACAGAGCATGGGGAACTCAAAATACAGACCTTTCCAAAGGAACAAAGAAACTAGGAGACATATATGGACCTATACACGATCTTTGACCCAGAGGCAAACTAAAAATGGCAACAAAAACTAGCCAAGCACAACATGGGGAAGGATAAAATGACAGAGGTCGTAAATCAATAAATTTCCAAGGGCATAAATGGGGCGAGACAATTTTGAGCACCAACATAGGCTCCGACTCAGAGGTGGGCACTCCCTACGAGTGCCACAAGAAAAAAATTAAACCAAGTGCAAAAATATTATCCATTAGGTAGTGGATTCATCTTTTTAGGGCAGAGCAACAGAGCCATCTCTAAAAACAAATAGAGAAACCAACAAAAATAGGTCACCAAGGACCATAACGAACCAAAACACAAAATAGGAAACAAACAACCGACTATACACTGTACAAAATAAGTTTACCTTGATTCAGAGAGAAAAATCAAGGAAAACTTTCAAGCGTCTACCATCCTAGATATGACCATGACAAGAGGTTCTGATATGTTTTCCTCAATTGGAAATATACCTCTTTTTCTTCTCTATTATGTTTGTAAACCATCCATTTTCTCTGAAGCTCTTCCATTGTGCCTAGGTCACATTTTTCAAGGCTGAATCATAGACCAAATTCCTAGAAAATACAACATAATCAGGAGCTCTTTTTTCAACACTTTCATATTCCCTGAAGTCCAAAAAACTCAAAAAGTTATTAAGATCAACATATGCTTGTAAAACTTCATAAGATGCATTGTTTGGGTCTTGGATCAGATATAACATCTTCTCTCCATATAATTTTACAATGCTTCCTACAATGGGAATGGTGGCAAAAGACATATCCATTTGGACACTCCCTTTAACACTTGCAGCCCACTTTCTTGATAATAACATACCCCATTTGGCAGGGCAATCAACAATTACAACATCAAGTTTCAACTTCTTTCCCAGATAGGCTGCAAGTTACACCACCAAACCTTTGACACACCAAACAACTAGCACTTCCCTGGAATCCATGGTAGTACACTTACCATACGCTGCCTTTACTTTGATATCTAACTCATTCATAACTTCCAAAGGCATGACATTGCATGATGCCCCGAAGTCAAACATACAATTGTTTAGTAACCGGTCCTTTATAATCAAAGTTGTGAAGAAAGGGTCAACACTCAACTGAGATTCAACCAAGGATGTTCCCAAATAGACCTCTGGTGGTTTACCAAATTCTTCCAATGCTGATGTCTTTCCTACTTCTGCAATAGCAAGTGGAGCTTCAACAACATTCACATTTCTCTTCACGGTAGCCTTCTCCTCTTTCAATCCCAAATACTCAAGTTCTCTCTTCTTGTGCTCAGGAATTCTAAGTAGCTCAACAATTGGAACACTGACCTTGATTTGGCTCAAAACTTGAGAAATGTCATAGGGAATGTATTTAGGCAAAACAGAAGTATAAGGAGGGCTAGAAATTTCATCAGATGGAACAAGGTTTTTAACACTTTTAGCATGGGGTGAAGCATAACTTTAACTTAGGACATCAGGGCTCTTAGCAGATTTTTCTTTCTTAGGAAATTCTTTTGGGATATTAGAAAGCAATGGGGTTTTATTCTTATCCTGAAGCCTAGCTCCCTTGAAAACCTTACTTCTTGTGTTATACTCCTTCTCTTGGGCCACCACAACATTCATAAGCAACTACCTATCCTCTTCCAAGGGTATACCTCCATCATACTTCTTTATCATCAACACCCTCAAGTATTCAAAATCATTATTGGGCAGCTCAAAGGCTTGTACATTATCAATTTCTAAAACATGAGAAGGAGGAAGAAGATATACCCATTGGATGCAAACCCAAAAGATAATAGCAGTCCATGTAATTATCACTTTTTTAGATGTTGCTCCTTGACATGAGTGTGTAAGGAAGTCCATCATGCAAGCATCATAATCCGTATTAAAATCATCATCTTCCTCTTCAATGTGCTGATTTTTTTCACATGGCGGATGGGGTAAGAAACATCTTTCATACAAGTCAATCTAATTTGCATCATCAACAACAGCCACTCTAGCATTTAACGGATCAAGCACTACCTTACTTTCCTTGGCCTAAGATTACCTATTTCCAAATCCAATAGGCCCTTTACCTTCTTCATCAAATCTCTGCTCATTCCTAGGGTGATTGCCAAATCTATCTTGTGCTTGTTTCCTAGGCTGACCTTGTGAAGTTTGTCCAATTCCTTTCTCATCTCTTGCCAACTTGTAGGAAATATCTTTGACAACCCCTGCCAAATTTTTCACCACTTCCTCCAAGTCTACACTCTTGTTTGCTTGAGGCTTGTCATGGTTTACCAATTTAACTCCATCTCTCTTAGGAGGTTTCCCAACAACCTTGATATTGTTCTCAATTTGAAGTGCCATGGTGAAGGCATGCCCTAAATTACCAGGATTTTCATCCCTCAAGTAATATGCAGCCTTCTTTTCAAATGCATTAGAATATTTTATCAAACAAGATTCATCACATGGTCTTAAATTTACCGGCAATCTCCTAAAAATTTTATTGAACCTTGTGTTGAAGTCATGGACCATTTCATTTGGGTTTTTCTTGATATTCTCAAACTATGATAAAAGGAACCTGGGATTAGTCTTGTCACCATACTACAACCTGAATGCATTTTGCATTTCAACCCATGAATCAATAGAATTATTTGGCAAGGCCTTGTACTGATCCCTAGCATCCTCCTCGAAAGTGTCAACAAACAATTTAATGTACACATCCTTAAATCCAATTTCAAAATCCTCCATCATATTAATAAAAAGTTTCAAATGTTAATCACCTGTAATGGCATTGTTCCCTTGGAACTTTGGCTATCTACTTCTAACATCCTGAGGCACAGCATTAGGATAACCAGCCATTCCCCTAAAATTTACTGGGCCAAAGGTATTGACCACAAATGGAGGCCTAGGTGGAGGTTGAGCCATGTTGTCTAGTGGAGGTGATCTTGGGGGTGAAACAAGCTAATGAGGAGTGCGAGGTCTTTGGGGCTCAAGAATGTGGTTCACAAGAATGGTATTCTCTAGGTGCTGAATTTCTTGGAAAATTTTACTAGAATTGAAACACACAGGTGAAAATTGAAGAAGGAACTCACCAGGTACAGCAGAAGGACCTTCACTAGTTGAAGTAAACAAGTTTATGAGAAGATTGCTTGAATCAGAATCACTAGAAGAAGATTGATAATCCTCTATTAAACGATGATCTCTCTCACCAATAGATATACCTTTTCTTGATGTTTGTCCTTCAACAACCTTCCAAACTTTTCTCTCCTCTAAAACTATCTTTCCAAATTCTTGAAATAGCTTTCTACTTGGGTGGCTTCTAAAGAGAGATCTTCTTTCTTCCAGGTTTGCAAATTTATATAACACACTTCACTTAATTTATGATAAGGTACTGGTATTTATCAAAATATAACAGCTAGGAGTCACCACTAAGGATTTTCACCCTATTTTGTGTAAATACACTATGAAGATCTATCAAATGAATGCACATATTAGCACTATGTAAAGCTTGAACAGATCTAATTTTCTTTCACTCAATTTATCAACTATTGTGCAAAGTTTGAAACAAAAAATTGGAGACACTTGAACATATCAAACTCATAATTATAATCTCATTCCTCAGTATAAATTTAATCAGAAATTGATGCTTAGCAATGTATTTGCACATAAAATATGTGATAAGTATTACCAAGGATTTTAAAAAATTGAAATACTAAAAAATATCAATGACAACGGCGCCATTCGGGTGTTCACGGGTCAAATGGATACGAACTGGAAATAAATAAACAAATCAGTCTCAGCAGCACAAATTAGTTCCCAGCAACGTAAATCAAATCCCCAACAATGGTGACATTCGGGTGTTGGTACCCAGATTTAATCTCCTTCAAAACTTGAGCTGCATCATGGATTTTACAAGACACTCAGCGGCAGATAAATGGTTTATATGTCATTTTGTAGCTGGGGAAGAAATTTATCTAACTTATTAGCACTCAAGATTTGAAGAAGTGGGTAACACCTTGGAAGGATTTGATCTAATACTCACTATTTTAGGTTGTGCCTATCAACCAAGGTAAGAGAACCTATATTGTAGCCTTTGTTTTGTGAAGGAGATGAAAATATCCTTGTACTATGTAGATTGTATCTAGATGGCCTTGAGAAAATATGATCAATTTCCCATTATTCAAACACAATAGAGTTGTCACTACTAAATCATGAAAATGCTTTAAATACAAGGCTAAGGCTACTAAAGACATGGTATGATCTTGATTTCCTTTGTGCATTTTTTGTAAATGGATTGTATTCTTTTGTTGACACACAATACAATGCATGGGTATTATAGGTAGGATGAGTTAATTTGAAATGAATTTTGGGGTGGGAGATATTCATATAAGACTAAGTATAATTTTCCAACTTCTTTGAGGACCTTTGTAAAACTTGAAAGACTCAGACAACAGAAATGCTTCAAAGAGGTTAAGGTGTTCCTCCAACTAGGATATGTGCATTAAATGGAAGCCCATATCTGCACTCTTCCACACAATCTCTAATGATTTATCACACAATCTTGAGTTTAATGAATCAAAAAATCATTTAGAAATTTCTATTTTATACAACCTAAGGTACCCCCAAAGGTTTACAATCAAATCTATCTCAAAGAAAGCAGAGTGAATTTAAATTTGTTTATCCATTCATCAGATAAAAGATCTTCTAATTCTGGAATTGAAAATGCCACTAAGTTGTTATTAGAATTAGATCTTCATGATCAAAAGGAAATTACAAACACCATATTACAATAGGAGCAAGAAACACAAATTGAAAACATTATGAAACATAAGTAAATGCAAATTTTACCAAGAGACAACACAAAATAATCTAGAATGACCAAATTTATCAGCAGAGGAATGTTATAAGAACAATCTCAGAGCTTATTAGTGGCTATACATCTGTAACCAGCCTAACATGATACAAATTTGATGCAAAAGGAGTTAAAATGGTTCTCAGGTGGTTTCTGAGAGAATGGGCTTCTTCCCAAATTTTCCTGTGAAAATTCTATGTTTCTCTGACCATTTGCATGAAAAATTCATGCAATATATAACTTTCACTTACTCACTCACTTTTCCCTTCAAATCTTCCCTCCAAAAGTGGAATATTCGAAGCACCTTTTCTTTCCAATATTTCCAGAAAATGACATTTAACAAACTCACAAAATGTTGCCAGTTGTTCTTTCAAAAGGTGAATCATTACAAAAATTTCATTATTCTCTAAAGTGGAAGCACATTTTTCATTCCCCACGTATGTAGACCCCTTTCATTTCATCATTTCAACTTTTCCATTCCCAATATTTACTTTGCAACTTTGGGTCTGGTAATTCATGTTTTTCATGAACTAGAGTAAAAATTCATTTGAAAAATGCCTTTGGATTCACAAATTGAGCCCCCAATTCGATCAATTCGGACTCTGCAGGACAAAACGACATGAATTGGCAAAAATCTTGATGAAGAGTGATGCAAAAAATGCATCTCCAGACCTCCTAGAGCTCAAATGGTGGCCAAATTGGTGAAATGCATAGCTACCATTGATCTATTCCTCAACTTAAAATTTGAGCCCTTACGTGGCAGATCTGAGTAAAAATGGATCTCGGGATGTCTTTTTACCTTTTTAATACTTTTGGAAAATTTGCATAAATTCTTGATTTCCTCTGCCACTCCGTCGATGAGATTTGGGTCTGGTACATTGCACAATATGACTGGATATGGAGTCATAACTCAATTTTACACATTTTACATCTTTCTGGAAAAACGAAAATGTTTCACTTTTCCTCTGCCAGACCGCACCTCGGCTTCAAGTTTCTAAAGTGGGTCCCCGTGGAACCTCAGGTCCCTTTATGCCTTTAATTCCCTTTTCCCTCAATGGGAAAATTTTTCACTTTTCCTCCGCTAGCCCGCACCTCCGTTATTGACTTCTCAAATGGATTTTGACTTTTTACCCTCGGGCTTGCAGGATAGTTTGATACTTTGAGTTATTTGAATACAAGAGGCAAAATTTCCAAGTTGCCCCCAATGGTCCACCTCCCCACCTCTTTGATTTTTCAAACTACTATGTGTCACCGCGACGCACCTTGAGGCGGTCCCAAAAATTTGATACCTTGAATGAGCACGGGCTTGCCACATGTCCTGTTCCAAAGAGATTTTTCTGAATGCTTGAAGCCCAGTGAAAGGCACCACGTGTCATACTCTGAGGAAGTCTCTTTTTGGCCATTGAAAATTCTAAGTAAAATGCAAAGCAAGTGGATGCCTCCACATGTCATCCTGGCACTTCTTTAAGATGGTACCCTAAGCAGAGACCCTGAATGAGCATGAGCTTGCCACTTGTCCTTTTCTACCAAACTACTGTAACTGCATAAAAATATTTTTCCAAGTCCAGGCGAAGCAACAGAAGCCTCCACGTGTCCTCCCAGCGCTACTCCAAGGCCAAACCAAAAAGTAAATCTTCAAATGAGTGTCGTTCACCCACGTGGATATATTTCTAAGTTGAGGCTTTTTATAGAATTTTTGAAGTGTTTAGCTGAGCCGCATCCAACCAAAAGGTGTCACGTCTCCTGTACAAGCAAGGATACAAATTTGACTAGGAGAAATGCTCGTCAAATCGTAAAATATAGGAAAATGACCATTTGAGCCTAGAAATAAAATTTCCTTCAAGGACAGAGAGTTTAGAAAGTTACAAGGCTCAAATATGTTGCTCAAGGACATATCAACTCATTCTTCTTCAAGTATTTAAGGTAGAAATGACAAGAACAACAAAGTATGACTATGGCAATAGACGGAATGGGAAAACGTGATTTTTTGAAAGGACAGAGCACGAGGGATTCAAAATATAGACCTTTCCAGAGGAACAAAAAAACTAGGAGACAAATATGGACCCATACACGATCTTTGACCCAAGGGCAGACTAAAAAATGGCAACAAAGACCAGCCAAGCACAACATGGGGAAGGATAAAATGACAGAGGCCATAAATCAATAAATTTCCAAGGGCACAAATGGGGTGAGACAATTTTGAGCACCAACACATTTCTCCTATCATTCCATATTGCATTTCATTTCATTCATCCATAGTATATTGCATTATCTTGGGGGCATTTATTTTTTCTTACTTGTTCTTTACATGATCATTTTACCACACATGTTAGACTACTTTGTTATATTTCATTATCATGCACACATGCGCATTCACATCCTTTTCTAGTGTGATTGTATATACATGAATCTACACATGACATGGATGTTTTCCTTATACCATTCCTATACTAGTCACTGAGGGAATCCACATTCATCTTATCTAATTTCTATTGTTTCATTTTGTACTTAATATCTCATACAACTTGTTCATACATGCTTTGACATATTGGTTATCGGTCTAACATGTGAACAAGTGTTCCATGTGTAGCACTTGTTTTGTTGGACTACATGTTTCCATGACTATTTATTTGTTCCTACTTGTATGCATTGTTAACCAGTATCTATGGGATTTCCCTTTGCTTGTGTGCACACTTGGATATTTTTTGCGGCCATGATGGCCTTGAGTGTCTTGTGACATCATGAGTGGTGTCCCATATTTTCAACCCACTTTGTGTAGCCTACATGTTTTCTTACATGTTTATACTACTGTGCTTGGTAGTTTCTACATTTTCTACATATTTTACACTTGTCTTATTTACATGCATTTGTTTTCGTACTAACACTTATTTAAATATCCATCCCCTTTTTGTGTATTCCTTGGTATTTACAAAACATTTTCCCTTTCCCCCTATAGGGAATATTTCTATAGGACAAAGTGTGGCTGGTCCTCTTTTGGGGTGCTACATTTTCCTTCTAGGCTCATCACATGCACTCCCAAAGAGGGGGGAATCATTACATATTTTATTCTAACATAGCATATTTACACTAGTTTACAGACAATGAGTGAGTTTAGACCAATATATAGACTCCATACACAGTGGCCTCAACAGGACATCGTGTCCTTCTATAATTCTGTAGAGAGGTTACAAGCTTAGGGGTTACAATGGGTGTACCTCTCTACACTTCTCTTTCTAGTGGCATCACATTACCCATAAAACCATGATAGTACATAAATATCTTCACACATTTTAGAAGAAGTGGTTAAAGGTTGGATGAAAGAGTACATTTCCTCACTATACTTCTTTAGCTAGGGTGGCATGAGATCACCCAAAAAACTTGTGCCATTACAAGATATATTTCCACACCCTTATCTCGATATGGATTACGTGAACATGTTCCATTTTTCCATTTACACTATTTATTTCAGCGTATTTTACATAGTTTTTTTTACATACATAGATATTTGAATACTTGAGCATTTTCTCCTTATAGGTCTGGCCATATAAGAAATAAAAAGCTAAATTGGGGTAACAACAATGACAATGATGACAAAAACAACACACTGCTACAAGAATTTTCCTTTACTAACCATGCAGGTACACTACACATAAGAAACAACTACACACACATTCCACCCTACGTTCACTCTCATTAATTTTTATACATATTTTTCATCTTTAGAATCCACACTACACTTTTTTATTTTTGTCATTCCACGCTTGAGTCTAGTCCATCAGCACATATTCTTCTACACTCTACATGGATATCAGGTATGCATTTCTATCTACTTTATGTTACTGATCTTTATTCTGACCAACATAAAGTGGGGGCAAAATGTAGAGACAAAATATTGCACTTTAGAAAATATTTAGCCCGGTCGTATACTACTATTTAGAAGGTTCTTGTTATCCAAAATAAGCCCCTTACTTATTTTTTACTAAAATTCTTTCATTCCTTCCTTCATTATGCCTCAGTCAAATTTTTTCACTTTTCAGGCACTCAAAATTAACTAGAAATGAATTCATCATATAGAGGATTTTCTCACCTCTCCAGAAAGGTAAAATTTTCCTTCTAACTCCTTGTATTTTGCAAGTTTTGGCTCGGTGGAGTTTTTTAGGGAAATTTTCCCTGGGAAGGTCCGCAACCAATAGGAATGTGCCACGTGTCCAGGGAGGAATGGCAGGTCAGTGGAGGTAGGTTGAAAAAAATTGCTAAGGAGTGGGCAAGGCGCAAAGAAAAATATGCCCGCAAGCCCACAGAGGAAAAGAAATGGCTTGAGGCCCGTGCCGAGCAAGGAGAATATGACACGTGTCCAGTTGGAGGAAGAATTCAGAGGGGTGGAGTAAATTTTGTCTTTTTACCAAAATAGCAAAGGGTGAAAAGCAAAAAAATGGCTCGCAGGCCTACCCAAGGAGAAGGAAAAGAAATGGCTTGAGGCCTGCACCCAATGAGGAAGTGCCACGTGGTGGCAGAGATCAGACCAGTGGGGTTAAGTTGAATTTTTTTTTTAAAATGGTGCAAAGGAATATTTTTTCCCACAGGCTGCAGGGGAAAGAAATTTGATTAAGGCCCGCACCAAATTAAAGTGCACCATGTGGTAGCGGAGCAGCAAGGTGCAGAGAAATTTTGGGAATTTTTTCCAAGATTCAAAAAAGGGTAAAATGGCCATTTGATCCCGTGGGGCCCAATGAGGAAGCACCACCTAGCAGTGGAGTGGTGAGAGCGCATAGAGATTTTTGGGGACTTTTTCCCAAATTGAGAAAAGGGGAAAAAAAAAAGGTTTCGGCCCGCCGACCCGATTTTTGCCCCAGTTTTTTCCTAAATCTTCAGAGCGGCATATATTTCAATCTAGACCTCTTTTTTCTTGATTTTGGTGTCATTGGAAATATATTGAAGTCTTCTACATGATGGAATCTTAAATTTTATTTTTTGGTGGAGTTTAGTGAGAGAAAATGATTGGCATGGGAAAAGAACAGAGCCAACATTCAACCACCATTTTTAATGCAGTATGGCTTCCATTCTTCTCCACCATGGTCAAAAATTTTGGGGAATGAACTTTTAAGGGTACCCATGCTATTTTGATGGATCTAGTCAATGGTTGAATCATTCATTTCAATTTTCCCATGTTTCTCCTTCCAAAACTTAGGTTTTCATTGTTAAAAGATAGATTTGGCTCATTTGAAAAGGTTTGGACATTTTTTATGTTTTGTAGGCTCCCTCCTTCACCCTGGCAAGTGAATTTGTGGAATATAAGACCTTTTTAGGACTGCAACATGTTTCCTACCTCCTTGCTATTGTAATGCACTGTATTTAAAAATGGAAATGACAATGCAAGCTCTGTGAATGAATTTTCAATCCTTTCTTGTGTTGTTTGCTCTATCCAGATCCTTCATTACAATTTTAGCAATTTATGCATGATTTTTGTTGCATTTTTTATAATCTATGTCAATTTATAGAAATAGATGTTCACCACTCCTTTGGTGTATCACCTTGTCAGTTTAGTTTTATCTTCTTTTCTTTCTATCCTTATCTCCTTGGCAGAATTAGAGTAGAATTTTGTATTAAACCTCTGCAAATTTCATGCATACATATGATCAAAGGAGTAGAGGAACCAGCCTTCAATCTGGAGAAAATTTTCCCATTTTTACAAGTCCCACACTTGGGGAAAAGATTCCATGTTGTGTAATCACTCTAAATGACCCATTTCTCACTTGCAGATCTGAAGGTCATTTAGGGGGTGCTGCTGATTCACACTAATAGTTTTGGCATGCCCGGTTGGACCTTAAACAAATTTGATGTGCATTTTTTGTGAGTTCCTTGCTTAAAAAAGAGCCCTGATTTACACATCCAACAACTCCAAATGGATAAATCAACTGGTTTCAGCAGTCCAAGTCTAAAGATTTATGAGAAGGATTCGAACAAGGTCAAGGGCTAGAGAAGAGGGATTGTCTGAGTATCTGTAGTTATCCCCAGGAAGAAGAAAGAGGGGAAGAAGAATTCAAATGTCTCCATCTCTACCAAACAGAACTCTATCAACTCCTCCACCTGGTAGACCTTTCACCCAATCAACAAGGGTTCTTAGGCCAATCAGAATGGCATAACCCAACCCTTATGTCAACTTCACTGGCAGAAGACCACTTTCTCTCAATACACAAAACCCAGTTCCAGTTGTAGCATTGAAGAACATCCCATACTTTACTGGGGAAAATCAGACCACTTCTGGTGATCATGTCAAAGACATTGCTAATGTTTGTGCAATCCATGAGATTGTTGAGATGTAAATTACTATCAAGTTGTTGGCATCTTCATTCAGGCTTTATCCAAAATTGGAACCAGCTGTGCATAGCTCTCCATGAGAAGTTTGGAGAAAAGGGAGATAATTTATCTCTATTGAAATAATTGACAACTATCAAGAGAGCTCCCAATGAGCAGCTAATAGACTTCAATTTCAAATTTCAAAGGACATGGGATAGAATCCCAGTAACAGTAAGGCCAACAACTGAAGGTGCTTTCTTATACTATCTCAAAGCTTTAAATTTTGATATTTTTTATGTTAATCCAATCCATGGGAGGTGAAAATATACTTGCATCTTATAGCATCACCATTAGGGCTGAGAATTGTTTGATCCAAGCTGGTAAACTAGCACCTATGCCTCCTATGCCCTTATATCCAAACTTGAAAAGCCCGAGCACTAGTCAACTAGCACCTACTTTAGCTCCTATTCCCACTCCTAGAAATCAGAGTTAAAATGAAAATTCTAATTCATCCTCTAGTGCCCTAAATGAACTTCAAGAAGTCATGAAACAATTACAAAATTTAGGCAATGAGCTGGTTACACTCAAGAGGCAGAAAGCCCAAAGTTTTAGACCTTCTTATCAGTCTCAAAATCAGCCTAATAGGCAACCATATCAGCCTAATAGGCCACCCAATCTAGCTATAAATCAAAATCAAGTAAGGCCTCCTACCAACAGACCATTTCTGCCCTATAACCCCAATGTTGCATCTACCTCTAAAGCCTTAGTGCCAGTGCAAAATAATATAGCTCATCAATATGATTGGTGTTTCCCATGCAATGAACCCCACAACCAGTCTATGTGCTTCAATGGTGCTTTGAACCAAGCTTTGATGGTGACAGAAATTGGAGTAGAGAGTGAGGTGAGTCAAGAAACAAACCAACAACAAGGAACATCTCAACAAAATACAACTCCAAATGAGACTACACTTGTGAACTGACGGGCTGAAGCTTTTTGTGGTATGAATCAAACAATTTCTCAAAATGTAGAAGCTAACACATGGTCAAAGAAGAGGAATATTGGTGAAGGGTAGTCATTATCTCTAGGTGATCCATAACCTTCCATCACTCCACAAAGTGTTGGAAAGTAAAATGCAGTTCTAAATGTGCAAGGACAGCCCAAACCACCTTCTAGACCAGCTCAAATGCCAGCTGTTGCAGCCCATGTACAAGAAAAGAATGTGCAGGCTAAGGGGTAGCAAAGATATTTTTCATCCCCATTTAACATCATTGAACAAATGAAGAACACAAATGTGAATATATCTATGTGGGAATCACTATCCATCCCAGGCCAAAGGGATCTACTACAAACTGCCATGAATAATTGATCAAATTCAAATCAACAAGCTCATATGCAAGAGAAGGTACTCATAAATGTTTCTCAGCCTAAGGGGAAGCTTGGAGGACAACAAGGTAAAGTTTTGAAGCCCCCTCCATTCTATTTTTCATTTATCATTGGGGATAAACTAGTACACAATTGCATGATTGATTTTGGGGCAAGTAGTTCTGTGATGCCCAAGCAAACAACTGATTAACTAGGCCTCCAATATGAAGTCATATCCAAAGGGGTGGTGCAACTGGATGGGACAGCACTAACAACAGTGGGGGTAATTAAAGATTTGAGCCTCACTTTGAATGCGTGCCCCAATGTAACTATTTTACAAGATGTGTCAGTGATAGATTTACCACCACTTTTTGCCCTATGTTTTTCAAGGGATTTCACAACTAGAATTGGAGGCTATTTATATGTTGATTGGTCACACATGTTGTTTCAGACCAGATATGGAACTAAGGCCACAATCAGGTCTGAACCTATTGTTAAATTTCACCTTGAGCCTCATACTCCAAGCCCAATCAATGCCAACTATTTAGCATTTGATCAAGAGGATTATCCAAGCACCGATGAAGCTGACACCAAAGTTGGAAGCATCCCAGATTTGACTCTTAATCAATGGGCAAGAAAGGTACATGCTTTTGATCCCTACAAGGAAATAGAGGAATCTGAACTAGGATTTTATTACATACATGAAGAAAATCATCCTATTCCTAGCATCACCAAGCCAGACCATAAAGATGAAAATGAGGTATGGAAGTTGTTCTTTGATGGATCAAGAAGTAGAAAAGGTACAGGGGGGATCTATGCTTGTTTCTTCTCAAGGAATTAAGTATTACTCAGCTTTTAGATTTCATTTTGCATGTTCTAACAACACTGTTGAATATGAAGCTTTGATACATGGATTGCATTGGTCAAGAAAGAGAGGTATTAAAAACTTACAAGTCTTTGGTGATAGTGAACTCATTGTTAATTAAGTTAAAGGACAACATGCTACCAAAAATGACCTGCTCAAGAGTTATAAGAATAGGGTGTGGGACCTCATTAAGGATTTTGAATGCTTTGGCATCAGCTCCATCCCTAGGAAAGAAAACCAAGCTACTTATAGGCTTGCAGTAGTTGGAGTAGCCTTTGATGTTGTGGAAAGTATCAAGGAAGATAAAGTGAAGCCAAACATTCATGTGATTATAAGGACATCAGTGCCAGATAATAATGTAAGTTGGAAATTGTTTGAAAGTGACCAACAAATCATCAATTTTTTGCAAGAAAAAGCTGAGTTCTCAGCCAAAAATCATGAAAAGTTAGAACAACAATATGGTGATCAAGTGGTACAGCTGAGAACCAACAAACTACCAAAAGGACTTATCACTTTGGAGTCCATCTTTAATCCTAATGATCAATTTAGGAAGGAGAAAACAAACATCCAAGTCAATGGAGAAGATTCAGTGCCCATCTTAGTGGGAGAAGGAAAATCACTTCAAATTGGTAAAGTGGCAACCAAGCAAGAAAGGTATGAGTTCATGCAACTTTGCTAAGAGTTCTCAGATATATTTTCTTGGAACTATGAAGACTTGAGAGGTTTCAATCCCAAGCTAGCTCAACACACAATTGAATTAAATCCAAGTGCTAAACCCATCAGGAAAAAACAAAGACCAGTCAATCCACATATGGAGCCTCTCATAAAGAAGGAATTGAATAAGTTAATAGAGGCAAGTATCATATTTCCCATCAAGCATTCAAGCTGGGTTGCAAACTTGGTTCCAGTTAGAAAGAAGAGTGGAGAAATCAGATTGTGTGTAGACTTTAGAGATTTTAATAGAGCATCCCTCAAGGATCATTACCCACTTCCTTCTATGGAGCAGATTTTGCAAGTTATTGCTGACTCTGAGAGGTTTTCATTACTATATGGTTATTCAGGATATAATTAGGTCATGGTAAAGGAGTATGATCAGTTCAAAACAGCCTTCACCACCAAATGGGGAACCTATGTATATAGGAAAATATCATTTGGGTTGTCTAATGTCGGAGCTACCTTCCAAAGGGAAATGGATATGGAATTCAAGGGATTGATCAACAAAATAGTGCTAAAATACCTAGATGATATTATTGTATTTTCTAACAGTGCAGCAGGTCATCTCTTTCATTTGATACAAGTTTTCTAAAGATGTAGAATATTTGGGGTATCCTTGAATCCCAAAAAATGTATTTTCCTAGCTCGTGAAGGAAAGCTCTTAGGCCACATTATTTCCAAAGAGGGATTAGTAATTGATCCAGAGAGGGTTGAAGCAATAAAATCACTGTCATTACCAAGTCACAAGAAGGCCCTTCAAATTTTCTTGGGAAGAATCAATTTTTTTTAAGGTTTGTTCCAGACTTTGCAGCCCTTGTCAAGCCAATAACTATGATGTTGAAGAAAAATATGGCTTTCAAATGGAAAGCTGAAGGTAAGGAATGTTTTGAGGAAATCAAAGAGGCTTTCTCACAAGCTCCAACTATCATTAACCCAAATTTCTCTAATTATTTTATCCTTTATGCATTTGGTGGTGATGATACCATTTCTGCAATTTTAGTACAGTAGAATAAAGAAAATGCAGAGAAGCCAATTTCCTTCTTTATCCAAAGCTTGGAGGACTATGAGATGAGTTATTCCTTCATTGAGAAGCATATTCTTGTAGTGATTAGGAGATTGAAGAAATTTAAGCATCTAGTTTCAAACAATAAGGTTCAACTTTTGGTTTCTCATGTGGGAGTTAAGGACTTCCTCCTCAACAAAGACCTAAATGAAAAACGTGCAGGGTGGATTACTTGTGTCATGGAGTATGACATTGAGATCAAAGTCACCAAGCTAGTCTAAGGAAAGGGATTGTGTGAGTAGCTAGTCTTGAGCAAATCAATGGAAGCAAGCAATGGGAAGGATGTTGTTTTGGCGTTACAAGACAACCAAGAACAAAGAGGTGTTCAAGAAGAGAATGGTGGTATGCTCACTCCTTGATAGATCCAAGACATAATGCACTTCTTACAAATAGGCCTATACCCTCCAGAGATGAACAAAACCAAGAGAAGACATTTCAGATTGCAGGCTATTCCATATGCACTTGTTGATGGTGTCTTGTTCAAAAAGGATATAAATGGAGTGCTACTGAGATACATTGGGACAAATCAAATTAAGAGAATGTTAGAAGAGTTCCATGGTGGATCAGCTGGGGGTCGTTTTTCTCAAAGAGTGACATCCCTCAAGATTATGAGGGCTAGCTATTATTGGCCCAAGGTGTTTAGTGATTGTTATGCATGGATCAAGAGGTGCAAAAATTGTGCATTCTTCATAGGCAAGGAAAGATTAGCAGCCCTTCCATTGCACCCAATTTCAGTTGACTAGCCATTCATGCAATGGGGTTTGGACTTCATTGGAGTCATTAACCCAAAATAAATCCAAGGACACAAGTGGATTCTAATAGCAACAAACTACTTCACCAAATGGACTGAGGCGGTGGTACTCAAAGAGGCAAATGAATCTAGCATTCTAGACTTATATGAGGGGATAGTAACCAGATTTGGTATACCTACCACTATAATATCAGATAATTCTTTGGCATTCATAGGATCAAAAGTAACTGAATGGGATGTTAAGAATGGGATCTATTTGAGCACTTCATCAAACTATTACCCTCAAGGTAATGGCCAAGTTGAGTCTACCAGCAAGAACCTATTAAATATCATCAAGAGGACTCTTGATGAAAATCAGAGGACTTGGCACACTAAACTTAAATCAACCTTATGGGATAATAGGATAACTCCCAAGAGATCCACTGGTAACTCTCCATTCAGACTTGTTTATGGAAGAGAGGTAATCTTGCCTATGTCACTTGAGTTGCCAACATTAGAACTCATGAAGAAATTGGAATTGTTGGAGTTTGAACCCATGGAGGTTAGATATGTAGAATTGATGGAACTCCAAGAAATCAGAGAGCATGCAGCCCAAAAAATGGAGAAGGACCAAGTCCTGATCAAGAAAACCTTTGATAGGAAAGCTAAGGCTAGAACCTTCCAAGTTGGAGATTTAGTGTTGAAATGAGATGTAGACCAAGCAAAGCCAAGAAGGCATTCAAATTTTGATGCCATTTGGAGTGGCCCCTACATGGTCACAAAATGTAAGAACAACAATGCCTTCCAATTGTCTACATTGGATGGTGAAGAACTGCAGATTCCAGTTAATGGAATCCATCTAAAGTATTGCTACTAGAAGGGAAACTCCTCACCTTGTACAAATTATCTTAGATTTTCATTCCTTTAAGTGCTTGTGCACATTGTTTTATTGTAGCTTAATTTCACATTTCGCTAAGTGCTTTCACACAAGCTTTATTGTCCCAAGGAAGCATCTTTGCAGGCCATGCTCCAGATCAAATGATGTTCTACTCTCACAATCTTCTTTCTAGAATTTTTCTAACGAGTTTAGAGTACCAAGTAGTAAGTTGATGACTCCATGCCCAATGGATGCTTCAAAGGCCACTGATCATTCACCCAGCAGGCAGATGACCCCTCTGAGTCACCAAAATTGTTATCCAAAATAAGCCCCTTGCTTATTTTTCACTTTCTTTCATTCCTTCCTTCCTTGTGCCTCAATCAATTTTTTTCACTTTTCAGGCACTCAAAATTATCTGGAAATGGCTTCATCAAATAGAGGATTTTCTCACCTTTCCAGAAAGGTAAGATTTTCCTTCTAACTCCTTGTATTTTGCAAGTTATGGCTTGATGAAGTTTTTGAGGGAAATTTTCCCTGGGAAGGTCTGTAACCAATAGGAATGCACCATATGTCCAGGGTGGAATGGTAGGTCAGTGGAGGTAGGTTGGAAAAAATTTCTAAGGAGTGGGTGGGGTGCAAAGAAAAAATTTCCCACGGGCCCACGGAGGAAAAGAAATGTCTTGAGGCCCACGCTGAGCAAGGAGAATACGACACATGTCCAGTCGGAGGTAGAAGTCAGAGGGGCAGAGTAAATTTTGGCTTTTTTCCAAAATAGCAAAGGGCAAAAAGCAAACAAATGGCCCGCAAGCCCACCCAAGTAGAACGAAAAGAAATGGCTTGAGGCCCGCGCCCAATGAGGAAGCGCCACGTGGCAGTGGAGATCAGAACGGCGGGGTTAAGCTGAAAATTTTTCAAAAAATGGTGCAAAGAAATATTTTTGCCCATTGGCCCATAGAGGAAAGAAAGTTTATTAAGGCCCGTGCCAAATCAAAGTGTGTCATATGGCAAAGGAGCGATAGGGCGCGAAGAAATTTTGGAATTTTTTCCACAATTCAGAAAGGGGTAAAATGGCCATTTGAATCCATGGCCCAATGAGGAAGCGCCACCTGGCAGTGGAGTGGTGAGGCATTGAGATTTTTGGGGAATTTTTCCCAAATTCAAAAAAGGGGAAAAAATTTAGGTTTCAGCCCGCTGACCCGATTTTTACCCTAGTTTTGCCCTAAATCTTCAGAGCGGCATATCTTTCAATCCATAGCTCATTTTTTCTCGATTTTGGTGTCATTGGAAAGCTATTGAAGTCCTCTACATGATGGAATCTTCAAAAAAAATTGGAGTTTAGTGAGAGAAAAATGAGAAAAACACATTTGGCATGGGAAAAAGAGCAGAGCCAACATTCAACCACCATTTTTAATGCAGTATGGCTTCCATTCTTCTCCAGCATGGTCAAAAATCTTGGGGAATGAAATTTTAAGGGTACCCATCCTATTTTGATGGATCTGGTCAGTGGTTGAATCATTTATTTCAATTTTCCCACGTTTCTCCTTCCAGAACTCAGGTTTTCATTGTTAAAAGTCAGATTTGGCTCATTTATAAAGGGTTGGACATTTTTTATGTTTTTCAGGCTCCCTCCTTCACCCTGGCAAGTGAATTTGTGGAATATCATACCTTTTTACGACTGCAACATGTTTCCTACCTCCTAGATGTTGTAATGCACTATATTTAAAAATGGAAATGACAATGCAAGCTTTGTGAATGAATTTCCAATCCTTTCTTGTGTTATTTTCTCTATCCTGACCCTTCATTACAATTTTAGAAATTTGTGCATGATTTGTGTTGCCTTTTTCATAATCTATGTCAATCTACAGAAATATATGTTCACCACTCCTTTGGTGTATCACCTTGTCAGTTTAGTTTTATCTTCTTTTCTTTCTATCCTTGTCTCCTTGGCAGAATTAGAGTAGAATTTTGTATTAAACCTCTGCAAATTCCATGCATACATATGATCAGAGGAGTAGAGGAACCAACCTTCAATTTGGAGATTTTTTTCCCTTTTTTGCAAGTCTCACACTTGGGGAAAATATTTCATGTTGTACAATCACACTAAATGACCCAATTCTCACTTGTAGATCTGAAGGTCATTTAGGGGGTGCTACTGATTTGCACTAATAGTTCTCAAGTGTACAAAGCACTAATTAATCCCACCTTTTGGCCATATTTTTCTAATATTTTATTTCATCTTTATCACATATTTTCCAACACTTATCATCCCATTTTATGACTTCCCTAACATTCTAGCTTGAAATCAGGGTGCCCCAGGCTGAACTGGGGCACCCCGAGGTGCCCTTGTCCAACCTTTGGTGCCCCGATATATGCTTATCCTCTTTTTCTCCTTTTTGGGTCCATTCTAGCTATTATTCATCCTTATCCTTTTCCCATTCAACATTTTTGGGATTTATTACGAAATTAAGCTTGAGAGCCCTATAAATATAAAGTTATAAGACCATAGTAAGGGTCCTAGGTCTTAGCATTACATTAATACTATCACTCCATCTAGATTTTCATTCATTGCATCACTTGTATCCACATAGTTTCATGCATAAAGGCTATAAAATCTCCATCACACACACTTCATAAGGGGAGGGATTATATTTTATTCCATGCACACATGTTACTTACATTTCCATAGTTACTAATACGCTTTACTTCACAAAGTGCGACTGACACGAGAGCACCTATGGCAGGACATGCACACATACACTAGAACTACATCTGGATCTGAAATGTAGTGCAACACTTAGCGATAAGACCACTATTTTGGCAGTTCAAGTCAGTTTGACCCATCCATTTTTATATTTTATATTTCTAGGGATTGATACTTCTCTTTACATTAAAGGTCATCACACAACTTGTCTAATGAATCCAATGCAACAGACAAGCATCATTTGAATATAACTTACGTCCATACGATATTTAGGTTTTGAACATTTACAATGTTTAGAGCACCCAGATTATAGTCCATGACACCCCGAGGTGCCCTAGTGCCCTCCCACGCACCTTAATCTTCTCAGATCCTCTAGATTTGGTCTTTACAGGGTCCTTGAGTGATCGTCTACACTTTCAATTTCTTCCATCAGCTTTGTGACAATCTACTATAGTCCTTTGTTATCATCTAAGTCATCTTTTCCCCTTTACTTTTATAGTTAGGGTTTATTTTTAATTATAATAATTTACTTACTTTTATTGCATGTTGATTTAGTCTATTTATTAAAACTTTTTAGTCCTCCTAATTAGATTAACATTAATATACCCCCTTTTAGGACATTTTCATTATTTTTGTTAATCAATTTATATAGTGCATACCTTATAGGGTCATCTCAATCACAAGATTTCCTCCTTTTGACCTCTGTCACGTGTTTCAAAGGATTGTGTGTGTTTTCTCATACTAGAAACAAAGTATTTCTGAACTCTACCAAAAAAACTTGATATAACTCACCTTAAAAATGAAGATACACGGTACAATATCCTTCTACTAATTTTTCAAACCCTAATTCCTTCCTCCTCATTAACAACTTTTCTCCCTTCAACCTTGGTCACCCTTCTATGTTGGAAAATATGAGTTGAATGATCTTCCACAGACTGCTACAGTTTTGTACAATTTTCTCAAACTTATATCTACACATACAACAATGAAATCACACAAAACTCAATGTATATGCATAGGAAATACGTTCTTCCCTTCATAGTCTCCATAAATATTACATGCACTAGTTTAATGATCCACACAATGCACAAAATTGTTATAAACATTTGTACAAAATAATTACTAAAAGTTTCTCAGAGTTACTCTTTGATTATCATTTGAATGAAATGAGTATAAATTAGTAGTAAAAAAATACAAATACTCTTCATTTGAACCAAAATGGAGTCCCATCAAACCCCAAGATCACATACTTAGCTCTTAAGACAACATTGAGATTTTTTGGTTATAACTAAAAAACCTAACATCTAACACCAATAAGCCTCCTAGACCTATATATTTCTTACTTAATGCATAATGGCCGTGAATGACATATAAAAAATTACAACCCCCAAGAAAGAAAAATTGACCTTCAAATTCAAACTTTCAACTTTTAGAGGGAAAATTCTCCATTTAAATTTGTGAAGGTCTTAAACAAAACAAACACAGTAAATGCCATCAATAGACCCTAAGAACCTACAAACACACTTTGACAAAAAATTAATGACTATAAGCCTTATTTACATGTTAGGGAGGATGATCCTGCATCAATTATCTTAGAGTGTGATCATGAAATTAGAAAGGAGGATGCACAATGTTTCATTTAAAAAAATGATTTCGTATGCCACTTGTCAAACTTAGTGGGAACCCATACCATCTTATGATGAAGAAGAAAATTTTTCTATGAGGGAAAAAGGTACATTCCCAATAGTAATGATTTAAGGATGGGAAAGGTGAAATGTTCACCTTCTACAAGACGGTCAAGGAAATATAAGCAAGACTCATTGTTTGGCATAATGTAGAACCTAATCTCAATATAGCAATAGGAAAAGACATGGTTAAAAGTTGACAAATGTTCTCGATCCCACTATGGAAACAAAGGTATGAGGGTAAGATGAAGGTTACCATTCCATGCTGCAAGGGTTAATGTTTTTATACTATAAGTTTGATTTTCATTTTCCACCCAACGTGGAAACACACAAATACTAGTTTTTATTTTTCTTAAAGACTAAAGATTTCCTAGGTCAACACATCATTAGCAAAAAGGTAAAATACACCATTTTCAATTATTATCCTCAATTTACTGGTCCAAACAACATCTAAAATTATGATGGTACTACAAGTTTTAAATAAAAATATTTTAAATTACATCCTCCTTTAATGATTTAGATATTATATAAAAATTTTATCTTACATCGTTTTCCATTGCAACATAATACAATAACTTCATTTACTTAACTGAACATACAAAAGTACAACCAAGTATGAAAATAGTACACATTTCCAATATGCTACAATTTAATAATCATCACAAAAAACAATAATTAACATTTTTTATTTAGAAAAATATTGTTGATATATCCTATATAATTAAAATTGTTTTCAAGATACCACATTATTACGAAAAATATAAGTAACACTTCATTTTCTCCTTGTTCTAGTACCTGCAACCACCACATGGTCAGCAAAAAATTTGGCATGCAACATAAGAGACAGTGTTAAAGATGCATATTTAATTTTCGTTTTAGTTTAAAACTAGAGGCGAAGAGAGAGAGAAATACACCATTTTTCTAATGATCAAAATTTCTTGAAAATACAACAAAAAGGAGTTCCATGTAATCCTATAATAGTGTATATAAGTTTTCCCCATAATTTATTTAACTTGAAGTGGGTCCCATGACATTGCTTAACATTTTTCTACAAGTTTGCAAAAATTCTCAAATTAGCCTGAGGGCCATGAAATTGCATTCCAAAAACTGATTTCTGAATGTTAACCACACCATGTGAAAAATAATGAACACTATCCTATAAATAGGTAACTGTACGATGGAAAAGTGACAAGCGAGCATGGGAATATTCACGTAACTCTTCCTCGCAACTGACGTCCCAAGGTCATGCTGAGACAGCCGGTGGGGATGGAATATATGTGGGGCACAGAAAAACTAGTTAGGAAATCTTATGTCTTCGACGCGCACTAATGGAATATATGAATCTAAGGAAAAGAAGGCCCTCCTAACCTGAACTAGCATGATAGATCATTTGGCGAGGATGACTACTCAAAGGATCCAATCAATATCGAGCTCTAGCGTGATCCGATCTATAGGTTGTGGGATATGTGGAAGATAACCTTGTGGGTGCTTTGTAGATATCCCTCGATAGGGTCATGAAAAATGGATGATGGATGTATGGTGGATTTTATGGGTGATTCTTTGGTCTAGTCCAGAAATCCTTAGCTTGATTAGCTGCTACGTCTAGTGAGGATAGTTTGTGCAATAATGATTGGTGGAAGTGGAGAGGATCTAAATACTAATGTGCGTAAACTAGCATCAACGTCTGATTGACCTGTGGGCCTGTTAGGTTGTGGGACCTATGGATCACAACCATAGGTTTGTGGTCGTTGGGGGCCTCCTATGGTCATGTGCAGAATAAATCCCTAATCCCTAATATCCAATAGTTGTATGCCTATTCAGACTCTATGTTTAGAACTAAAA
Source organism: Taxus chinensis (assembly GCA_019776745.2). Lineage (NCBI taxonomy): Eukaryota > Viridiplantae > Streptophyta > Pinopsida > Cupressales > Taxaceae > Taxus > Taxus chinensis. Next base: position 336,075,445 of record CM034146.1, read on the forward strand.
GTTGCGCAATCTTCTCAGAGTACCTTACAGGCGTTCTGGCAACTTGAATTCTTAAGCCAGTGTCTATGTCAATGAGGATGTCTCCTACATCTGGCTGTGGGACCAAAGGATCACAACCAAACGTTTGCTCTTTTTCAAGCCCTTCTACAGTCATGTGGATATTTATTAGGGCAATCTGTAGTTTGGCTGGTTTGACCAAAACGTATGCACTTTATCGTCTTCTATGTTTAATCCTCTTAACTGTGAGCTGATTTCTTGTAGGTCTGTTGTTGTTCGAAAGACCTGAATTATGATATTTTGGTCTATGTCAGTTATTGCTGCAACAAGATTGGGTTGAGGCATGATTGGCTCGAATACGTATTCTCTGGGCTCCCTAGGTCCCGTGATTGTCATACAAAAGAAACAATATAAATCTTAACTAAAGCAAAGTAAACTAATTATGTAAAGTATATCCACAACATATATAAATTCTCTATTTTTGTATTTTTGACAGAATTAAGATAACAACTATTTAATTTAACAACTAATTAAGATAACAAAGTAGCTATTTAATATCTAATGAATAACCAAATAACTGATCTAATATATTTGAAAGATCCCCGATTTTACCTCAGAAGTGAGGAATGAATCATAGTTTCTCAAAAACTATCAATCCCCACAGCTTCCCCGGCAATATCGAAAGTGAGATTAACTAAAATGAAATGATTCACTACTCTATTTTATATGTTTTAACTAGAACTTTGATAACTTGAACCTGGATTTTGCATAACAGTGGCGAATCCGATTGTGTGTGGCTTTGTCCCCTCAATGTGGTCTCTTCGTTCCTTCGTGCTCACGTGAATCCAGAAAAGTGTGTAATGCTAGCGTCAACAAAAGTAGGTATTGGAACAATGGCATCTTTAGATGTAGACTGAATACAATGCCAGTAGGAGAGGTATAGCGCAAGAGAACAGAGCTTGGCTTATGCAATTCCTAGTGGGATTTATTGCGAGTCATGTAACACAAAACATCCAGAACCTGAAACTAACGAATAAACCTGCAACTCTAATAGCTTCAGACTAAAAAATGAAACTATCCTACCTCAATTGATTATATGAAATAGTAATGACACTAGAACAAGAAGATCATGTGGCTTCTAAACAACAAAATAAGACTAACTATGCATGCAACAAATGAAAACTATTGAATTCCTAAACAATAACTGAAAGACTAAACTATTGAAATGAGAGGATGAGAGGCAGTTTTGAGGGGCCATTTTCTTGTAATCAAACCAACTATTTATAGAATTCCCATTCACCCAAAGGTAACTCCAACTAGGACTCTTTTACTATAAAAAATGAAGAAACACTATTCCAGGGAACCAAAATCATAAATATAAGCAAAAACGGATGAGAAAGTTGGTGAAAGTTGAAAAATCACGCAAGTCATGATCAGAAAAGCATGCTGGAAAATGCGTGAAGGACCGCCTCCCTAAGCAGGGGGGTGGTTACAGGACCGCCGCCCTGCCTAGGCAGCGATCACGAGACCACCTCCCAGACAGGGCGGCGGTTTCGTCACTGAAGACAAAATACAATGGAAAAGAGGGGGAAAGAGTAAAACAGAGCATGTGGAGGCTAAGCGGGGCATGCGAGATGTTAACGTACACTTGGAGAGCTTTTTTGGATCCCGAACACCTTATGAGGAGACCTGTATCATCAATGGGGCATGTGTAACATCGTTCTGGCAGCGCAGTGCCCTTACAATTTTGGGTACGTACATATTGCCCCCTCGGAGAATCGTTTTAGCCATGAAGAGGCGTAAAACAGTGGGTCTGAGTATGGCAGTCTCGAAATGGGAAATTATAAATTATACCTGACACGTCCGTATGTCAAAATGACGCCATCCAAAATTCTTGCTACCTGCAAATTGAAAAGAAGACTTAAGTGCAGATAGATAAAATAAGCTGAAAAATAAATACTAAAATAATATGAAGTGAGGACTTACCATTTGCGTGAGGATAAGAACTTACCTCCATCAACACTCCAAACCTGCAAAAAGGGGCATCCAAGACGAGTCAAAATGCTATATATATAAAAACGGGCCCATTTTCCCATTCATTTGCGCGTGTTGATTTGATTGATTTTGAGCTCTGGGACCCACAGTGATGGTTTTTCATGAGAGTATAGTCGAAACGTTTGTGACGAGATAGTGATCATGCCTCCACGAGCGGAACATCAACCTATGAGATCTCAGGTTAGTTCTTCTCAATTTACCGTTTTTATACCTAAAATGTATAAATGATGAAGTCTTCGCACTATGGGGGGGGTAATTTTTTGAAATTTTTAGTTTTAAATGTGTCCTTAGGGGGGGGACGCCTAATGGGTAAGCTCTCATTTTAGTCAAAATGGTCGTTTTTTGTGTTTTTGAGTGTTTTTTAGGGCACGTGACCCGTTTAAAAACGTGGGACAATGACCGCCCGCCCTAAGCAGGACGGTGGTTACAGGACCACCACCCTTCAAAGCAGTGATTACGGAACCACCGCCTTGCTCAGGGCGGCGATCCTTTACAGAAATGCCAAAATAACATTATTTTGAACCCATTTTTGTATTTTTAGTATTCTCATATGTTTTAATGGTTTTTCCCAATGCAATTTTTGGTACTAACTTACTCTTTTTTTGCGTGTTTTTGTGTGTTTTGTAGAAGAAGGAAGAGTACATCAGATGGAGCCATGAGAGAGAGTGTGATTGGCTTCCAGTAGTGTTGGATGCACTTTCTCAGGCCGAGAAAGATACTCTTCAGAGGGCCGACATATTACATATATAACGGGTTCCTCATGTCACACATTCTAATCACATACTGTGTGACCTGTTTTCATATTGGGATGCTGATTGGAACACTTTCTGATTTCCAGGAGTCAGGGGTGAGTGGACTATCACCCTGGAGAATGTCTACTGTATCTTAGGAGTCTCGATCATCGGGAGACGGCTTACACTTGAGACAGCGGGGTCGCGGGCTTAGATAGCTCAGTGGGTTACATATATGGGAGACGCAGTTGTCTCTACTGGCTCGAAGAAGGGGGTGAGGGTCCATTCCATTCCTAGCTTGCATGTCCCTTTGATTCGTCAGGCCATTATGGGGATCCTTGCCTCGAGATTGATCGTGGACAAGGGAGGGGACACCTTACTCTATTGTTGGTCCCCTATTAGTGCACAGATTGAGGCACATGGTGGGATTTATGCCTGGGGAGCCGATATACTTAGGACCACCTACGACGACCTATACAGGGTGGTCTGCTTACAGGGATAGTCTTTGAGCCATCCGACCTTGGTTATGAGCTAGGTCTACGAGTGTATCATCCCCTATGGGAGAGGCATAGAGGTGGCAGATCCTGGAGCCGTGAGGGCAGCCAAATGGATAGAGATGTCGGTGCTTAGAGCACCCCACCAGCCAGTTACCTCCCTGACTACTGATGATATGGAGGCCACACCTTATCAGGCCATGACAGGGTTGTGGGGCAAGGAGACTCTCACTTTGATTTTCTGCTCTACTACAGGGTAGCTTGTGGATAGGATGGGGAAGGTAGAGACACACCCTTTTGATCGAGTGCCTCAGCAGTTTGGCCTTTCCTATGTTGGTATGCTTCCCCCAGTGGTGCCAGTGTTCAGATTAGTTCGGGAGGCTAGGGGAGGTCCTAGAGGCCGGGGTTGGACTGTTGTTACTCTTGGCATCCCTATTGCAGCTAGGTGGGTGGTACGTGCCCGAGAGAGAGTTCGGTGCTCCTCAGGCACCTTTACTTCAGATTGCCGCTGGTCCTGCCCATAGCAGTGATGACCCTATTGATATAGACTTTGAGTCTAAGGAGTTAACAGGGGGAGAGACGGAGGAGGAGACCGAGGACATGGAGGTTAGTGAGTCAGGTGGAGAGGAGGATAGTGATCCCAAGTGGCATGACACTCAGGAGATCCTACAGGCCGAGAGGGCAGAGCAGAGTGCAGAGAGGGTGACTCTAGTCTCAGAGGAGTTGCCCTCTCAGGACCTAGGCAGAGAGGATGAGTCCATAGTAGGATGCTATGTTGCCCCAGACATAGGAGGAGGACATCAGTCAGTGGCGGCATCTATGGTAGGTGCTGATCCTAGGGATCCCTCTTGGAGGCCCAGAGATCCGAGTGAGTTGTCACTCTTCTTTTAATATTTGTTTTTAGCTAGGATTGCCTTAGTTGCTATCTCTCCTTTTGTTCATTTTTGTTTTTATCTTTTGATTATTTCTAATTTGTCTTCTTCCTTTGCTTGTAGAGACTACTGATGAGTGGTGAGACTTGATTTTCCGGGTATGTACTGATACCCTGATGCTCCCCATGGAGAAGACTCACGCCGAGCTGTCGGTGGATGTGGGGGAGCCTTCAGCAGCTGGTAGGCATAGTGATGTCTTTGCCCCTATCTGGCATGTGGCCAAGATGGTGACTTCCCTCCATACTGAGTTAGCCGGGTATAGGACTGCAGAGCGCCTGATGAGGAGCCACTCTCATAGTGAGGCTACAACTACTGTTTGGGACCGTGAGCCTTCAGTGCATTTAGAGCGCTGGCGTAGCCAGAGTCCTAGACGTGGTCATGCACCTTCGGAGGGATCTCATAGGGGTTGAGAGGCCACTTGGATCTTTTTGTAGTGACTCTTGTTAGATTGTTTATACGATCATTTTGTATTTTCTGGGCTCATTGAGCATTTTGACCATGCCTAGTACATGATGGCATTGTACATAAAACTTGATATATATATATATACTTCTTTATTTGGACCAGATTCTTGGTGTCTAGGATTTTTTGACTTATTTCCACATGTATATTAGATGCTTATTAGAATTCTTGTTTTTATATGCTTTTCAAAATGTATGCAATGGAGAACAAATGATACAAATGCTTTCTTCCTTTTTGTATTTTGTGATGCTGATGTATGATAATGTAGACACAATGTGATCTTGAACTTTAGTTTCTATAAGCAATTTTCCGGTACTTCATATTTGTTTTGACAAAATGTGATGATAAATTGATATGATGAGCAGATGAACTTGCCCCACTCCTAACTCCACGCAACTAGTAAGATGCGAGGGCTCACCACCGAGAGCTAGAAAGGGCACAAGCTGTGAGGAGTGTTGAAATGATAATGATGGGAGATAGACAAAGAGTTGGTGGAACCAAATTAGGATGCTACAAACCTACCCTACTCAAGTGACTCCATAGTTTAGAATGTGACTTGCTTTGTAGTTTATCTAGACTTAGATCCGTAGATGGCCACTTGGTTGACAAAATCTGGTTTTCAAGGTTTTGAGACTCTCTTGGAATTTTGGACATCTGATTCATTTGTTTTTGACTCAAGATTTCAAAGGTTTATTTGAACTATTTGCTTATGACCTTCAACGTTACTGTCAAGAGGACCCCCTACACCTTGCCCCATGCTACTAGTAAGAAGCATGGGCTTATCACCATGGACAAGGTACAGGCGAGTAAGGGCATTCCCATCCTTTCCCAACCCTACGTCACTAGTAAGAGACGCAAGTTCATCACCGAAGGTTGGTAGGGCAAGGAAATGTGTAAAAGTAAAATTTTCTGTTTGATCTATTAATCGACTTATTTATTTGAGAAAAATGTCAGTATGTTCTTATTTCCAAAGAGATCTATATATGGGATAGATGTGACACCATGAAGCTTCTAGAACAGACCATAGGCAAGACACCTATCCTAGGAAGAAACAAAAGTGAGAACAAGCATGCAGGCCTTGGTATGGCTACCGTTAAGACTTTGTCATATCTAGCTTTAATTGATGACATGATTCTGAAATAGTTGATGATGTTATGAAAATGAAGAAGTATGATTTGAATGCTTCTGCCAATACCATCAGAAGTTTGTAATGAATTGCTTAAGAATAAGTCCCTTGATCACCAAATTTTATGAAATGAGTGAACAAAATGAACCTATCTAAATGAAGATGCAATGTAGATATAATTATACAAATAGTGTACCGATGCTTCATGCGTAAAACCATTTAAGGTGCAAGGAATTGACAGTTTCACCAAATTCCTCACCTTCTAGTGTGCACAAGAGATACGCACCATTTCCGTAGTCCTTCATAACTCGATATGGGCCCAACCACTTGAGTCAGAACTTTCTTCCTTCACCGGTCTTCTTATCGATCCGGCTGTCTAGTCTTAGAACTAGATCTCCTTCATATATTTCTCGCTCATAGACCTTTTTGTTATACTGCCAGCACATCCGGTCAACATAGACTCTATGCCGTTGTTCAGTGTTTAACCTGGCCTCATCTAGGCTTTCTAGTTGGGAGAGGCGTGCCTCTCTATAAGCTTCCTCATCCAGAATCCCTTGTAGTGAGATGCGGAGACTGGGTATTTCAACCTCAAGTGGGAGAACTACTTCTGCTCCGAATACCAATGAGAAAGGAGTTGCTCCTGTTGGTGTTCTTATTGAGGTTCGGTGGGCCCACAAGGCTGGATATAACTTTAAATGCCAATCTCGTTTGTTTTCTTTTACCGTTTTGAGTAGAATAGCTTTCAATGTCTTGTTTGTTGCTTTAGCCTGCCCGTTGGCTTGAGGGTAATACAGGGAGGCCGTATGATGGTTTATTTTAAATTTACTGCATAGCTCACGGACCTCATCATTCTTAAAGGATGTGCCATTATCTGAGATAATGATTTGTGGGACACCGTACCTACAAATGATCTGGTTCAAAATGAACTTGGCGATCACGGCACCTGGTACAGTGGTAAGAGGCATAGCCTCTACCCATTTGGTAAAATATTCGGTGGCCGTGATTATGAAGTTATGGCCATCCATTGACGAGGGAGAGAATTTCCCTATCAAATCTAGGCCCCATGTAGAAAAGGGCCATGGAGTCACAATTGGTTGTAGAGCTTGTGTCGGCATGTGAATCTCATGGGAAAATTCTTGGCATTTATGGCATCTGTGTACAAACTCTACTGCGTCGTGTTCGAGAGTGGGCCAAAAATATCCCATTCGATGTATTTTGCGAGTGGTGGCGTGACCACCAAAGTGGCCTCCACATATTCCACTGTGAGATTCGTAGAGAATCTTCTTGGATTCTTCTGTGTCAACACACCTTAGAAGCATTCCATCGAAAGCCTTACGATAGAGCACTTGTTCTATAATAACGTATTTAGCTACGATAATGCGTAACTGCCTTCTTTGTTGCAGTGTAGCACCCTCTGGATACGTATGGTCCATGATAAAATTGATAATATCAGTATACCAAGGACATTCAGAGATGGGAGGTCTGGTTTCGATGTAATATATGCATTCATCGGGAAAATCTAGATCTACTAGATCACCTCCGTCTAACGGGTTGTCGGCTAACCAATCTGTAATGATTTGTCCCTTAACGGACTTCTGGTTTACAAAAGTTAATTTGAATTCACCCATTAAGGTTATAAAGTGTCCAGCCTTTTTAGACAAAGACCCTTGCATGAGGAAAGTTCGTAAATGGTTTATTTTTACAATGACCCTTGTTTCTTGATTTAGCATGTAATGTCTTAAGCATTTGGTTGCAAAGACTATGGCAAGGCATTCTCGTTCTGCTTGTGTATAACGTGTTTCATAATCGAGCAACGTTTGGCTAATAAAATAGACCACACATTCTCGTTTATCATCATCTTCTTGAGCCAACATGTAGGCTAGCGAGACATCCGTAGCCCGTGAATATAAGATCAAAGGATGATCTGGTCTAGGTGGCATTAACGTGGGAGGAGACAGTAAGAAGCGTTTAACTGCTTCGAAGGCCTCATGGCATTCCTTTGTCCAAATAATGCAGCAATCCTTTTTCAACAAATTGTTGATCGGATGTACAACAAAACTTAAGTCTGGAATGAATCTCCGGATTGCACCGAGCTTTCCAAGAAACGATCTAATGCCAGAGTCGTCTGATGGTGGGATCATCTCAAGAATAGCCTAGATTTTGGCTGGGTCTACATCGATCCCTCATGATGATATAATGTAACCTAGGAGTTTCCCTCCTGTCACACCAAATACACATTTTTCTGGGTTTAGTGTGACTCTGTATTCGATCAAACGTGAAAGAATGATGCGGAGCACTTCCGGGTGATCACAGCGCTTCCTGGCCTTGGCCAACAAGTCGTCTACATAGGATTCCATGATTTTATGAATAAGATCATGAAATATGTATGTCATTGCCCACTGGTATGTAGCGCCAGCGTTCTTGAGACCGAATGGCATAACAACATAGAAATAAGTTCCCCAAGGAGTTATAAACGTGGTTTTGGCTTGGTCTTGTTCAGATATTCTGATTTGATTGTATCCCGAGAACCCATCCATGAGGGACAAAAGCTCAAATCCAGTTGTTGCGTCAATGATGACATCAATGGATGGTAACGGGAAGTCATCCTTGGGGCACGCCTTGTTAATGTCTTGGAAGTCTATGCAGATGTGTATCTTCCCATTCTTTTTGAGAACGGGGACGATATTAGATACCCACTGAGAGTAATTGACCGGTTTGATGAACCCTACTTGGAGAAGCTTCATTACTTCTTCCTTCACCATGAGAGCTACCTTGGGTTTCATTGGTCTCGATTTTTGTTTAATTGGCTTTGCATCTGATTTGGTGATGAGGTTATGTACCGCGATGTGTGGTGTAATTCCCGTCATTTCTTTATAATTAAATGCAAAAGCCTTTTGATGTTCTTTGAGGATTCGAGTGTGTATTTCTATTTCTTCTGGAGTTAACGAAGATCCTAGTTTCAAGATCTTTGGTTCTTCCTCCGTTCCGATGTTAATATCAATCGTTTCTTCGATTAAAGAAGCATTACCTTCTTCAAACTCAGGTGGGGCTGGAGGTAGTTCCAGATCTTCTCCATTCTCTACCACGTATATGTCGAGTTCCTTTTGTGGGGGAAGCTCTACCATGGGATTTCCAAAGTAAGAAGACGAATGTGGGATTAAGGACAAATCTACCATGTGATGGGTGAGATGTAACTCTGCATAGGCATTTAGGTAATCAAGAGTGGTTCTATCACTATCAACGTGATCTAAGATAGTAGATTTATTCTCAGCTATGTGTGTTAGAAGAGGTTTTGTTGATGTTTTCTTTACTAACGGTTCAATACGAAGGGATACCATGAAACGGGTGTCTTCCAACTCACTGTTTGGAGTGAAACGTGAAGCTGAGGTTGCTATCGAATCTGTGAGAAGGTTTTGTTCTCGCGGGATTGCTTCAATTGATATGAAGTTAAATCCTTTGCTCAAATCTAATACTATTGTTTTGTAGAGCTGTAAATGTTCAGCTCTAGTCTCATACACCTCAGAGACTTGGTTTGCTACTAATTGAGAGTCTCCTAACACTCTGATGTCATTAACACTGAGCCTTTTAGCTATGATGAGACCAAGGAGGAGGGCTTCGTACTCAACACCATTGTTTGTACATTCAAAATTTAATTTAAAGGTGAATGGTAGGATCTTTCCCTCGGGAGAAGTAAAGATCACACCTGCCCCAGCCCCATAACGACATCTAGCTCCATCAAAGTGGAGAGTCCAATGTTTATTTGGGAAGATGGATGTTGGGACATTCGTTACGTCTATTTCTTCTGCTTCAGTTACTTCTACCATGCAGAGTTCCTCTGCTGGAAGAGAACCAACTCCTAGGGTACATCCCATACCTGTGGAATCAAATGGTAGGAAAATTGGTAGATCTTGTTCTAGCAACTCAACAATTTTTGCAGTAGTTCCTAATGACACTATTTCTACAACGTTAGCTTCATCCTTGAGGGCTGGGATGCTCTTGACTAGGTTCGTAATCTCTAGTTCTGTTGTAGGTATTAATTTTTCTTCTGGTTTTGAGTTGGTTGGTTTGTTAAGTTGGTTTGTTGGGAGTTCAAACTCAGAGTGAATGCCTGGCCTTTTCTTCAGGTCTGCTAGGTGTATGTCGAATGGTTTTGGATCACCTTTTGCTACGAATATCTTTCCTAAGTGCAAGAATCTTATTTCCTGAAATAACGTAGAAGGGATTGCCTTCATACGGTGTATCCATGGTCGGCCGAGGATCATATTATAGTTGGTTTCCTGATCTATAATATAAAACTCAGTGAGGATTGTTTTGGGTCCTAAGGTGACTGGTAGTATTATAGTTCCAATCGAAGTGGCTTTAAGGCTATCATAGCCTCTTAGTGTATTCCGAGTCGTGGAACAATTTGTCTCTCCATACCCTAGCTTTTGAAGGAAAGAGAAGGGGACTATGTTAACTGCTGCCCCATCGTCAACCATTGTGCGTTTAACATAATTGTTATAAAGCCACACTTGTAAATGTAAGGCTGGATCACCTCTACGTGCAATCTCAGCGTCTGTTGGCATTTTTCTTATGTCGAATATAAACTCGGTATCCCTATCCGGCTGCCCCGGAGGGTGGATATCAAAGTCTATATGGTTTACCTGTGTTTTGGGAGGAGGAGTGATGTTAATTAAATGACCTAAACCTAATGCTTCTAAAAGAGCAGCCCTATGGGTAGGAGAGTTCTTCAGCAAGTCCAAAAAGGAGATGTGAGAGAAGGTCTTTGTTAAGTCATTAATTAAATCATAGGCACCTACGGGTTTTACTAATGTTTGTTGAATGTTATCTGGCTCTAGTGGGTAACTTGGATTTGGCTGAGAGGAATACTCTCGTGTCCTTGTTATGGCTTCCACATGTAGCTCAGTGTCTAATTCCACTAAACCGACTATCTTGGTTCGTGGCTGATTTCCTAATTGTGGTGCGACAGGTGGATTTAGTGAAGTCGAGGCTTCATGATCATTGTTTCCTGTCATTACACCCTTGTTCATCCCATTTGGATTTAATTTGTTGTTATTGTGATTTGGGAGTGGATCATTGAAGATCTTGAGGGGTGCGTTTTGAGGGGAGACTGCCCCTGTGAAAGTATTTGGTGCAGGTGATGCAGGATCTGCTAAGAACATATCTATGAAAAGTTGTCTTTGTTCCTCTGGAAAACGTTGCATGAATTTATTGTAGTCACGACAAGTCCTAGTGTCATGGCCTCGAATTTTGTGGAAACCACAATACGAGTTGGGATTGTAATTCCTAGGTTGTTGGTTTGGCATGTGTTGTGGTCCAAAACTCTGATTAAATCATTGACTATTAAGATTAAAGTTTTGCGTTTGTTGCCTTTGGTTTTGATATCCAGTTGAGTTTTGACTTGGACCCTGTGTCTGGATCTACCGTTGTTGTTGTTGTTGTGGACGATTAAAATCCACTGCGTTGATTGTTGGGGTAAAATTGTTGTTTCGTTGATTGTTAACTGGTGGTGGAGCATTTACAACATTTGCCTTTTTTGCTTGGTCAGTTACTCCATCTGTTGTGACCCCACAGTTTTTGTTAAGGATTTTAGGTCCTTGATTGGCATTTGTGGTAGTAGGATAAGTCATAGTATTTTGGTTGGGGATGATTAACCTCCCATTTGTTCCATATGCCTTGCGACCGCTATCTATTGCAGCTTGATCTATTCAGAGGGTGCTCTCAAGCACTTCATTGTAAGTTCTTAGTGGGAACTTCTGGACTTCTTCCTTTATCTCTCTACTGAGAGAATGAAGGAATAAATCACATAGTTCCATCTGATCCATGTTTGGAGCGCTTGCTGAAGAATAGAGGACTATACGCCATCTTTGGATGAAATGAGCAACAGATTCATTGTGTTCTTGTTTAATATGCAAGAATTCTCTGATTCCTGTTCTCAACAATTTGTTCATGTCGAACACCTTGATGAACTCTGAAACGAGTTGTTTAAATGAATGGATGGAGGCTTCAGGTATTCTGTAATACCAATCGAGGGCAATGCCCTCTAAAGTTTTGGGGAATATTTTAGCAACAACTCCATCCCAAGGGAGCAGTTCCCGAATGGCTGTGGCATAGGCCTTAATATGTGCATTCGGATCTCCCTCCCCTTTGTACTTGGGAAAATCGGGAAGAGGTCTTGGAAGCATGACGCTTCGTATAGTGAAGTCTAAGGGCTCTTTCAAATATTCTGAATAAGTTCCTATCGCATAGGTTTCGACCATTGATGGTGTTTGCTGAGGGGGTGGAGGTGGAATGGGTTTGTTGATATGGCGTAGCATATGCATTTGTAGGGACATAAGGAAATCCCTGTGGTTGAGTGAACATGCCAGGAGAAGAGAACATATCTCCCTATGGTGACTTGGAATACATGTTTAAATATGGAGGAGCATTGTTTAGAAATGGATTGTTTTGTACTAAACTGGGAGGTATCATATTTTCCACTGGAGCGGCGTTAGAGAATGTAGTTCTAGTTGGCATTTGTTGTGAATACTGAGGAGGCATGCCCAACGTGCCTGTTCCTGTGAGGAGGTCTACTTGGCTAGGATGATGTGGAGGATTGGAATTTCCTGCCTGCATGAATTACAAATTTTGACTTGCTTGAGCAAGTTCCAACCCTCTAACTTTCTCAACTAAGGCTGAGATGACCTCGTTTGGTGAAGATACAGTATTTTTCCTTAGTGGTGTTTGTTGTATACCTTGAGGTTGTATAGGCATATGGTACCCAGCTATGAATTGATCGGTGCCCTGCCAAGTTTCACCGAGGGCATTTCCTATAGGTGGAGGAATGGAGGTGTTTTCTTGAAAAGAGACCTCGGGTTGTGTTTGCAAACCTCCTATAGGTGGGTACATACTTTGAGAGTGTTGTTCACTCCTAGCATAATGCACTAAATGTTCATCATCTAAAAATAGATATGGATCTGATTGTCTACTGATTTGTGGTCTAAGCAACACCTAAGGAGATGAACCAGATTCTCTAGTGAGTGTCATGTTATTCAAGCCTGAAGGCTCTGGTTGTTGTGTTTGAGTGAGCTGATCCAACTCCTCTATTTGGAAAGAAGAACTATATCTAGTCCTTTGAGGTGGAGTTTGTGTTGAAAACCGGTTGATTGAATAGTTGTCACCCCATGCTGAGAGCGAGGGTGATGGCTGTCTATTCAGTTGATCGTAGTATGCTTCAAGACCTAGGAGAGGTCTGCCATATGCATCGAATCCCGACATATTTGCGGGGTATATGAATACCCACATAATAATGGGAAGAAGCGAAGATGGATGAAAGAAAAAGAAACACTAAAAGGGGAAAGGTGAAAATGAAGCAACTATTCCTTTCACGTCAGGTTCACCAATTTTGTTGGTAAAGCTGATGTGAAAGGCTAATGAGGTAGATAGGGTGAAATGGTTGTGTGAAGTTCACGTCGGGTTCACCAATTTTGTACGATGGAAAAGTGACAAGTGAGCATGGGAATCTACAAGTAACTCTTCCTCGCACCTGACCTCCCGAGGTCATGCCAAGACAGCCGGTGGGGATGGAATATACGTGGGGCACAAGAAAAACTAGTTAGGAAATCTTATGTCTTCGACGTGCACTAATGGAATCTGTGAATCTAAGGCAAAGAAGGCCCTCCTAACCTGAACTGGCATGATAGATCATTCGGCGAGGATGACTGCTCAAAGGCTCCAATCAATATCGAGCTCTGGCGTGATCCGATCTATAGGTTGTGGGATACGTGGAAGATAACCTATGGGTGCTTCATAGATATCCCCCGACAGGGTCATGAAAAATGGATGATGGATGTATGGTGGATTCTATGGGTGATTCTCTGGTCTAGTCCAGAAATCCTTAGCTTGATTAGCTACTATGTCTAGTGAGGATAGTTGTGTGATAATGATTGGTGGAAGTGGAGAGGATCTAAATACTAATGTGCGTAAACCAACATCAACGTCTGATTGACCTGTGGGCCCATTGGGTTGTGGGACCTATGGATCACAACCATAGGTTCATGGTCGTTGTGGGCCTCCTATGGTCATGTGTAGAATCAATCCCTAATCCCTAATATCCAATAGTCGTATGCCTTTTCGGCCTCTATGTTTAGAACTAAAAGTTGTGCAATCTTCTCAGAGTACCTTACAGGCGTTCTGGCAACTTGAATTCTTAAGCCAGTGTCTATGTCAATGAGGATGTCTCCTGTCTGGCTATGGGACCAAAGGATCACAACCGAATGTTTTTCTCTTTTTCAAGCCCTTCTACAGTCATGTGGATATTTATTAGGGCAATCTGTAGTTTGGCTGGTTTGACCAAAACGTATGCGCTTTGTCATCTTCTATGTTTAATCCTCTTAACTGTGAGCTAATTTCTTGTAGGTCTGTTGTTGTTCGGAAGACCTGAATTATGAGATTTTGGTCTATGTCAGTTATTGCTGCAACAAGATTGGGTTGAGGCACGATTGGCTCGAATACGTATTCTCTGGGCTCCCTAGGTCCCGTGATTGTCATACAAAAGAAACAATATAAATCTAACTAAAGCAAAGTAAACTAATTATGTAAAGTATATCCACATCATATATAAATTCTCTATTTTTGTATTTTTGACAGAGTATTTAACAGAATTAAGATAACAACTATTTAATAGAATTGAAAGAGAAATTATTTAATATCTAGAAAATGACAACTAAGCTAATAACAAAATTTAAAACAAACAAAGTAGCCGAGTATAGCTACCTGCTTGTGTAGTTGTGAATCTATTTTGAATAACCAAATAACTAATCTAATCTATTTGAAAGACCCCCGATCTTACCTCAGAAGTGAGGAATGAATCATAGTTTCTCAGAAACTATCAATCCCCATAGCTTCCCCGGCAATATCGAAAGTGAGATTAACTGAAATGAAATGATTCACTACTCTATTTGATATGTTTTAACTAGAACTTTGATAGCTTGAACCTGGATTTTGCAGAACAGTGGCGAATCCGATTGTGTGTGGCTTTGTCCCCTCAGTGTGGTCTCCTCGTTCCTTCGTGCTCACGTAAATCTAGAAAAACATGTAATGCTAGCGTCAACAAAAGTAGGTATTGGAACAATGGCAGCTTTGGATGTAGACTGAATACAATGCGAGTAGGAGAGGGATAGCGCAAGAGAACAGAGCTTGGCTTATGCAATTCCTAGTGGGATTTATTGCGAGTCATGCAACACAAAACATCCAGAACCTGAAACTATCCTTCTTGATGAACAAAACCTGCAACTCTAATGGCTTCAGACTGAAAAATGAAACTATCCTACCTCAATTGATTGTATGAAACAATAATAACACTAGAACAAGAAGATCATGTGGCTTCTAAACAGCAAAATAAGACTAACTATGCATGCAACAAATGAAAACTATTGAATTCCTAAACAATAACTGAAAGACTAAACTATTGAAATGAGAGGATGAGAGGCAGTTTTGAGGGGCCATTTGCTTGTAATCAAACCAACTATTTATAGAATTCCCATTCACCCAAAGGTAACTCCAACTAGGACTCTTTTACTATAAACAATGAAGAAACACTATTCCAGGGAACCAAAATCATAAATACAAGCAAAAATGGATGAGAAAGCTGGTAAAAGTTGAAAATTTACATGAGTCACGTTAAAAGAAGCGTGCTGGAAAATGCGTGAAGGAACGCCGCCCTGAGCAGGGCGGCGGTTACAGGACCGCCACCCTACTTGGGTAGTGGTTTCATCACTGAAGACCAAAATGCAAAGGAAAAGAGGGGAAAAGAGTAAAACAGAAAATGCAAATGCCAAGCGGGGCATGCAGGATGTTAACGTACACTTGGAGAGATTTTCTGGATACCGAACACCTTGCGAGGAGACCTGTATGATCATTGGGGCATGTGTAACATCGTTCTGGTAGCGTAGTACCCTTACAATTTCGGGTACGTACGGTAACCCATTAGAGTTGACAAAACTACAATTTGGAAAAAAGGGTTCAAAGGGCGACTATGTCTCCGGAGACACCAATCGTAAATGTGTCAAATTAACCTTTTCACCCAATGACCAAAGGCCTACAAAACCTACTTGAAAAAGTTGTTGTCATAGATATATTTTTACAACTAAGGGTTGATAGTGATTATAATGGATAAAAACTAGAGGTATGCAGAGGCCAGAATCCATTTCTCCACACAGAGCCTAAACGGAAAGCCAAAACCAAACCAAACTTTTAACTTTTAGAAGCGACCCAATGTTACAAAGAGGGTCAACATGACTCCTAAACGTGCTACGTTAAATGATCAATAGATCATAAAAGGGAATTGTATAATTCGTTGTAAAATCTCACATCAACAAGGAACAAGGTCAAACCTTTACTTTAAAGTTTGGGGTTATGAGGGGTAGTTCACATATCATTAAATATTGTGTTTTATTAACTTTTACAATGCAATCAAATGATGTGTTTTTAAAGAAAACTCAAACTCAACTCGCCAATTTAATAAGTTATGGTTATCTAATCTTGTTATTAAGTTTCCAAACATCTCAAGTTATAGTTTGGGAGTATGGTTAACAATCAAATAGTCAGTCTAGTTACACAAAACACAAAGTAAATTGTATTATTTTTTTTCTTCAAATTTCATTTTTAATTAACAAAAAATACAATATCTGTTTGGTTTTAAATTATACATCAATACGAAGGGAAAATAAAAATACAAAAATTATGCAAGAAAAAGATGAGTAAACCCTACCTAACTAGCAATCGCATGTGTACAATGCAATGTGAACGCCGAACAGTATATGTTATTTGATTTAGAGGGATAGTTATTGCTTGTGTAGTTGATGTTGATAATGGGTGTGATTGAATTTGTTAAGTGTAGGAATATAGATGAACCACTTCATTTAAAGGTTCCATCTCTACATTTCAAACTTGTTACAAATTCATATATATACATTTGCAAATCTCATATCATGAGTGGTAGCGCTTTGCTGTCAATTTTATAAAGTATTGTTTTTTTGCCTCAATAATTGGCGTATCCTCCCAATCCATTGCATCAAATTTAGGGGTGTTCTCAAGCCATAATAAACTATGGACATGCGTGGAGCCTCTATGTTACCATTCATATGTGTGAAATGCGGGAATATAAAAATTAGCTATGTAGTTTGAAACATATAAAAAAGTAGATTTTATTACTTGTATCAAAAGTCTACTACTCCAAGTTCCTTTTGCACTATAAACATGTTTGATATTCTTTTTTTCCTATGGGGTGTATTTCCAATGTTTTTACTACTTTTGGTAGGTCCTTCTGGCCTCTTCTCGGAGCTTTCAAATCCTTTGACCTTTCATTTGACATTTGATATGGTTGATTGAAGTTATTTATTTTTATTGTTCAAGTACCATCACATGCAAAGTCTAATGATTACCTCCCTCCTTGTTTTAACATAGATACATCTATCTGCAAAAGAAATTTACTGAACTGATGTTTTTATATTGAACCCTTGTCTCCTTGCATTTGTGCATGGAAACTATTGAGCACTACATGACTAATGCAGATGCAGTAATGATTTTATTTGGTAAATAAAATGATGTTTTTTTGCTGATTTTTAAGATGTAGCTTTGTAAGTAAGATGAGCCCATATTTTGGGATTGATACATCCCAAATTAAAGTAAAAAGCAAAACTCAATATTGGATGGATTACATGTTGCTTGGGAATTTACTTGTCAGTTTTGGGCCCAGAATACCTTATTTTAACAATAATCTTCAATGGTAGTATGTTATGTCGACATGGGATTTGAAAGTTTAGTATATAGTCGTGAACTCAAGCACACTAAGCTACAAATTTGAGGTTAGAGCCAGCACAAACCAGTATGATGGTCGAGTTTATTATGGTATGATCAACAAATTAGCTGATGAACAGGCCAAAATGGGAACTCAGTATTCGCTTCCTCAAATTGCTTTTTTCAAGGCTTTGGTAAGAGAACTCAGTATATAGCTTTTTTTAGAAAATTGTGTTGGGTACTATGGGGGACGATTATTTAATTTTAAGAGCCATGTAAAATCTGTTAAATATGTTCCCGCGCCTTAGATTTGAGGCAATCTACTTGGTTATGTTCATTGATTGAGTTCTTTGGATGCTGAGAAGATGGAAGCAATTCTTCAAGACCAATTTGGCAAGGGGCAGATTTCTAATATTGACGCGTTGAATATTCACCTTGAAACCTAGGTAACCTTAAATTATGATTTCTACGTCAGTAAATCTCGTGTTTGTGCAACCTTGCAATATAAAATCCAACATGACCCCTATTACAAAGATGTCTTAATCGACGATGATGCACTTTCCTCACTACCATCTGAATCGTCAAATGTTTCCTCCTCTCTCAACACAACCACAGTGGAACTACCCCAAATGCAAACTTGCAAGTATGTCTTAGTCACACCTCTCTCACTATGCATTTTAACATTACTATTAACCGTTGTACTCGAGTATAATCAATTAAAGCCTTATATGTGTTAAAAGTGAGATATTGAAATTGATTTCTCAGGAATAGGTTAGATGGCCACAGTGATTAGCTATGTATCATGTTTGTGTTTGTATTTATGATTTGGAGTTCTTTCTAAAAGGCGGTATAGCTTCTATCTATTTGACCAAGTTAGAAATGGAGCTCCTCGTAGGTCTCTTCGGGTGCAACAATCTATAAATGAGGAAGATCTAGAGCTTTGACTTACGGTTGGAGGTGCGTTCATGGACCTTGATATGTTATAGATAAGTTTACAAAGAAATTTGAAAGTCCTTATTGAATTACAAAATGTGATATAGAATTTGTCAGCTAGAGTAAAGATGTTGTAATTGGAGAATAGAAAGACTTTCATAAGTAATATTGAGGTATGAACTTCACAAATTTTTACGGATTGGAATTTTTAATAAAATATAACATTAGAAGATAGAAGCACTCTTGAGGCATAAAATGTTCTACCCTTTTTTACAACTTTGAAAGAAAGGTTTCAGACAAAGAGAAAACAATCGAGAAATCTGAATTGGACCTATATGAGATTATCCCAAACTAAAAGTTATGTAATATTGAGTATTCTGAACTTGGAAATGGATATTATATTATTATGTTTAATTCTAGGTGAACGACACACTCTCAGAGGGATTCAAATAATGTGTATGGGTGAAATATATGCAATTTTGGTGAAAAATGTTCATATGCTTGTAAAGTATTGTGTGTAACTTGAAAGTGTTGCATAGTAGAAGTTGGTATTTTCTAGGAGTTATTATTGATTATATGACAGAGTCTTAGTCTTGGCTAACTCAGCCTAGGCTAGGACTGGAATTCTTCAGGGCTCGAATGGTTTCTTCTCACACTTGTAACCTACCTAAATCTCTCCCAACTTGTACATTAATGTTGTCAAGCTTCTCGCAATTCGAAAATCAAATTGAAAACAAAAGAAAACATGTTGCTCTGCCTACACGACCTGGCCACAGACAGTTACAAAGTTTACCCTCTACAGGAAATGAAAAATCCCTTGGTTCCTTAAGAATTCTAATTTGGTTTACACATAAGTGATTACAGTGAAAAATTCTCCATGCAGTTCAGCTAGTGAAGAAAAGTAGAGATGTTGGATATGTTCATGATAGTTTCGTTTTTTGGAATGTGCAGTCAGTCCTTCACAAATGCTACATGATCCTTTATCTTTGTTGTTAGCTTATTTTTCTTTGTTGATTACCATATCCCCCTTCTTGTTTGAGGTTGAGACAGGTATCACCTAGACTCTTCAAATATCCATTTTTCTTAAGATGATCTTCAGTATTTATTTTCTAGACTTTTGAAGCATGTTGAGTCTTTCCACTTATTTTTCAATGGTGTTATCCATATTATGTCTGATTGATAGCTTCTTCAGTGGAAGATCTTCTAGTTTTGGTTTTGAATCTTGTGATTTTGGAATTACAGACAACCAAATTTTACTCATTAAAACCATGTTTTACTCTTCGTGATCTTTTCTACAAGCCTTTGGTCTAGAATTAGATGTGTATAAGACACCATCTATCTTTGCATCTTTAATAAGATTGGTACACCCTTTTCTCATACTTCGAACAATAGGTTGCGGATTTTCACCAATTTTCCCATTATTACATTCACTATTTTCTTCATATGTTTGAATTAGCATAAGACTTTCTTTTGAAAGTTTTATGTATGATTATATGGACGGTTCACTTCAAGCACCTATATCGTCAAACCAAACATCCCTACTATTGAAATATTTCTTGGTTTTTGGATCAATATTTAACCTGTCCCATTGAATAATCATTATATCATGTAAAGATGTAGGTAGTTGACTTCATGTCCAACTTTATCCTTATATGGGCTTTACTTCCGAAAATTTGAAGATGAGATATAGAAGATTTCTTCCCTAAAAATGGTTCCTATGGATTCATGTTGTCGATTGATTTCGTGACTACAGTTTCATCGTGGATCTTGATGTTTGTCTGCACTCTTTCCATCTGGTTGAAGTAGATACCTTCTACTCATTAGTAGATATATTTTTCATTATTTTCTTGGAGTTAATGTCTACTTCCTGCATGTGCAACGACATTGTGCTCCTCTTTTGTCTGTAACAAATTCCTCAGACTCTTGCACCTGTTGGTCATGCTCATGTCTTGATCGAGCGATTGTTGGTATGAGTGTGAGTATGGTTTCTCGGATCTGTCTTCACCCAGTGAAAATGGGTCTTCTCTTCCATGCCATCAGATTCATTTCTCTTTTTTCCCTACCTTTCTCATATCATACAAAATAGGAAGGACTACTAACAAATATCATGAGTGTACGGCTAACAATATTACTAATTAAAAATAATAAAATATGAAATTAAATAAAATCAACATAAAACAAATAATAAATTGAAAATAAATTAGAATCATAAATAATAATACAAAGTAAAAAATATTAAAAACTAAACTAAAACACTATTATACCACCGATAGGATAGACGAGAAATAATATAAAGCCATTTTCAAATAAAATTTGATCCAAGGACATCCACAAAAATCCGTATTGTAGAAGCGATGACATTATAGATAAAGGGATCGTTGTTCTTCATCAAGCTCATCCTTCAAATTTTCCTTCAAAATTAGGCATGCGACAAATTGCCTCCTAAATCCCACAAGCATCCAGATACAATCCTCATGGTCGCAGCCATGGCAGCCTACAGTTATTCAATCCCCAGATAAAACATTAGCATCGCTTTAATTTTGTGATACGATAATTCTACTTAAGGTCGGAGTTTCCAGCTAGCATAAGATGGGTCGCCACTTTCAATAATACCCTCCAAATAAAAAGCATACAATGCCTGGAAATGCTCAAATCGAACCATGATGATGTGCCTTGAACACAAAACAATTCCGCGACAAACAGTTTTCTTCCATATTTCGTTATCTGTCGTGTTAAACCGATTGATTCCTTTTGCAAGTAATGAGCGAACTTATAACAGAGTTCTGTTCCAATTTATAGAATTTTCCATTGGATGAACCACAAGTTTGATTAAAAAAACCCAAAAAATAGACGAAAAATGCGAAAACGTCCAGACGGCCGTCAAACCATCAATTTTAAGACAGTCGCAGAAACGTCCGGAGGTCCTTTACCATAGGGGGAACGCCTTCGGCGTAAAAATAAATGAAATAGGTTAAACGAGGCTCGAGGTAGTTCGCATGCTCTCCAAATGCACGCATGAAAACTCTAATAATTTTTAAATTCCACTCCTTGATTCAATGGTCCATGATTGACACAAACTAATATGGTGGTAGGGAAGGTTTCCAAGTTGGCTTCGCCCACCAATGGAAATTAAAGTTCACAAAATTTCTTCAGCAAGCTCATTTTATAATTACCATGCCAAGACCATGCATTACGAAGAGGTTTTTCATCAAACGATTCGCTCGCTGTCGTAAATCTTCCAAATTCCACTTTCACAAAAGAATTAACAATGGCATGAGAAAGTTTCCAATACCTCCATAACGAACTCAAGGAGAACGCTGGTAAAGACTGGCGGGTCGGGACTCGGCTCTACACTCGTAAATTTACATTTGGTTGAAATTTCCGAAGACTTTTCAATAACCATCTCTCAAAGCATAAGACAAAAATCCACTTTCTATTGTGCTTGATGGATGTAAAGAGTTTCATATTAGACACAAGATGGGAGGATACTGGAACGGTTGTGTTTCTACATCCTTGATGTGATCCAAGTAGATTGAATAAAAACACACATTTCAAGTGCTTCAATTATAATCATACAGTGCCAATTACATTCACCACCCATCTGAAATTTAATCTCGCATTATTATGTAAAGAGGATCACGTTGAGATAAGTGCGACACATTCTACTTATTACACATAGCCAGTAAAAGCCTTTTATATTTATTTAACCATTGCAATTTGCAGACATGTCATACCAAGAAAGTATTCTTGAGGGTAGGTTATACATCCTACCTAGTGAATGGCCTACTACATGCCTCCTAAATCGACGCAAGCTGGCATAATTTTTAGTAGAGGTGAATTTATTTTTTCCATTACATTTTCGGACACTTCCATGTCCTCTTAAACAACCTCTATTTGTGCATACCATGTTCCACAACTCCCCATGTAGCACAAAAAATTGAACTCTAGAAAAAGGTTATGGTATTTTTCTATCAATTTACATTTTTATGAAGGTTTCCAAGGTCTTTTTAACAAAACCAATGTATATGCATCCTGAAACCATGGAAAAAAGGGAAATGTGAGTCGTATTTCCTCGAGTCATTTTGTCAAACAATCCACGTGCTAAGCGTATGGTTACTCATTTTCATATATATTTACCAGGGAGATTGCAACCAAACATATGGAAAAAAAATCATCCTTCCTAAAATTTTGGCAAGGTGTAAATGCCTTGATTGGGAAGCTATGCCATTGGCACAGGGTGTGTGGAGGCATCAAGGTAACAACCAAAGTTAGCACTTTATAACAGGCCCATTTTGAGATAAACCTAAAATTAAATCTTCCCTCACACCATGAAAGCTCCCACACAAAGCCAAGAAAAATTGCAAAAACATCCTCTAACAAAAATAAAAATCCCCAAAATCCTGTCATGCATGTATCCACAAAAAACCCAAAATTTTCATAATTATTTCTTGAAATAAGGTTGGCCCAAGCCCCAAGTATTTTGAGTAATATTAATAATACTTGATGTTATTATTTATATTCATTTTGAAAATAATTTCATTATCTCAAACATTTAATTTATTTTATTACTACTATTATTTTACGATCACGAAAGGAGACTTTAAATGACCGTCAAGTCATCCTCTAGGATTGAATAGAGAACACAAAGAAAGGAATTCTATTCATCCACATAACAATTAAAATTTGGGGAACATTTTAAAATCACCCAAAACTCTATCAAAAACGAAAAACCAAACGAGTCTAAATTTTAAAGACCATCCCGAGATGCTTGGAAAAATATTTTAAATACCTTTAATTGAAAACCTAGAGAGATATCCCTGTCTGTACGAGCACATGTGTATTTACAAACCACACAAACACTTTTAAAAATGCCAATAACATTGTTAGGTCTGAAAGAATATAAAATTAAGTATGAACCATAGGGGGAACTACACTATGTGGTATTATGGAAGGTTCCTATTTGTGATGTTCATATTGTGGTTGGGTCGTGGTTTTGTACTTGGTCAAATAAAAAAGTGTGGAATCGATGTGCAACTTGTGTCATCATATTGTTTTCTTATTCTTCATGTTCGTGTATACATCACATGTGATGTTGATAATTTCTTGTAAAACTAAGTAATGCCATATAGTTGTATCAAGTAGATGATATAAAAAGATATATACTAGTTTATTTTGTCTTGTGTTTTTATGCCACATGTGTGGGCACTACATTTGGTATGAGAGAAAAGGTTCATACTCTTGAACATTTGGCACAGTTTGGTGTTTTGGTGGTTATTCACGATGGTGGAGGAGTTAGAAGAGTAATGTGTTATTAGGTTGTGGTGAAAAACTTAGTACTTGTGATAATATGAATGCACGTGTTACGCATACCACTTAGTGTGAGATTGTTATGATGTTGATGTGTTTCTCGATGAGAGTAAACTCTCTCTTTCCCTCATGAATTCAATTTTTATTACATGTGTGTTACCACCTTGCTATGTGAAAAAATGTTATTTTTAACTATGAAATTGTTTTAGTGTTTCTTCATCCTATTATATTTTATTTTTGTACCAACGTGTTGCAAGAAAAAATGCTTCGTAGTGAAATATGTCATATCATGTTAATTCCCACCATGTTGTGTTGTATTATGTTGTAATGTCACCATGTTCTATTGTCTGAAAATGTATGTCATGATGTTAAATCACTATGTTTGTTCTATATATGTATTCATGTGTTAGGTGATAATATTTGTGTCATGAATTAGGGGCATATGGTGATCTTGATGCAGCACCATATTCTAACATAGTCCTTTCAAGGAACTCAGTATGTCTATAGTTGAAAATTTTCTCAATACTCTGCATGAGGATCAATTGATAATTATATAAGGTTCCAAAACTATTCAAAGTTCTCAAACTTGTCCAATCAATACTACATCACCCACACTAACTTTATAATCATATAATTTTCTTTGAGTCACCTTCACAATATTGTCCCATTCAGGAATTAGCTTCTTCCTCATTCACATTGGTATAATACTTACTCACCTTAGATTTATCTTATCTTTCCTTAATTGATCTTCACTAGATCTTAACTCAACCCATGTTCCTTATCCATCTACCCTGGTTAACATTACAACTCCACTACTAGAAATAATAATTAAGTGCATTCAAATTCATAAGATACAAGTTGTTGTCATTATTAGTCAAACTTCCCATGTCCTCCTTCTTATTACAACTTATTTTGCAAGTGTTTTTAGTGTCATGTCTCTCAAGATTATCTTTTACACAAATACCATTTTAGACACCACAAATTATTGATATTCCATGCATATAACTGATATCAAATTTCAAGAAACTCAATCGTGTACTATACTTGACAAGATTGTCATGTAATCCCCTTAAGACAAGATTTTTTCTTCTATTAGAAAATTACACTTTCCAACTTACTAAGAAATTTTAAACAAAATCCCTAGTTCACCTTTGACTATCTTGACATGATCTAAAAATATCAAGCTCCAAATTTCTAGACAACTCTTGCTCTCCTTCTCTTTGTAATTTTAGTTCTTAAACCCTTAAGTAGGTATTCTTTAGGATAATATTATGAATATATTTCTTCTTTAGAGGTTCCAAGATGTAATTTTTGTGTTCTTTGGTGCCCATTAATTCATTTTTGATGTCCTTAAAGTTTCAATCTTGGACCCCACAAATAGATACCACTTCCTTTGTAAATTCACATTTTCTTATTAGCTTCCCAACTATGTTTGAAAAATTACTCCTAGACTATCAAAGAGAACTTTAAATTTAACCCTTAAAAAGTAAAAAATATTATTTTTACCTCTTATTACACTCCCTCAGGATCAATAATATGAAATTTAAGTCAAAAATACCTTCATGTAAGGCTCTAAATTTCACACCCTAGCTCTAGAACTTTCAAAACCTCACTAGCAACCTGAGAAGGGTATTTTTCTTATAACTTCCTTTAAATATTAATTCAAGGCTTAATATTTGAAATAGGGGTATATTTAAATTTCCACTACATGATTTATTTACTAGTGCAACCTTCTAATCACGTATCTATGGAGGTTATTGAATACCCAGGTGTCATGCCTGTATGAAACTCTGTATATTCATGTTAGAAGGTTAATCCGTGATATAATCTATTTATCTCTATTTAAAATCCTCTACCATAGGATGAAGACTCACTCTTGAACAAGGCTCCATTTATAGTCTTTATAATTCACTCAAATAAACCTTGATCATTTACATGGAATAAAATAACGTTCACTATCACAGTCTACAGTTTTCATGAAGGGTGTTGAAACAAGTAACACAGTGTAACAGAGAATTCCACCTTTATAGCTTTGAGATAACACTTTATTCAATTAACAACTACATTTTTAACACCACAAGAGATTACTAACAATATCATGACTCAAATACCCCATGAAGCTTTACAAAAACACAAAATCACTGTTATTTTACAATCATTTAGCCTTGTTTCACCAAATTCCAAACATATAAGGATTAGAAAAAGGAATATACCATCAACTCGTTTATTTTACATGAACCATCTCCAACGTTTTGCACCCCATATCTATGGACACATGTGGAAAATTTCCACTTATTCATACAATAGTTAACTTTATAAAGAAATGCATGCAAGATTCATGAAGTGTCCATTTCTTGATTCATGATACTATCCCTAACTGCACAAAGAGATGAATTGTCCACGTAAGAACCACTTAAAACACACCAACACGATTTAATAAAGTCAGTAAATGTTCCATTTCAATCCTTGCTAGGTTTTCAAATGCACTATTCTTCAAAAATCTAATCAAGAACTCTTGCACAATAACTAAATCACACCTTGAGATTGATTATTAACCATATTATCATTATAAGCATAGAAAACAAAGTATCAAAACCATAGAATAGGAGACATAATCCCAGAAAGAATACATTTTTTTTCTCATAACTAGGGTTTATATTTTACTCACTGTATTTCATTACAAAAATTAAGAAGCATTACTCCTTCCATCATTCTCCTCTTTTCTTTCTCTTCAAGGAATGAATCCGCATAACTAACTTCCTCGAACTCTTATTCTATTTTCTTACCTCTTCACATCCTTAACTATTTTCTCAAGTCCTTCAAGATTATATTTTGCAAGATACATCATGGTACATTTATTTTAGACCTTTTTATAGCTTATAATTCCTCTTAGGACTTATTCAATTCCACCTAATCACCTATCACTCTTACACAAGACAAAATTACATAGAAGGTGGCAATACCACAGTTTGAAATTTTGAATTATATTTTGGTGGGAATTTCTATAAAGGAAAAAAATTAAATCTTTAAGAATTATAGCTTCTCTAAACCTCACATATCAACCATTCTAAGCCTTCCATGCATGGTCATGATGAATTTTAATTAAAAGGAAAGTTGACTACTGATGCTCCTATATAAGATCTTATGGGCCCTAATGTATTTTTATTGCACTCTTTATGTGTTTTGTGGGAACATGATGTGTGGAAAGTTATGGAATTGTCATGTTATATTACCCAGTAAGTATATCACGTGTATGATGTTGTGTTTACTGTGTTTTTACATCATTGTGTTAATAATGTAGTTGTGTGTTATATTATATAGCCTACACTAACCAAACCTACGTGAAGTAATCAGTAAAAGTGTATGTGTGGAGAGAGAAAATTGGACTATTGAAAATTTAACTCGAGTTGAGTAAGACCCAGGAAGAGGAGTCTATCATAGACTAAAAATACACTCTTATTTATTTGGTATGTATGGTATTTTATTAGTAGGCATCATGCATATTGGGTTGTGTAGACACCTTAAGCTCATTAAATGGAAACTTGTACCTCTTTCTCTCTCTCTTTAACTATTTGTCTTATAGATTACCTTGTGTGGTTACAAATGTGTTGAGCATTGTGGGAGTTTAAAGGTGATTTTTCTAATAGATTCTATGGTAGTTACATGATTTGATTGGATATTATATGTATTTTACAAGCCGAGGATCGATATCCAAGTGCCAGCAACTCAATGAGTACCCCTTTGGTGGCTTTAGAAGGTCCATGTAGTGATCTTAATGTGAATTATTTATGTTCGTATTTTATTTCTAACCTTATCTTCTTATCTTTTCTTTTAAGAACAATTTTTTTTTCCTGATTGATGCATCCTTAAAGTTTTGGGAATTTAATTTGATTTTTCGCTAGCAAAGAGGCCTTTGAATTATTGTCATTATTTAGCCACTTATTTGTCTTAGTTTGAAAATTGATTTTGGATTTTAAAATTTTTCTATCCTATCCCAAGGTTTGGAACTTGATGCCACCTTGCAATTTAAACTAATTGATATACTAGTTTTAATGTTGTGATGTGATTAAATATGGTCATGGGATTGATCATCAAGTGGTAGGACCCATGGACCTTTGTTGCATGGGGCTATACCCTGTTGGTTTGAAAATCTGTCGCTTGGGCAGATCTATGGATAGACGAGCCAACAGTGTGCAGGGCATAGCCCCTCTTTGAGTCAGCAAAGCGAAACTGGTTTATTGCTATTCTACCAGCAGGAATCTGTGCAAGTCTCACAATATTCTGCCTTCGGGGGTTTGGGATCTCATCCCAGTAGGGGTGTTTCCAACTGCGAAAAGAAAGGAATGAAAGAGAGGATGAAGAAAGATCAGGTCCGAAGGGAGAAAAGAAAAGAATTCCAAAGCAGAAAGGTCAGAGGGTTTATGTTTTGGGATTGGTAGTAAACAGAGCCAAACCTACTTGCATAAACAAATAAAGCAATACTGATGAATAAATGACAAAAAAGTAGAGATAGATTCAACAAAATAAACACATAGATCTAACATAAGAAAGATCAGATTCCCATAACACACATATTCAGCACAAAGTCTTAATATTTGCATTAATATCTTCTTATGTTACAAAAAGTACAAAACATTTTCTTCTCACTTCTATTTTTTATCTAAAATATATCCACCACCCTGAATACAACAATTATTCAAGTATATATAGAAGGAGGAGAAGAAGGAAAGCAAAAAGGAACCAACCACCTAATTACAAAAATATCTTACAATAGATTACAAAACCATGTGTTGACTTTTGACAACTTGGTGGATGACATCATCCCATGGTGCAACATGGATGATGTCATCGTTTGTGTCAACACACTTTAGATATTTTACAAGGAGAAAGTTCGGGAAGAAAGGAAACTATTTGTCGTCATCCCGCGGATGAAAGGGGGTACCCTATTTTTGCTACTTGGGTGACGAGATGTGGAACTGGGTATGGTACTCCATGAACATGCTGATCATGGGCTCTGGAGTTGATCCTAGGAAGGATCCTTGTGTCGACTCACCGATAGCTTTGCAAGTCTCCCGCTCGTCTGTGAGATTTTCTGGGAGTTTGGAATAATCATTTTCCACCTCTATCAGGTACCCAATGAAGTCGCGACACGCTAGCAGGTTATTGATGGATTCGGCGTCGAACGTGACCTCTGGTCCCAGCCCCTGTGAAACGATCTCCTTGAAGATCTGAATAGTTTCTTCAACCTTTCTTAAGGCGAAAGAAGAAGTGAGTAAGCCTGGAGACATTCTTAGGACAATATTTTCCATTTGATGCATTACATCCAGGGCTTCCTCTTTTACTTTTTCGATCTTCTCCAGGACGAACTCTAGCTGATCAACCCGATAATCCAGAGTAGAAAGGATTTTGTTGAGGGCTCTGGGGTGACCAAAGACGTCGAACTTGACCAGATCTTCGACTAAACAGTCGAACATTTTCTGAAAGTTCTCGTGTTGCATCCTGGCATGATCCGGCTCTTCGGAGATAGGTCCTGTTATCACATGGAGTTCTCTGTTCGTCTTATTGATATTTTGATATAACCGGTGAACTTAGAGATTACTCCTTCACTGTCCTTGAGGATCTGGCTCCTCTAGGCGGAAACTGCCATGCCCTGCTCGCCGATTTTAGCATACTCATTAATCTTATCTTGGCTCAGAGGCTCAGGAGTTTCAGAGGAAGTTGTAGGAGGTGCACTGCCCATCTTCTGCAAGGCGTGGAGAAGATGTTTATTTTTCTCCTTCAGCATAGCCTTTTCTCTTCCTTTGCTTCCTGGAGCTTTCTTGCAAAGGGCGTCAACTATAGATAGGGCCTCTCCTTGTAGGCTTTCTGAAGATGTCCCCATTGTGACTTGAGTCACTGTGTAATATGTCAAAGACATATCCTTCTTATCCTTCAAAGGATTGGGGTATGCAATCTCCATCACTCTCTCCCCTGATGCACTCTGAGAGAAGTAGGTTATGGGCTTTTGCTTCTTGGCCCCTTTTGATGGGATTACGGAGAAGTCCATCGGTGCGATGGGAACTTTCCTCTTCTGTTGACTCAGGTGCTGGGAGATCTAGGCTGGAATTATGGGAGAAGGACCAGAAATAGAAAAGGGAGCAACTGCAGTAGTAGAAGGGAAAAACGTGGAGACACTTGGAGGTGGCATTGAGAGGGAAGCTGAGGAAGTGCTCGCGGGAGGAAGAGATACTGCAGGGGAGGAAGACATAGGAATGGAAGGGAGCTCAGAGATGAGGGAAGAAATGGTGGGGGACAGCTCCGCGAGAGAAGAGAAGATGGATGATGAGGCAGGGGGAACAGCAGAAGATGGGGGAGAGGACACGACCAAAGGAATGGTCGCTTGGGTCACTCGAGGAGGGGAAGGAGGAGAGGGAGAAGGGACAGAAGGGACCTCAATAGTTATAGTAGTGGTGACATCCTGAGTGGATGTGCCTATTGGAATGTCTTCCGCTGCTTCTTCTTCTGGGCTTTCCGGGATTACAACCCGTTCTTGTGAAGCGGAAGGAGGACTTTCAGGAGCTTCCTCTTGGGTGGAGCTTGTCTCACCCTCTTTGCCTTTCCCCTTTCCCTTTGGTAGCTGTTTTTCCCGAGGAGGTGCGTTGCCTAACGGAGATGTGGTGAAATCAACTCCGAGGTAGATGAGACCGTTCATTCTGCACCAATGCTCTGTTCTTCGCAGAGTTTCTTTAACCCTTTCTTCTATCGTTTGAGGTGCTTTGGTCCTGTCAATCGCAGCAAACAGCTAGTCATCTCCACCTGTGTCAAGATATACCTGATCAACTTCTTGATCAGCAGTTTGATAGCCTTTTGGGACGATGGCCACACCGTACTGGATGATTTCGGCCAAGGCCAAGTGGGAATGATCCTTCCTCCTGAGTTCGACCTCATGGTATAGGTCGATATAGATATCCTTCGATCTGTGGAATATGAATCGGATCGAGCTTGGCCCTAGGGAGGACAATTCCTTGGGTTGAAGGTGGGCCTGGCCGGGAAGTTGTGCTTTAGATTCAGCAATTCCAACTCTGCAAGCATCTCCCGGGCTTTGTGATGTGAAACACAAGTATACCTGCCCACTGTAAGGGGGAAAGGAGTTCCACCCTTCTTCCTCTTTAAGCACTTCTCGTGGTAGGTAATGAGCTGTCTTGATAGCTCCAACAGGATTAGCTTGGGACCGGCATACCTTGGCAATTTGGTTGGTTTTCCCAAGAAGTTGGCTGCCCTTAGGTAGGTGAAGGTAGGGAATTGCGTGAACAAGGCTCCCCACTTTTCTGTCACTGTCACAATGCTCTTGGTCGTACGACCGTGAGTCATGTTTGGCCTCAAAAGGTAGATGATGTCATAGAAGAAGGCGTCGTTGATCTTTGTAAATTGTGGAATACTATTTTCCAGCTTCAGCTCTGGATAGTATTCATATATTTTAACCTGGGGCCAAACCCCACACCGCATCAAAGCTGGATAGTCTCTTTCTGAGGCCGCGGCATAAACTACGTAGGAGTTCATATAGAACCTCCCCGTTGTGGTAAGTTGTTGGAGCTGCTCAGATATTGTGCTGCTTATGATCTCCGCCCACTCAAAGCGTTGATCGGGCACATTTTTGTTCATTGTTTCTAAGTACCTCAGCATCCACTTGTGAAAGTAATGGGCATCAGGAAGCCCAAATACTCTGCTCAGGAATGTGATTGTATCACTGAGTTCCTCTGAAAAGTCACTGCGATGAATGACTTGTGGCCATCGGGTCACCACCTTTTTGTTCTTCAGGTATACTTCATTCATCAACTGCATACACTGATCCTCATTGTCATCCCAAGCCTTGATGCAATCTTCCTGGCTTACGGCCACAAAGTGCCGGTGGTGAGGAATGCCGAGCATTATTTCAAAGTGTCAGGTAGTGAGGTTGATTATGACCTCGCCCTTCTCATTTACGACACACCTGGTGTCTTTATTGTAGCAGCGGGCCACCACCATCATAAATTCATTATTTACTGCACTGACTGGGATCCCCCCAGCAAAATGCAGTGCACTGCCCATCAGTTTGTCCATCCAGGGACTTCTTGTAACCTTTCTGGTTCTGGCCCAGAAATCCTCCATGTCAATGTGTCCGAGCTCAGAATCCCTTATATCTAGGTCGCATTCTGCTTGGGACTCGGGCATCCTGACCCTCTGATATTTGTACTTCATCTCTTCTTCCGTGAGTTTGGCTTTGCCCTTAGACTTGGTCAGTTTCTTGCTTGATGTTGACATATGTAACTCTGAACTCAGTTGCTGATCTGCAAGAAGAAGAAGTGAAACCCAACGCAAGAAAGTCATATTAGCTGTTTGATCTTCCATTAAAGCATTGACAGAAGAAAGAGTTAGTGATTTTAAGGCCTCAGGGCGCAGGGTGCATGAATACTGCAGGTTACAGGGTTAAATAATATGGCACATAGAAAAAGGCTGCTGCAAGGGATAAATCAGTGCCAAAGGGTGCATGGCGCATGGATACTGCAGGTTACATTTTTTGTTGTTGCAAGTAGAAGTGCGCCTGCACCATATGTATGCATTTTATAAAGGGCGCTGATATTTTTCATGTTACACGGGTACAGGATGCGCCAAAGGGCGCAGGTTTAATGCGTGTAACATCATTTTTTCATGTGCCACAGGGGAACTTGGCGTGGCGCATGGAAGGTCTGCATAACATGATGTTGTTGTAACAATGGGTGCGCCTACGCCTTTTTAACAGTTTTGTACTTGGCGCATATAAAGTTGGTGTTACATGGATGCAGGGTGCGCCAATGGCACGAGTTTTAATAATGCAACACATGAGTTTGGTGTGCCAAGAGGGCACAGGAAAAGTGGTTGTAACAAGCAAGGGAAGTGCACCTTGAGGGCGCAGCTGTTCTTTATGTAACAGGCATGGTATGTGCGCCATTGGCGTGACTGTTTATCATGTTGCAGGGGTGGCAGATGCGCCAAAAGAGGAAATGACAGTGTCTTATTTTCAAGCCATGATTCTTTCTCTGAGGGGTTACATGCATTTAAGCTTCTTTTTAAGGATGTCTTTGGGTGATGA
The DNA here is from genome assembly GCA_019776745.2 of Taxus chinensis. Classification (NCBI taxonomy): domain Eukaryota; kingdom Viridiplantae; phylum Streptophyta; class Pinopsida; order Cupressales; family Taxaceae; genus Taxus; species Taxus chinensis. The sequence continues at coordinate 336,108,348 of CM034146.1, forward strand.
AGAAGCTTAATCAGAGAGTTTCAAGCAATCTTTTCAAGACAGAGTCCCCTTTACCAGCAGATCTGGAAAGAGGGGGAAATGCATGGGGAAGAATAGAAGAAACAGCAAGGAGGGGGTTGAGTTCATGATTTCACAGTCTTATTTAACCCAATCCACACCAACAAGCAGCCAAAAACTAAACACAAAACACACAAAGAAATGAGGACCTCCTACCTAGATTATATAATGGAGAAGTGTGAAACCGGGTCCACGAAGTGATTCGAAAATGACAGGGCAGGTGCGCTGACAGGTACAGAGGGAAGAGAAAATCACGTGATTCTGACTGATGAAAATGACAGTGCAGATGCGCCTATATATAGGCGAGGTGGTAATAAATGCGCCAACCACTTTTTCAAGTGGCGCACCAAAAGTGCTGTCGACAATGGAAAGGATGCGACCTTTGGCGCGTCAAAACACCTGCTAACACGAAGTTATGTGCGCCTTTGGCGCACCGAAAGTGCTGTCGACACAAGAATATATGCGCCCTTGGCGCAACAAAAGTATTGTTGACATGAAGGCGCATGCGCCTTGGCGCATGCAAGAAAGGCACAACATAGTGAGGCGCACCAAAACACCTGTTGACACTTCAAACCATGCGCCAAAGGATTTAAAGGGGGCGCACCAAAACTTGATGTTGCATAGACATTATGTGCGCCCGACCAAAAAAGACCAAAAATGGCTAAGTTCGGAAAACTAGATTTCCCGGGAAGGGATTTTTGCAACGTTCCAAACGCAAGGAGTCCCTGACGAGGGACCGGAACAAAATTTTGGTAGGGTTATCTGTAAAATTTCCCTTGCCAATTTTACAGGATAACAGCTGGCTCTTTCTGGGGACTATCTCTGAGTGAACCTCAGGGGTAGAGAATCCCAGATCTCACGTGCCTATCCATTGGGTAACAGAGTCAAAAAACAAGGGAGACCGGAAAGGGAAACACACAACCAACAAAAGCAAACACACAACAAAAACAAACAACAAAAAAAAACACACAACTGAAGCAAACTGTACAAAGAAGAGAGCAAGCTCTACTTCCTGAAGATTTTCAGATGTTGCCCGCTATAGGGAAGCGGGAGCTCAGTTCCATCCAGATACGAGAGATAGAAACTATTCTCTCCGTTGAGCTGCTTGATCTTGAAAGGCCCTCTCCACAGGGAATCAAACTTTCCATGCATGCCCTTTGGCTCTCTTCGTTTGTCCCACAAAAGGACGAGGTCTCCCACCTGGAAATTTCTTTGCTTAGCTTTTTTATCGAACAATCTTTTGACCTGATTCTGATGTTGGGTGATCTTGTCGACCACCCTTACTCTCTTTTCTTCGAGCTCTGCTAGATACATGATCCTCTTTTCAAGGGAATTTTGAAAAGTCTCATCTTCGATTGCCCGTGCCAAGCACAGAGCAGGGAGTTCAGCGGAAATGGGAAGCTCGGCATCGGTGCCATATAACACTTGAAAAGGTGACATACCGAGAGATCTCTTGGGAGTGATGCGGTCTGCCCACAAAGCGTCGTATAATGATTTGTGCCACATTCGTTGATTCTCATCCACTAGCTTTCGTATGATGGTTACTAAGTTTTTGTTACTGGATTCTGCCTGACCATTTCCCTGAGGGTAATAATCCGAGGCATGAGCCAAAGTTATCCCGTATTCATAGCAAAAACTAATAACTTCCCGTGAAGAAAAGTTGGAAGCATTATCAGCAACAATCTTGTTTGGAACGCCAAACCTGACAATGATATTTTCTTTGATGAAACTGCAAACAACCTCGGAAGTGGCATGTTTGACAGGTATGGCTTCCACCCACTTGGTGAAGTAATCTGTTGCTGTTAGGACATAACTATGTCTGGCACTTGATTGGGGATTGAGTGCACCAATAAAATCAATTCCCCATTGCTTGAATGGTTCATTGATAATGACCGGCCTGAGGGGAAAAGCAGCCAATTTGGGCTTGCCGACAAACTGCTGGCAAGGCTCACACTTTGCTACCCAGGTAGCTGTATCTTGGAAAAGCGTCGGCCAATAGTACCTGGCCCGGATAATCTTGTGTGCCATCACGGAAGAGGAGAAATGGCCCCCACAGGCTGAATTATGAAAACTTTCAAGTAACTTCACCTGATGTGGCTTGTCAACACATCGTAAGAAGATGCCATCTATCCCGCGTTTGTATAAACCGTCATCCCAGATGACATATTTGGCTGCTCTGAGCTTTATAGTGCGCTTCTCCTTTGCAGTTAGGTGAGTTGGGCATTCGCCGTAGGTGAGGAAGAAAGTGATATCGGAATACCACTCATCGCTGGTTGCGACAAATAGGACCATAGGCAGTGAATCGGGTTTCTCCAACTGGCTTTGTGCTTCATTGGTACAATCATCCTTTTCTCCGGAAATTTCTGACCCTTGGTTTTCGGCCATAAGTTGACATAGGCCTTTGCCTCTTACCAACTTGGTTGGTTTTATATCCAGGTCATACTCTTGGACCTTTGCAATCCAATTTCCTCGCAAACTTCCTAACTCCTGTTGAGTTAAAATTGACTTGACTGCCGTGTCAGGGACCAGCACCACTGTATGAGAATTTAAAATGTAATACCTGAAGTTTTTTACTGCTTTGACAACGGCGAAGGCGTGTTTCTCCAACTGGGTCATTTTTAATTCGTGAGGCTTGAGGGGAGAGCTCATGAACGCAATTGGGGATTCAACATTCTCAGAATTCTTTTGCATCAAGATGGCAGATACAGTATGCTCAGATGCATAGCTATACATGATAAAATCCTTGGAGAAATCGGGACATACCAGGACTGGTGCGTGAGTGACGGAAGCTTTTATTTCATCGAATGATCTCTTCCCTTCTTCACTCCATCGGAAATTTGGTGACCCTTTCATCATGTCTAATATATGACGAGTCTTTTCAGCAAAGTCGGGAACAAAGCACCTGAGAAAGTTCACCTTTCCAAAGAAAGAATGGACACCGGTCTTGCTTGTAGGCAAAGTAAGGCCCTGAATAGCCTTAACTCTTTCGGTATCTATCTTCGTTCCTTATTTGCTAACAACATGTCCCAGCAACTTTCCTTCTGTGACTCCAAAAATAGACTTTTTTGGGTTCAGGGAAATCCCATGTTCTCGGCATCTGGCCAATACTTGCTCCAAATGATCACAATGATCATTTCGTTGTTTAGAGAACACAGTTAAGTCATCCAGATAAACCACAATGACCTTCCCCATCATACCTTTGAATGCAAGGTCCATGGCCCGCTGAAAAGTGGCGCCAGCATTGGTCAGGCCAAAAGGCATCCTGCTGTAGGCAAACGTGCCCCAGGGAGTAGTGAATGTTGTTTTAAATTGGTCTTCAGGTGAGACTTCAATCTGATTGTAGCCTGAAAAACCATCAAGCATGGACAACATTTCTGATCCAGTTACTGCTTGTAGAACTTGATCCATTATAGGAAGTGGGTAGTTGTCCTTTAAGGATTCCTGATTCAGGTTTTGAAAATCTATGCATATGCGTATTTCACCATTTTTCTTGCGCACTGGCACAATGTTTGCCACCCAAGTACTGTGATGGATAGGAAAAATGATTCTCGCATCCAGCATTTTCTGAATTTCAGCCTGGATAGTACCTGAGATCTTAGGGTTATAATGCCTCTGCTTCTGGCGAAAGGGTTTGACGTCCTCTTTCAATGGGATGTCATGCTGGACGTCCTTTGGCTTAAAAGACTTTAGATCGGCGTAGGACCATGCCAATACATCCATGTATTTCTTCAGCAGTTTGACAAACTTCCACTTCTCTTCAGGTGTGCAACATTTTCCGATGTTCACAAACTGCGGATGTTCTACCGATCCTAAATTAACCGGTTTGGTTTCTGGGGAGGAGCCAGTATCATCTCACCTTTTCTTTTTTACAAAATGATCATGCCTGTCGAACAACCACTCCAAAGAAACTAGGCCCTTCGGAATTTTATTTCCTTTGAGCTGACATATGCCGTCGTTCCCTTCGGATTCATCGTCTTGATCGGTGACTGATTCACGGCACGTGGAAGTGGATCCTTCAAAATGAAGTTCCTTAAAATTTTCCACCTTTTCTAGAAAGGCAATGAGTTGATTGTCATCGTTGAATACTTGCCAATGCTGAGAATTATCTGGCATGCTTGGGCGGAAAACCACCTCAATGGTGTATTTGTCTGTTTTCAAACCTGGGTGAGGGAGCATGAGGGATGCTGAAACGGCCAATGAATCGGCCATGTCATTCTGAGCTCTTGGAATGGATTCTATTGAAAAAGTGTCAAATTCTTCGATGTTGTCCCACACCGCGTTACGGTAATGCCTGAGCCTCTCATTCTTCACTTGATATATCCTTTTAACTTGATTCACGACTAGCTCTGCATCACCTTGTACTTTCAGATTTTTTATCCCTCTTTCCTTTGCGGCTTGCATGCCAAGTAGCAGAGATTCATACTCAGCAGTATTATTTGTGTTGAAAAACTGCAACTTGAAAGAGAGAGGAATAATCTCCCCTTCGGGAGATATTAGCACGGCTCCGGCGCCACATCCACTAGTCGCGCAACTGCCATCAAACTGCAAAGTCCAGATCTTGTTAAGATCTTCTTCTTGGATGAGAACAACCATTTTGTCAGACTCGGTAGACAAGAAATAGTTCCCCATTCCTGATGATTTGAAAAGAATTTGGGCTTTGGGGTCCTCAGAGTTAGTAACCAAGTACTTCTTTTGTGATTCTGGCTCCAATGTCTGCATTACACCTTTGACGGGGATTCTAGCCTTGGACCAGTCCATATGAATCTCCCCACCAACTTCACTGCAAAAGCTCCTTCCCAGTAGAATTCCGTAGGCTGCTGGAATGTCGGCAATGAGGACGGTCATCTTTACTCTTTTCTCTGGGAATGCCGCAAATGCGAACTGTGCATCTTTGATTTGACCAATCAACGGAACCTGCTTGGTTTCCAAGGAATAACATCTGCCAAAAGGCTTGGTAAGGGTGAGGCCCAAAGCATGGGTGACTTTTGCCGGCATGACGTTATCAGAAGCTCCAGAATCAATTATGCAGTTACTTAACTTGTGGCCATTGATTAGGAGGGAGAGATAGAAAGGTTCTATCTTTCCTGATGCAGATGTTAAGGCAACATTTATGTGGGATGCAGGAGGAGTGGAAAGGATTCCTTTTAGGGAGATCTGGGGAGATATGACAGCTTGACTTTGAATATACTTGGTCAACCTTACAAGTTGTTCGGGGTTTGACTGAAGATACTCAGCTTCAGACATTTGGATCTTAGTCTTTTTAGCATGATCTATGATGTCAAACATGGCCAAGGGTTGCAGCTGGTGAAGGAATGAGTCCCTCACTTCGCGATGGTAGGGTAGGATTACTGGTCTTTATGGAAATAGAAGAAGGCTGATTTGGAGGAGAGATGGGGGGAAAAGATTTCTTTGTAAAAGACTTAACAGGGGGTTGAGTAGGAAGAGGATTACCTCTTTTAGCAATGGTTGGAGGCGTGTTTGACACGGCCTTCTCTTTCTGCACATTGGCAGCGACCTCTGCTTCTTTTCCTTGCGAGCGGGTAAAAACAGCATATGATTGTCCACTTGCATACCCTTGTGTACCCTCTTCTTCATCAGATTCTTCCTCATCAAATTCCATATACCCGATAGTAGAGTCACCAGTCGGTTCACCGACATCTTGATCATCTTCACCTTGAGATGAAGGTTCTTCGTAATTTTGTTCCTCTTCTTCGATTTCGACTAAAGCGTTGACCGGAGGAGCCTCAAGCGCCAACCGTGGAGCAGTTGCAGGCAAGCGCGGCCTTTGTGGGACATTGTTGGAAATGAAATTCCTCCATGGGATATCCCAGTATGAGGAACTAGGGGAAGCTTGGGCTAACTGCTTCTTTAATGCGAGTAAGTCATTCGCCATCTTTTGAAATGCCAGATCAGACGAAGTAGTGGGAGAAGGGCCCAAAGATTTAGGCTTGGATGATTCCCTTTTTAATTCGCCAGATATTAGCAAATTATCTTCAATTCGGATGGCAGTGGCCTGGGCGAGAATCAAGGTAGCTACTTGTTCTTGCAGGAGTAAGAAACTTACTTTTGAGCTCATAGCGTTCACGAAGAAACACTTCTGATTTTCTGGTGTTGGAAGCATGGCAACAGGCACACGGTTGATTAATGCATTGAACCTGGCGATAAAATCGCGCATGGTCTCATTGGTCTCCTTCTTTAGGTGAGTGATCTGTGATAACAATGCAAATGCATCTTCCGAAGGCTTGTACCTGTCTTCAAAAGCATCCCGCAAGGTGGCCCAACTGGTAATAGATCCGGCCGGCAAATGCTGAAACCATTCTGCTGCGGGCCCTTGTAAAGTTTCCAGAAAAAGGCAAACTGACACATCTTCATGGGTCACATCCAGGATACTGCATGACATGATGAATGCAGATATGTGTGAATCCGTGCTTTGGTTCCCGCTCCCGTCAAATTTGGGAAAATTCTTTCGGTTTCCATGTGGGAGCACGTGAACAGGATGCGGCAAAGCCAGGGGACCCATAGCATTTCCCCATGGTACCGCCATCTGGACGGGTGGAAAAAGAACACGGGCTGGAAGTACAGTTCCACTGAGCAGCAAGGCACTACAAAGGGATGTGGAGGCTCCTTGTGAAAACCGGTTCTTTCGTGGAGGTGAGGCACTTCTGGCTGACCGATCAGCTGAACTTAGTGATGAAAAGCGCGCTGGTGTTATACTGAAGTTGTGCCTTTGAAGCAGATCAAAAGTAGGATCGACTTCTCCACGAGCTCTCCTGCTACGAGTAAATGGTTCACCTGCCAGCGTACCTTCCCGATCTGCAATATTGTGGAGCAGATTTAAAAACTCTTTTTGGTTGTACTTGCTGATTTTCTGATTTTTCTGACAAAAATCAGCAGCATGTACTTTTCTGAATATTTAATTTTATCCTTTTCTGAAAACCGATTGTGGTTTAATGACAAAGAACAACGAGGATAAAATGATGGTGAAGCTTAGTAAGCTGATTTTCAGATCTAGAGTTGACTTTTCAAAGAGTTTGAAAATTTTGGTAAACTGTCAAAAACTCAGATCTACGGAAAAATACAGATTTTTATAAAAATTCAGCGAACTAAAGATCTCCAACTAGGCCAGATCTATGGATCTCAGAAGAAAATTTTCAATTTGGGTTACTTTTGTAAAAATTTTAGATTTTGAACAAAAGTTAAAATTTGCAAACAGGTAGTGATTTTTCTGATTTTTACTGATTTTCTATCATACCACCATCATAGATCTGATAGATCTGTTCGATCCCCAGTAGAGTCACCAAAAACTGTTGGTTTGAAAATCTGTCGCTTGGGTAGATTTATGGATAGACGAGCCAACAGTGTGCAGGGCATAGCCCCTCTTTGAGTCAGCAAAGTGAAACTGGTTTATTGCTATTCTACCAGCAGGAATCTGTGCAAGTCTCACAATATTCTACCTTTGGGGGTTTGGGATCTCATCCCAGTAGGGGTGTTTCCAACTGCAAAAAGAAAGGAATGAAAGAGAGGATGAAGAAAGATCAGGTCCGAAGGGAGAAAAGAAATGAATTCCAAAGCAGAAAGGTCAGAGGGTTTATGTTTTGGGATTGGTAGTAAACAGAGCCAAACCTACTTGCATAAACGAATAAAGCAATACTGATGAATAAATGACAAAAAAGTAGAGATAGATTCAACAGAATAAACGCATAGATCTGACATAAGAAAGATCAGATGCCCATAACACACATATTCAGCACAAAGTCTTAATATTTGCATTAATATCTTCTTCTGTTACAAAAAGTACAAAGCCTTTTCTTCTCACTTCTATTTTTCATCTAAAAGATATCCACCACTGAATACAACAAGTATTCGAGTATTTATAGAAGAAGGAGAAGAAGGAAGCAAAAAGGAACCAACCACCTAATTACAAAAATATCTTACAATAGATTACAAAGTCATGTGTTGACTTTTGACAACTTGGTGGATGACATCATCCCATGGTGCAACATGGATGATGTCATCATTTGTGTCAACACACTTTAGATATTTACAAGGGGAAAGTTGGGAAGAAGGAAACTATTCGTCGTCGTCCCGTGGCTGAAAGGGGGTATCCTGTTTTTGTTGCTCGGGCGACGAGATGTGGAACTGGGCACGGTACTCCATGAACTTGCTGATCATGGGTTGGAGTTGATCCTCGGAAGGATCCTTGTGTCGATCGCTGATAGCTTCGCAAGTCTCCCGCTCGTCTGTGAGCTTTTCTGGGAGTTTTGAATAATCATTCTCTGCCTCTATCAGGTACCCAATGAAGTCACGACACGCCAGCAGGTTGTTGATGGATTCGGCGTCGAACGTGACCTCTGGCCCCAGTCCCTGTGAAACGATCTCCTTGAAGATCTGAATAGTTTCCTCAACCTTTCTTAAGGTGAAAGAAGAAGTGAGCAAGCCTGGAGACATCCTTAGGACAATCTGTTCCATTTGATGCATTGCATCCAGGGCTTCCTCTTTTACTTTGTCGATCTTCTCCAGGACGAACTCTAGCTGATCAACCTGATAATCCAGAGTAGAAAGGATTTTATTGAGGGCTCTTGGGTATCTAAAGATGCCGAACTTGACCAGATCTTTGACTGAACAGTCGAACATTTTCTGAAAGGTCTCGTGTTGCATCCTGGCATGATCCAGCTCTTCGGAGATGGGTCCTACTATCACCTGGAGTTCTCTGTTCGTCCGATTGATATTTTGATATAACCCGGTGAACTTAGCGATTACTCCTTCACTGTCCTTGAGGATCTGGCTCCTCCAGGTGGAAACTACCATGCCCTGCTCGCCGATTTTAGCATATTCATTGATTTTATCCTGACTCAGAGGCTCAGGAGTTTCGGCGGCAGTTGTGGGAGGTGCACTGCCCATCTTCTGCAAGGCGTGGAGAAGATGTTTATTTTGCTCCTTTAGCAGCCTTTTCTCTTCCTTTGCTTCCTGGAGCTTTTTGCAAAGGGCGTCAACTGCAGATAGGGCCTCTCCTTGCAGGCTTTCTGAAGATGTCCCCATTGTGACTTGAGTCACTGTGTAATCTGTCGAAGACAGATCCTTCTTATCCTTCAAAGGATTGGGGTATGCAATCTCCATCACTCTCTCCCCTGATGCACTCTGAGAGAAGCGGGTTATGGGCTTTTGCTTCTTGGCCCCTTTTGATGGGATTACGGAGAAGTCCATCGGTGCGATGGGAACTTTCCTCTTCTGTTGACTCAGGTGCTGGGAGATCCAGGCTGGACTTATGGGAGAAGGACCAGAAATAGAAAAGGGGGTAGCTGCAGTAGTAGAAGGGAAAAACGTGGAGACACTTGGAGGCGGCATTGAGAGGGAAGCCGAGGAAGTGCTCACGGGAGGAAGAGATACTGCAGGGGAGGAAGACATAGGAATGGAAGGGAGCTCAGAGATGAGGGAAGAAATGGAGGGGGACAGCTCCGCGAGAGAAGAGAAGATGGATGAGGAAGAAGGGGGAACAGTAGAAGATGGGGGAGAGGACACGACCAAAGGAATGGTCGCTTGGGTCACTCGAGGAGGGGAAGGAGGAGAGGGAGAAGGGACAGAAGGGACCTCAATAGTTACATTCGTGGCCACATCCTGAGTGGATGTGCCTATCAGAACATCTTCCGCTGCTTCTTCTTCTGAGCTTTCCGAGATTACAACCCGTTCTTGTGAAGCGGAAGGAGGGCTTTCAGGGGCTTCCTCTTGGGTGGAGCTGGATTCACCCTCTTTTCCTTTACCCTTGCCCTTTGGTAGCTGTTTTGCCCGAGGAGGTGCGTTGCCTAACGGAGATGTGGTGAAATCAACTCCGAGGTAGATGAGACCGTTCATTCTGCACCAATGCTCTGTTCTTCACAGAGTTTCTTTAACCCTTTCTTCTATGGTTTGAGGTGCTTTGGTCCTGTCAATTGCAGCAAACGGCCAGTCATCTCCACCCGTGTCAAGATACACTTGATCAACTTCTTGCTCAGTAGTTTGATAGCCTTTTGGGATGATGGCCACACCGTACTGGATGATTTCGGCCAAGGCTAAGTGGGAATGATCCTTCCTCCTGAGCTCGACCTCATGATATATGTCGATATAAATGTCTTCGATCTGAGGGATGTGGATCGGATCGAGCTTGGCCCTGGGGAGACAATTCCTTGGGTCGAAGGTGGGCCTGGCTGGGAAGTTGTGCTTTAGATTCAGCAATTCCAACTCTGCAAGCATCTCCCGGGCTTTGTGATGTGAAACACAAGTATACCTGCCCACTGTAAGGGGGAAAGGAGTTCCACCCTTCTTCCTCTTTAAGCACTTTTCGTGGTAGGTAATGAGCTGTCTTGATAGCTCCAACAGGATTAGCTTGGGACCGGCATACCTTGGCAACTTAGTTGGTTTTCCCAAGAAGTTGGCTGCCCTTAGGTAGGTGAAGGTAGGGAATTGCGTGAACAAGGCTCCCCACTTTTCTGTCACTGTCACAATGCTCTTGGTCATACGACCGTGAGTCATGTTTGGCCTCAAAAGGCAGATGACGTCATAGAAGAAGGCGTCGTTGATCTTTGTAAATTGTGGAATACTGTTCTCCAGCTTCAGCTCTGGATAGTATTCGTATATTTTAACCTGGGGCCAAACCCCGCACCACATTAGAGCTGGATAGTCTCTTTCTGAAGCTGCAACATAGACTACATAGGAGTTCATATAGAACCTCCCCGTTGTGGTAAGTTGTTGGAGCTGCTCAGATATTGTGCTGCTTATGATCTCCGCCCACTCAAAGCGTTGATCGGGCACATTTTTGTTCATTGTTTCTAAGTACCTCAGCATCCACTTGTGAAAGTAATGGGCATCAGGAAGCCCAAATACTCTGCTCAGGAACGTGATTGTATCACTGAGTTCCTCTGAAAAGTCACTGCGATGAATGACTTGTGGCCATCGGGTCACCACCTTTTTTTTCTTCAGGTATACTTCGTTCATCAACTGCATACACTGATCCTCATTGTCATCCCAAGCCTTGATGCAATCTTCCTGGCTTACGGCCACAAAGTGCCGGTGGTGAGGAATGCCGAGCATTATTTCAAAGTGTCGGGTAGTGAGGTTGATTATGACCTCGCCCTTCTCATTTACGACACACCTGGTGTCTTTATTGTAGCAGCGGGCCACCACCATCATAAATTCATTATTTACTGCACTGACTGGGATCCCCCCAGCAAAATGCAGTGCACTGCCCATCAGTTTGTCCATCCAGGGACTTCTTGTAACCTTTCTGGTTCTGGCCTAGAAATCCTCCATGTCAATGTGTCCGAGCTCAGAATCCCTTATATCTAGGTCACATTCTGCTTGGGACTCAGGCATCCTAACCCTCTGATATTTGTACTTCATCTCTTCTTCCGTGAGTTTGGCTTTGCCCTTAGACTTGGTCGGTTTCTTGCTTGATGTTGACATATGTAACTCTGAGCTCAGTTGCTGATCTGCAAGAAGAAGGAGTGAAACCCAACGCAAGAAAGTCATATTAGCTATTTGATCTTCCATTAAAGCGTCAACAGAAGAAAGAGTTAGTGATTTTAAGGCCTCAGGGCGCAGGGCGCATGAATACTGCAGGTTACAGGGCTAAATAGTATGGCGCACAGAAAAAGGCTGCTGCAAGGGATAAATCAGCGCCAAAGGGCGCATGGCGCATAGATATTGCAGGTTGCATTTTTTGTTGTTGTAAGAAGAAGTGCGCCTGCGCCAAATGTATGCATTTTATAAAGGGTGCTGATATTTTTCATGTTACATAGGTACAGGATGCACCAAAGTGGCGCATATAGGTTTAATAACGTGTAACATATGGATTTTTTCATGCGCCATAGGGGAACTTGGCTTGGCGGCGCATGGAAAGTCTGCATAACATGATGTTGTTGTAACAATGGGTGTGCCGGTGCCTTTTTAACAGTTTTGTACTTAACGCATATAAAGTTGGTGTTGCATTGATGCAGGGTGTGCCAATGGCGTGAGTTTTAATAATGCAACACATGAGTTTGGTGCGCCAAGAGGGCGCAGGAAAGTGGTTGCAACAAGCAAGGGAAGTGCGCCTTGAGGGCGCATCTGTTCTTTATGTAACAGGCATGGTATGTGCACCATTGGCGCGACTTTTTATCATGTTGTAGGGGTGGCAGATGCGCCAAAAGAGGAGATGACAGTGTCTTATTTTCAAGCCATGATTCTTTCTCTGAGGGGTTACATGCATTTAAACTTCTTTTTAAGGATATCTTTGGGTGATGAAGAAGCTAAAAAATGAGAGTTTCAAGCAATCTTTTTAGGACAGAGTCCCCTTTACCAGCAGATCTGGAAAGAGGGGGAAATGCATGGGGAAGAATAGAGAAAAACAGCAAGGAGGGGGTTGAGTTCATGATTTCACAGTCTTATTTAACCCAATCCATACCAACAAGCAACCAAAAACCAAAACACAAAATGCACAAAGAAATGAGGACCTCCTACCTGGATTATATAATGGAGAAGTGTGAAACCGGGTCCACGAAGTGATTCGAAAACGACAGGGCAGGTGCGCTGACAGGTACAGAGGGAAGAGAAAATCACGTGATTCTAACTGATGAAAATGACAGTGCAGATGCGCCTATATATAGGCGAGGTGGTAATAAATGCACCAACCACTTTTTCAAGTGGCGCCATGAAACGTGCTGTCGACACAAGAAAGCATGCGCCCTTTGGCACATCAAAAATACCTGCCAACACGAAGTTATGTGCGCCTTTGGCGCACCGAAATTTTTGTTGACACAAGAATATGTGCGCCCTTGGCACACCAAAAAGTGGCGCAACAAAAGTATTGTTGACATGAAGGCGCATGCGCCTTGGTGCATGCAAGAAAGGCACAACATAGTGAGGCGCACCAAAATGCCTGTTGACACTTCAAACCATGTGCCAAAGGATTTAAAGGGGGCACACCTATACTTGATGTTGCATAGACATTATGTGCGCCCAACCAAAAACGACCAAAAAAGGTTAATTTCGGAAAACTAGATTTCCTAGGAAGGGATTTTTGCAACGTTCCGAAAGCAAGGAGTCCTTAACGAGGGACTGGAACAAAATTTTAGTAGGGTTATATGTAAAATTTCCCTTGCCAATTTTACGGGATAACATACCCTAAGGGGTTCCAGCTGTGTAGCTTTAGAGCTACATATGTCTATGCCATTTGGGTGGAGGTGACGGGGCTCTATGTGCCTAGGGACATAAAGTGACCCGACCTCATTGAATGGAAACATAAGGTGACTTGGCTATATGGTGAGTGAATCGGTCTGGTTTTGATACTATGATGATCATATTCAGGTGACAAGGATCTATGGTGAGTGACTCGGCCTGTTCTTAGTATTATGATTATTATCTTCATGTGATGGGGATTTATGGTGAGTGACACATCTTGGTTTGGGTACTATGATTATTTTCTCTATTGGGAGGCATATGGATTTGTTTTGGGAGTCTTATGGAGATTTGGGAGGGATATGGATTTGGTATTTTTTATTCATGAGTTACTTATGTAAGTATCGTTATGCGTTTTCATTTTTAGTCTTGATGTTTCTCATTTTTTACATGTGATAGTGGATCCTATCTTAACATTGTGTGGGTACATACATGGGTTTGAGTCATGTGAATCCTTTTGCAAATATATTACCATGATGCCTTATTGTATGTTACGCATGTGCATGTGTTGGAACTATTCCTGGGGAATAATATTGAGTTTTATGTGGTGTGGACTACATGTTTCTTCCAATGGTTGGGTTAGAGGTATTGTTGTGGTACAGTCGTAAAAGCATGCTAAAAAGGTAGTTTGTGGGTTAGTAGTGTTGTAGTTTGGAACTTGTATGAAATTGTGATCTCAAGTGTTTTGGGTAACCTGCTGAAAAAAATTGAAATTATTAACAAGTGATAACATTATGAACATTCAAGTGAATTATGAAAATGGTAAAACTAATAAATTATAAATACACTTATAAGAAACATTGGAGAAAAATTTTTGGACAAGATTATAAAATTTGAATTAAATTTATTATGGTATAGAGAACTCAAAATTTTCACATTATAAATTGAGAAAATTGAAAAAGTGTTTAACCTTCTAGTAGTTGTGTCGAAAGATCCCTTTTTCGCTAATCGGAATTTGTTGTTGTTGACTTCTTGTGTTTACTCGTCCCTCCTAGGTACCTTACATTGTGTCACATTATAGGTAATGATTTTATGAGGGAGATAATTTTAGTTACCCCTCTGATTTTAGTAAAAATGTTTTTCTCCCAGCCCTAAAGGTGTTCTTGGAATTTTTAAAAGTGTTCATGTGGTATACAAATCCCCATGCACATGTAGAGATACATATACCTCTCTTTATTTTTTATTAAAGATATTTTAAATATTTTTCTAAGTATCTTGAGATGGTCATTAAATTTTGGAATCATTTCTCTTTGTCGTATCTGACTGCATTTGGGGTGATTGTAAATTTTTCCCTAAATTTTAAATGCTCCATGGATGAAGATCCTTCCTTTCTTCACATTATCAATTCCATCTTAGAGGATACCTTCATGGTCATTTGAAGTCTCCTTTCGCGATCCTAAAATAATAATAGAAATAAAATAAATTGTATGTTTGAGATAATATAAGGAGTTAAAAATCAATTTAAATAAAAAAATAAAATATTCTTAATATTCCTCAAACTACATAGGGATTGGCTCAACCTCATTTCAAGAAAAGAATTATGCAAGTTTTGGGTTTTGTGTAGATACTTGTGTGAGAGGATTTTGAGTATTTTAAATTTTGGTCAGAGGATGTTTTTGTATTTTTATTGGCTTTATATGAGAGATTTCATGGTGTGATGGAAGATTTTAACTGTCAATTTTTCTCATAATGGGTATGTTATAAGATGTTAACTATGGTTGTTACACTGCTACCTCCAGAAAAACTGTGTTAATGATGGAGATTCTTAATAAAGGTGTGGAAACCTTCCTAAGAATGTTAGGCACAGTAATTCCGTCAAAATGAAACATAAAATATGGTTTTAAAAGCTCTTGTAATATATGTATGGATCTCTAGAAATAATGATGGATCTTAATATTCGTAGGATGCTTAATAATGATGGATCTCTGAGGAAATAATGCTCAGGTTTACTTCTTTCCCATATTGGTATGACAAATATGTAATTGTTTTATTAAAGTGGCCTGCTGGACCAACCTTTAGTAAAGTGCAATAGTTGACTGGTCTAAAGCAATTCTACCACAAGATGATGGTGGAGCTCGTGTATGTAGTAACTTAGAGAAATCCATTTACATTCAAGATATTGCAAATATTACCTTTATGTTTATAGTATTTTGGACATGAAGGCATCCAACAGATTCAATGTTTTAGGACATACTTAGCAAATTAAGTAAGCGATCTTCCATTATATTATGCTATGTTTAAGACATACTTGGTTTGTGAGATACTTATGCTAGACTCGTGTACTAAGTGGTATGTACAAACCTACCCTAAAGGAAACTCTAGTATACAAGACCAAATGGATGGTCTACAATAGTTCAATCTTTTACAAAGGATTGTTTACTGGCTATGTTAAATTAATGAAAGATGTATCTCACCTACCTCAATGATTTGCACCATCACATGTAGAGAATTCTATAATAGTGGAATTCTGAGATAGGTGAGATAATCTCATTGCATTGTATGATTGAGTACGTGTAGTAAGATATTTCAATTAATATATTATAAATACAACATTCTTAGATTATGAAAGGACAATATTATTGATTAAACACTTCTAGATAACCTCCTAAATTGTACATAAACTAGGGTTAGGGTTTGAAACATTTAAATCCAACATGGGCTTTGAATGTGGGACAATGATCTAAAATTGTACAGAGATATTTTGTAGTGTTATGCACAAGATGGGTTCATTGTAAAAGTATTGAGAAAATTTAAAACAAATTGGCGAACACTTGAAATTCTACTGGGGATAGGTTCACTTACCTCCAAGTCCTATACTTATGGGCTATAAATTTCATATCTTACTAGTGTGACATGCAAATTAATTCTAGAAACTATTGAGATTGTGTCTAGTGAGATCTAGGAATATTTCCAATAGCGTCTAGAATTTTTTGACGATAATCAAACTTCTATACCTATGATATTGTATAGGCATAGTAATACCACTAGGGAGGTGAATTAGTGGACAAGTAATAACTATTCAATCACTCAAACTTTAACCATTCATTAATCATTCATGTAACTTTTAACCATGGTAAGCATTAATCCATGCATTGGCAACCTTCCATAACCAAACTCTTCGCAAATGAGAACACATCAACGCATGGACACCATATATTAAGTGAGTGAAATCCTCAAGGGGAATAAATTTTTCCAGCATGCAAACACAGACTTCATGTAGACCAGCATGAATTAATTTTTAGTTGAGCACCTTTTTTTTTAAATTTTCAGTGAATGGTTTTTCAATCTCGATAAGGAGCATCAACCCCCTAGTATTTAGTAGATTTACCACCCCTACAAGGAGGCACCAATTTAAATCCAAATGTACATTATACTTTCCGTCACCTAAAAATGAAAATGTTACACCATAAATTACTGATGAGTGACGTTGTGTTTTGCATGACCAGACTAAATCTTTCCTTCTAAATCTGTACTCCTAAACCATATTCCCTAAGATCTTTTCCAACTTCACTAACAAGAACTAGAAAGTCGTCCACCAAGCTTAATTTAGCCTCAGTTGAGTTTGAGTCTCTTCATACAAAAACCTATCCTTGTATTTTGTAAAAGTTCGATAAATCATATTTTCCCTCTCATGATGTATCACAAGACCTTCTCTTAACCATTCACCAAACAATTCAAGTTTAGCTCACACTGGGTTCTTTCTTGATCTCATATTTCATAGCACAAATAAAACTCATAAACTTGCTTATATACATTACTTGATCATTGAACATAATGTGTCTAGGAATCATTGTTGACCTTCTTTGCAGCATTGGGAAATATAATGAAAGTTACAAATTAAAAAAATCTATTAAGAGACATAATCAAATAAGACCATAGGTAGAGTCATGCATATCAGCCTCTTTATATCTCAAATCCTTTATCTGTAACGATCACTAAGAAGCCTTAATAAACTGACAAACATACCCTCTAGAACCAAGTTTTTCAAGTATGTTTTTTAGGCCTACATGGCACTCGGTGACAAATCTTAATTGAAACACACTTATGACATGTTGGCTCTAAAGTCCAGTCCATGCATCCTATCATTGGAAGCACAATCGACTGAGAGGTGGGTGGGTGAATCAATCCTTCAAAACTTTAACCAATTGTATTTAACTTATACAAACAATTAACCATTCAACCATGCATTAATGTGAAATTAATACTACACATAACCATCACCCACATGAACATAATAAAGAGGGAGTGTACAATAACACAATATGTAATTAGGAAACCCTCTAGGGTAAGAAAAACCACTGAATTTTTTTATTGTATTACACAAACAAAAAGACTTACATGAATATGACACATCACACAAGATGTTTTTAGTGAGACATCAGCACCAACGCCTAGAAACCTTTGCTGATCTATTATTCACAAAAAGGGCTTTAATGAATATTACTCATCAATTTTTTTTGAATAGATGATCACTGAAGATATTTTTTTCACACAATTGATTGTGATCTCAAATACACCTCACACACCTCAAAACCATCTTCAAACACACTCTCTCCTACTTCACTCAACCTTGATTCTTCACAGACTGATTTGATCAATTTCCCTTGCTGCTCTTCTTATCAACTTTCCTCATTCATTAACATACTCTCTCATATCTTTCATGATCCTCTTAAACCTCCTTCACATTCTCTCTTAGGCTCACATTTTCCCATCTCTCACAACAAGTTCAAAATGAACAATTGCATTCACTTTAATACATGAATCAACTCAAAACATAACTAGGTAAGCCACGACCTTTAAGGTTAGTCATACCAAATAAAATAACATCTATTCACTCATATAAATTCATAATAAGGACCCATATAGGTCAACAATGCACCAAGACAACTACAATGCACAACTAGGTCTAAAAGGCTAGTTTCTACTTCACCAAGCACTCCAATACCTCCAAGGGATTCATCCTAATTTTTCATGCATCCAAAGTATCTACACATGTCAAACACATTCTCACAACATCCATCACAAGCTCAGGGACCTCTTATTCTCTCATTCATCTCATAACATCATCAAGTAGGATTATTTCCTACTCAAACTAGGCACCTCCAAGAATCAATATTCAAAAATAAAATCCAAGACCACAAAAAAATGTTGGAAGCACAATGGAATGAGGATGTTGAATGAATACTAAAATTTTCTTACTTCATTTACCATTATTTTCAGCATCCATTAACATCCATTCAATAAGAGCTTATTAGGTGTGTACCATACATTCAAATGAACATAACACATCAAAGATAATACATAGACACAAGACATAAGTGGTAAACTCTCATGGGGAATAAAACCAACTATAAACAATTTATTATACTACACAAACCAAGGACTCAAGTAAATATTACAAATCACAAGATATTTCTTTAATGGGGCATCAACCCCATAAGGAGCAGTAACCCCAAAACCCTTGTTGATATTACTTTCAACAAGAGAATCCTATGAATATGAATCATTTTAACTAAAAATAGGTTGATCCCATAGCTGATTGTGATCTAAGTTTAGATCACATCCACATCAAACCCTTTTTAACTTCTCTCTCCTTCAACTCACACTATCTTGATCCTTCATGGACTGATTTGTCTTCAAATCCTTACATACATGATCTTCAACCTTATAAAAAAATCGTACTCATCTTCATCTCTCTCTTAATTTCCTTCAAATAATTTGACTTCTATACCTATGTCACATTTTCCCTCCATGCACAACTAGTTCAAAAATGAATGAAACATGCATTTTTATATTCTTCTCATATCAATAACATAACACAAGTCATAAATCATCAAGGATATCAACTAAGATAACATAATAGTTTAAAAAATAAATCATATAAACTCATGTGATGGACCCATCTAGGTATTCCATGTACCAAAAAATCAAACAAGACCAAAAAGGACTCAAAACCCCATCACCTAGCTCCTCAAAGACCTCCAAACACATCACCATACCTTTTCAAGACTATAAAGGCCTCAAATATGTAAAATATATCATAAAAACATCATACATGCTCACATATTAACATCCACCAATCAACTTCTTCATAACTCTATCATGTAGGCTCATATCCTACTCAAACAATTGCTTCTAAGAACCATTCTTCACTAAAAAATATCAAGATCACCCAATATCACCTCAACTATGCCATGTAATAACTTTTTAGAAATCAATTGGCCTGTAGAACACATCCATACTCTCTATAATTCTTGAAACATCCATAAATACAAGCCACACTTACTTTCCTCTTCACCAAATTAAGCTGCCCAGAAATCTGTTTCTGAAACTCAACTGTTGTTTACCCTTTCTACCACTTTTAAGACTTATAAATGCATTAAATAGGGAAAATTTGCATCCCTCTTCACTCTTCAATTAATATCAAGCATCATATAATCCAAAACATGAAACTTCTACATCCATTTTATTTACCAAAACAATATTGTCCTAAAACATTCAAACTTGGTCTTCACAAATTGGGTTGGTTCACCGACCAAATCTTCTCATAAATATATGAACCATACATAATTTTAATTTTCTATAAATATAATTTCCATAAAATCTTACATTTCCTCACAACTCCAAGCGGAATGCCTTCAACTAGGTCAATCTCAAAAACTGATGAAAACTACCCTTTTAGGACCAAAGACCAGTATTCATAAATAGGGAAAAATTTCACCTCTATTAATTCAACTATGACCTACAACTATCATGGAAATATATTATAACTCCCAATATCCAAACGATGTTAATTTATTCTATACCTTCTTTGGACAACTTTTCTACAAATTGAAGATCATCAGAAACTTTCCTATTTGAGTGTGGCCCACATACTATCACATGTTCTACCATACCTTTTTGTAAATATGGAGTTGTCCTACAAAACTTAAAATCATCACTTTTTAAAAATGAATCAAATCATGTTGAGTACAATCAACTTTCTCCAAGTCATTTCTTACCTAGGGTTTTGAGAGGGTTTTAAACCACTTTACCTTCTTAACGATCGTTCATAAAAACCTAATGATAAAAATACCTCATTATTTATATGAAATATTCTTAGCTAAATGGAAAAACATCCATTAAAATATTTTGGTCCCATGAAAATAACACAATTCACAACAAGTATCAAAAGGTCAACTTTTAGCACAAAAACACACTCTAGAAAACCCAATTTTATCAAAAACATCATATCTTACAATTATTGCAGAATTTTGACTTGGAACTTGTCATAAATAATCATGAAAATATTCTATAACTTTTAAAACTCACCATATATCTCAAATATGTATGATCCTCTTGAACCACAGTGAGTTATCTATGTCTACCTAGCATGTTTTTACCTTCTTGTTTCCCAAGGGCCCCATACATGCATAACAATTTGGAAAAATGACCTTATAAGCCTTATACACTTCATATATTTCGTCATCATACTTCTCCCATGATTTGATATGAATTTTTATCGTCAAAAATCAAGTCACCATGGCAAACCATAAGCTCCGGGAGTAGGAATATGCCTAGAAAGTCTACTACAACCAATGACATCATATAAACTGACCTTGATGACCTCTTATAGACTCATTAACCCTTTTAACACATCATTCCAACCATTAATGAGCTCATGAAACCCTTTATTTAACTTATGAGGGCTCATACTATGACCATGCACATTGAACCAATGCTCCTGAATACCATGGGACTTCACCAAACATGACACTACCAATCAGCCTTCATGTTTGACACTAAAAGACACCTCATGGTGATTGATATAACACCATGAAACCCTTTTCCATCAATGAAAATACTAAGACACAATGTCCAAAAATATCCCCCTTTTTATTGATGGTAACTAATAATACCAAACACTGCTACATGACTCGATTTCCATGTTTTTAATTCTTCTCTCCCACTTTGACATCTATGAAAAAGGCTAAAATGACAACTAGAAAGGGAAGATTACAACACACAACATGAAACAATGGAACAATGCACAAAATCAACTTACTTATTCAAATGCCCCCCCCCCTTGGACTATACATGCTCTTTTTTTACCTCAACAACAACAAAAATGATCCATGGACATGATATGATCATCCAAAAAGTTCCCCCTAGCCTAATATCCTCATACTTTGTCTTCATCTTTGATATCCATAACCATATAGGTATGTACTATGCAAAATCCACAAAGTCCACCTCCAAAATTTTCATACCAACCATTAGGAAAAATGTCCCTAAAACATGTCTTTAGTCCATTTTAATCAAATTTCACTATGCCATAGAATCCCACTTAGCTGATGAAGCTCCAATATATAGTTCCCCCTAGAAAGATACTACCATACACTATCCACTTATTCAAAAATTCAAACACATACCTTGATCATAATCCATGAAGATTGATCTACTGGATTGTCTTAGTCTAGAAGTTATTATTTAGTGATATTTTTACTATTTTTCATTATATCATACCTATTTTAATGTATGAACAACTCCCCCTTCACTTAGTCTTGCAATCAATCCATTTACATAGTAAAACTAGCCCTCCTTAGACACCTGAACCATTTAAGACAAGATCAAATATGGCTCCACTTGTTTTTATACTTCTAATCAGTCTAACAATTACCTCAAACTCATACTTCTACATACTTGATATAGGGACCTTCTTGGCAATGATAAACCCTCTTTGTAACAACATAATTATACCAAGTACACCTATGTCATAATAAGTCATATAGTGAAACCTACCTTTTATTTGACCAAAGCCATACCTTCACTCTTATTGAAACATGTCAACCTTGAAGCAACTTTGAGTTTCTACAATTTTACTTGAAAACAAATAACATCTCTGACACATTCTCCTTTATTTTTAACCTCTATAGATTTAGTCAAACTAGAATGCACCATTACCCTTTATTAAAAAATACTGTATTTAAAACCTGTCAATGATAAATCCTTTTAACTTTAACCCGATAGACTCAATCATGGCTCAGACTAATCATTTTCATATATTTTTAGAACCTTTATTAGATCATTATCATCCCATTAACCTCGTGATAATACACCATTCCTAGAATTTGTTTTCAAGGTTTAGAGAGCACTCAAGATCCTTTTCAAAAAAAATTCTTATAGATACCAACATGTTTTTCAATACACATATTTTAATAGTATATACTTGCCCTAAACACTGTTATTTATTTAATTATAAATTGAAGAACACACCTTGGCTTATGAATCTTCTTGCACAGTTTTATCAGACCTTCGATCATGTTGACAACCTTTGTCAATATTCCTTACATAGATTTACACAAGATTGAAAAATCCTATAACACATCATATTAGTACCTCATAGTATGTACAGGCATATTGTACCCTTATGAAGAATTTTCATCTTTCAACACATTCACGATAATGACACACAAAGATGGACAATAATGAGAGAGACATTCTACAAGAATAAAAACTCTGTAATGTAATTACCTTTATTTCTCAATAAGCCTATAAATCCAAGCACTTTCTCCCTCATGAAGCTCCATTCAACAACAAACCTCAATATTCAAAAGCACATTTATCAAGAGATACACCTTATATTGATCTTAGGACCCTTCTAATCATTTAAATATTCTTCAGAAAACTCAAGACTTTGTTGTCTTCCTCTCACTGTCCTTCATTTTCACACATGTTTATTATGACAACTCACTATGACTGATAACATCTTCACCCTTTTTATGTCATTATAAATTCTTTCTCAGATCATAACTCTGTCTTATAATGCTTTGAATACAACACTATGTGGTTCAAAAGGTTGACAATATACATTATACTTGAAGAACCATTTCTCCTCTAAGGTTTTAAATTTTGATCAGGTCATCATGAAAATGAGTGAATTTCCCTCCATGAATCCATAATTATACTTACTGAAAACACCTATATCAACTTCTAAACACCTTGAAGAACAAAAATAACTTTGACCTCTCCTAGGAACATACATAGCTTTTGAGAAAATTGAGACTTCAATCATAAACGTTGACCTTGAAATCACTAATTAGGAATACTTAAATTTGAATTTGAGGAACTCAAACCTGCAAACCCTTTGTCTACCATATTTTATTAGAATTTCTAACTCCCGAGACTCAATATCCTTTAATATGACCTCTAAAGCATATGCAACATCCTCTGAGACCCATACTCTATTTTTACACCTTGATGGAATAGCCTTCACAGACCCATCCAAAGATTTTCATGACTTGCCAACTCCTTTCATCAATCACATTTTCATGAAAATAATGTAATCATACTATACATAGATAAATCCATTTGTATAATAATTCATTCTTTGGCACATAACTTTTACTTAATCTCAGAACATTTTTCCTTCTACAAGCTTATAGATGAATTAGGATGATGTTGGACACCTAAAATATTGGCCAAGTATAAAGGCGCATAGGTGCGCAGAGTCCCAGTTATGAAAAGACACACAAGGAAAAACCACACGAGAGAAAGGTTTAGGGAAGAACATAACACGCGCGACATGCGAAAGGAATCTCGCGACTTAGTCAATTTGAGCACCCATGGCAGAACACATGAAAAGTGTGATCGGTTGCATGTGGATAAGATGTTATCCTGGTGATAGGCTAGCCCAGGAAAGAACATGCCTTGGATGGAATCTTCTAGAAGAACATCATGAGATAAAGTGAAAAGCTCAGGCCTGGAGAAGCATGCTAGCATGGACCATATTCGACACTTGACACCATATCTAAGGACACTGGAAGGTGAGTTGGCAATGTATGAGAATTATAAATATAAGTGCCTACAGAGTAAAATATATACAAGTACGAGGTATAGTGGGTTAGAAAGTGAGTGGAGCTATGCAAAATTACTGCGAGTGGATATTTTTGTTTAGGAAGGAATGTACTAAGCATGGATTTGTAATTTTTCTCTTTCTGTTAGCTTAGTTACATATGTCTAGTGATATGCATGAATGCAGTCTGCTCTCTATGACACTCTATAATGAATCAATGAATATAATAAGGTTACCTTTTATAAAAAGACATGGATATCAATGGTTTTAATGCATATTTCTCTCATATGAGTTATCTTTCCTTTCATGCTATGTATAAATGCTTGTATAATTCTTTCTGTCATAATGCATGTTTTGGATTCTGTTAAAGTACTCAGTCTAAGGTGAATGCAAGGATCTAGAGGTAATTATGAGCCCTATGGTCCTTGTATGTTTCAACCTCCCTCATAAAATCTCTTACACTAATCATAAATGATACTTCCCACAAAACTCACATAAAAGAGAGACTCGGTACCTATGTGTGCCTCGGGTGAGTGCTCAGATTCTGCTGGGTGATAGGTTGACACACATGGGGTTCCTTACTTTTGTGATGGGAGTAAAAATGACTATAGATTAAGACTCCTAAGAAACTCCTAGATTAATCTACTCTTCTTATTTTGTCACTTCATGCACCAACAACAACCTTTAAGCCTTATAACCTATTCTTAGACCTACTTTTCTTCTTGAATCATTCATCCTGATATAACTCTTGTGTGAAGGAATCTCTTGGCCTCAAATTTCTCAAGTCTTGAATAAAAATATCTTCATGACCGTAGAAAACATCATCAAGATTTCAACATACCTTAAAACATATTGATTATGTAGATATCTAGTCACACAACCATCAACATATGCACTTATAACTCCTGGACCTTCTTTCATTTTTTTTACCTTCTTCTGATCATAAATCCCTGTTAGACCTTAATTCCTTATGGATAAACCTTAAACTAATATCAAGCATTAAATCTAACGTACTATCATAGATGACACACATTATACATATGATCTTAATTCATAATGCACTCTTCAAGATGCCCACAACTTATTTTTTCAACCTTGGATAACAATACATACCTTTTTCATGTAGACCTTCAAAATAGATTTCAAATAAAATATGAATGATATATGATAAACATACCACTCATAAAATTAACCTAATCATATACAAACACAAAACTTATGACCAACAACACCTTGAATAAATCATACACAGAGCTGTTTTGATAGGGACATGACTACTCTTGATAGGAATGATAGTAATAAATATATAATGACAGATCATGACTCAAAAATCCTTAAAAACCCAACTTTGACACATTTTAAACAAAATTATTTGATGCATAATCAATCTTCCATGGATAACTTAGACTGTTCAAACTTATAGAGACTTTTTACATTAAACTATCTTGTTCACTTTATACAGAGACCGAAACGCAACTTGTGGAATTCCTTATGAATGATATAGGACTCAATCATGCTTGTAACTGAATACATACTTCATTACAAGACCACAACCAAATGAATTCCTTTGGGATACTAACATGACATAACTGACCATATAGACATTATCTATTAAGATAGTCTTAATGACCTTCAAAACTCCCTCTGGGATGAGCAGTACATTTTTCTACTTAGGAGCATAGAGAAACACAAGAATTAATATATTACAAACCTTTATGACATCATAATTATACTAAAACTCAACAATCTCACACCTCTGATTGAAAACACATTCTTTCATTTATTTTGAAAAGACTTCTCAACACATAGATCATATGCAACATCTAATTACACACCTAGAATAGTTAAACCCATAATGATAAACTTGGTTTATAGTGAAACATCATACTTCTCATATAAGACAACATGACAAACTCAGAAACCCATCATCATCAAGGATTATTCAAAATAAATCACATGGATAGATCATATTCCATACCTTATCACTCTTGAAGTGTCCTAAAATCCTAGGTTTTTCAATTTTTCATGCACTGGAGATTGGATAATAGTTAGGCACATATAGATTTATTCAGTTCTAATATCTGCAACTATAGAAAACATACTTTCTTTACTTTATTTGGGATTGATGATATTTTCTACCATCTTGATAACACTAGAACCTTCATTAGAAAACTTCATTGGATTAGCTTTTATGCTTAGAACCTTTACCTTTGAAGCATAATTTTTTATCATACCTAGAGTCTTCAACCCTCAAATTAGATTAAGAATCATAACTCTTGATTTATCTTACTTCATCAAGCAACTTATTGACCTTAGCATCTGACAAGATATTCTTACACTCATTCATGGGAATTTTTCTCTTAAATACTCTTCCATTTTGGGTTTGAAACCTATTGTTATATATTTAAGACCCATGATGTAGGAGCATCATAGTATAAGTGGAATCATGTTTCTAATTCTCCTTATAGCCATGATTTTGAGATTTTTGAGTGTTTCTAATTACACAGGAAGTCTAAATAGGTCATTTCAAGAGGATGAAAAGTGTTAGAATTTTAATTGTATTTATGTTTGTATTTCCCTCCAAGTGAGATTTGAAATTATAAAGACTTGATAATGAAGAAATTTGACTATCATAGAGTAATAAGATAATTTTAATTAATGTGAGGGAACATATAGTTATCCCAGTACATGGTTATAGGTCTTAAGTTATAGGGAATTCATTGAATTTTTTAAAATGTTGTAAAATGTGTAAATAGGTGAATGATGGGGTATGAAGTAGATATGACGAGTTAGCTAGGGTTATGTGCGTGATGAAACAAAAGAAAAATTTGAATGGAAAAGTAGTGGTAGAGGTCATTCCTCATTTAGAGAATGTGGAAAATGGGAGAGAGGAAGTCTGAGAAGAAACTTACAGATTTGTATAAGTAATATGAAGAACATATTTTTTGTAGGATTCCTATGGTGTTATATTTCATTATGAAATCCTGTTTAAGTATGATTTTGGTTCAGCACACTTATTGATTCATTTTCAAACACTTCTAGATGCTTTGAAAGGTACTTGAATAGTCTATATGGTGTACTCTATTCTAGTACTAGGCCCATGTCTTGACTATTTTTAACAGTGAAAGTATGCTTAAAATTGTGAGTCTTTATCATAACCATGAGAATAAGGATTTGGGAGACAATATATTTATATATGGGAGGGAATAAATATTTTAATGATAAATTTTATAAGGTCAACCGACTGGATATCACTCAGTATATGCATACAAGAAATTGAGATTATGAACTATGTATAATTGTGAGATTGTGTATCACTAAGTTTCTTAATGTCTTGATAGATATCCTTTACCTTATCTTTCACATGATGGAAATATAGGGATGAGATACCTCAAATATCATAAACTGAAACCATCACCATTTGCTTTGAATGCATGAAGTCCTAGGACTGAGATACATATTCACAATGAAAGTAAGGGTTAAATCTCTCTTTTATTGACTAAATGAATCATTGGTATGGATAAAGGTTATATATATAATATTTTTTTTCATAGGAGAGGCTACAAACTTTATAAAGGAGGTTTCCATCAAATAATACTTGTGACTATATTGTGATAACCCCTGGTTTAGTAAATCATTGACCATGGTTTTAATGTGATTATTGATAATTCTTGGTTAATGACTTATCATTATAGAAACAAAAATAGGAAGGGGGTAGTCACATTCCTGGACACTAAATTTTAGAACTTGAAACAAAATATTTATCATTTTATAAGCCTTTTTCTGATTTCTCATGTTATCTTTGTGAAGAGTTAGGGTTTGAGATTTGTAACCTGAAATAATTGAGTGAGGACCTGAGAATTGATAGATAACCTTTTTTATATCTCATATAAAGTTTTCTATAAGAATATTAATTTGTTTATGGCTAAATTTTAATATTTCCTTGACAGTTTGCTACAGATGCTATGTCTTAGTCAAGAGGCTAACTGGTGATTCCATTTTTTAAAGAAAGTAGGTGAATGATAAAGGATTAATTCTTGACACTTATAATGTATAATAAATTCTTAAAAGGGTACCAAATAACACTCAAATTGATCCTTGAAACCATTTGTAAACGAAATTAGGGAGGAAATGGGACTATTTAAAGCTAGTAGGAGCCTTGTAGGCTTATGAAGAAAAGTGAAATTAAGAGAAAGGTACCAAGAATTGGTTCATAAGATTTAGGGAACACCTCCACAGTCATAAAGAGACTTAGAAAATTCCATTATAAATTTTTGGGTTGGTACATATTGTTCCAATCATGTAACCACCATGAAGCTAGCCTTTAAGTATCTTAAGGGGCAGAGTTAAAGTTATTAAGGAAGAGGTGGAAAATTTCTCAAATTGTAGGCATATATATGATGATTGTGCATTGATAGGATGTGAGAAGTAGGGTGATGGACTATGAAATTCCAAACATGTCAAAGAGAACTAAGTTTTGACTTGAAAATATAAGACCTTCTTAATGAACTTGCGAATATTAACTAAGGAAAAGAAGAGGTCAATCAAGTTTCTTGATTTTTAGAGATAAAGATGATCACGAGGGCTTGACATGGGGTGAGAGAGCATGGTATATGCATGAATTGAAGATTTTATAATGCATTGAGGAATCAAAAATTAGTTGCTAGGATCAAATTGACAAATAGACAAGTCTTATAAACATGGTAGTTAGAAAATGAAGTGGGTGATTTGGTTGTTTTGATGATTAGATGAATTTTTGATGGTATGATACATCATGTGGTATAAGATCTAGGAGAGTTAATGTATTTTTTTGGCTAATAGTTAAATTTCAATTGTGAATGTGATATTAGAGGTAGAAAGGAAAAGTTGAGGAGTGAAAGAGTGAGAAGAAAAATAAGAGAAAGGAAGCACCAAAAGTACAAGTTTGAATCCTAGGTGAGGTCTGAAGAATATTTCCACGGTGAAAAATACTTAGATAAAGAGAGAGAGAGAGATAATAGATTGATATTGAAGAGAAGAAAGGGAAAAAGATAAATAAGGAAGAATTAGTTCTAGAGTTAGTAAGAATGTTAAGCCACGGGAAGACGAGTAAAGAATAGAAAAAGAAGAGAGAGAAATCCAAGAGGAAAGAGAAAGAAAGAAAGTTTGATATGTGGTTTGAGAAAGAGATGAGATAACTCAAAAAAGATGTATCCATGGTTGGGGGATGGATATTGGACATGGAAGAAGAATAATATGTAGATGAAGAAGAAGAATATGAATGGCAATGTTAATAAGAAGAAGAACAATAAATTAGTGAAGAAGTGACATTTTTTTATTATAGGTAAAAAAGGGTTAAGGAGACTCTACCTTGTACAAATTAATACATAATATTAGAGAAGGGTTAAGGGGATGGCCATTGAATTCTTATCAGAGTAACATATCCATACAAAGAGCCACCACTAGAAACCAAATCCAAAAAGGCCAATTACATAATAACTAACAACAAAAACATAGAAACTAACAACAACAAAAAAACAAAAGAAAACAATCCCCAAAGAGATTTCCACCTTCATTCATTGATCAATTCACCCACCATGTGCATGCATCCATTCCATTCCTTAACTAGGCTAACAATAGTTGATTTCCAATATTTATAGTCCAG
This sequence comes from Taxus chinensis, assembly GCA_019776745.2. NCBI lineage: Eukaryota > Viridiplantae > Streptophyta > Pinopsida > Cupressales > Taxaceae > Taxus > Taxus chinensis. The sequence continues at coordinate 336,138,071 of CM034146.1, forward strand.
TTCGGCTATCTCCACTTTAGAACCAGACCCCTATATTTTGTTGGTCTTCACAATTTCCATGGAATGGATCATCTCAGCAAGGAGCTTTAGATAGTGAATTTTAATTTTGACATTTAGGATGTTAACATCCCTGATCTAAAGGATAATACTCTTTATATTCAACCTTTCATTATCCATAGACAAACATTTTTTATATGACTTTTTTAGTTGTTTGCTAAGACCAATAGAGGTAATATTATCCACTTTTTACTACAACTCCCTAAAATCAATGGTCATCATGATTATCTTGTGTCTATTGATTTCAGTGTCAAGCCTGCATTTCTCAAAATCCCTCATGAAAACATTGGATTTAACCATCTTATCTTGAGCATTAAACAAATTCTTCTGGGTAGTTTTGAGAGCATGAAGATTATCAATGGATTCCTCGGTATTTTTTGATCTTTTACCCTTGAAGGAGTCATGGTCATGCCCAAGATTCTTCTCCTCACTACTATCAGTGAGGATAGTATCCACTTCTTGATTATCCTATATATCCTTCTGACCCAAGTCCTCTATCTACTACTCCCTTGAGTTAGAGCTAACCTCCAATTTCTCACCATGATCCAAAGCTCCGTTCTCCCATCTATTCTTTTTAAGGCTATTCTTAGCCAAATGGGATATATTTATTTTAGCCACAGAATTCGCCACATCATCCTTGTTAATAACATCCTCCCCAGCATCCAAAATTGCAGTCTTCCCTCCAAAAATGACCGAAGACCATTTTGCCAAAGACACAAATATTTCATTTTTACCAATGAGGGGGGTACCCAACTTTATCATGGATTTAATTAGGCCTTGATGCAAAGGCAAGGAGAAAGTTCCTTTCTTGACTTGATTGACCAACTTAGCCAACAAAAGGAACAAAAAATTAGGGAAATTATAGGGTCTGTCATTCTGAATGTGATTTAACATGGGAAAATGATACACATAAATAAATTTATAACGTCCTTCAAGGGTAATATAGGATATAAGAAGCTGAGAAATTTCATTGTAAGGATGGGGCAGATCTTCTCTACCATAACCATTGCTGATATTTTTAAGAATCCCCTTATCGAGCATGAAACAATCGATCTCCTAGCTATAGTCCAACTTGGGCTTAAACAAAAATTTTCCATCCTGGGGAAGACTCGTAATTTTAGCAATGAACTTTGGAGAGATAGTGAAAAAAAAATTCAAACCCGAACATGACCATCCTTCCAAGTATTTGGGACAGCTTCACTCAAAGTTTTATCAAACCCATCCAAAATGTTGAATTTTTTTAACAAACCAGCCTTGTTGAGCATTTCCTCTTCCTCTTTGGGCATAGTCAATACCTTAATCGGTTCAGTCCTCACAAGATCGCCACCCATTGTGCTAGAGAAGTTCTTCTTCTTGTAGAGAAGTATGTGCTTGAAATGGTTCCTATTCACACACTTGGAGATATGATTCAACATAACAAGGATATCCACCCAAACTTTGAAATGATAAAAGATAAAGGATTACACGAGTGCAAGATTTAGAAAATCCAAGTGTGTCACCCAAAGGGTATTATTACCTATTTCCCTCCTCATTAGAAGAAATGTTGATTGGGGCCTTTTCCTGATTCAATATATCTATGAAGCTGGATTCCACAAAAATAAGATCCTCAACCACCTTAAAAGCCTTAGCTTCCACCCCCTTAATCACCTAAACATCGACCAATTTATTTCCTTCCTGAAAAACATGACCGAAAGATATATCAACAAAGGAGGTAAGTTTTTTCTTAGTGTTGTTGATGAAGTCTTCAATAGTAATAGAGATAGATCTATTACCCCCTCTCATACAAGAAATTATATTCAAGGATTCACCTTCTACAAGAAGGTATTTGAACCCTTTCTCTTCAGCTAACTTGACCCCCTAAAACATCACTGCAAACTCAACGACATGATTAGATTGAAATCCCAGACAAAAGAAATGAGCAAGGAGAAACCTACCATTGTGATCATGAAAAAATCTGCCTCCTCCTCCCTTTCCAGAATTCCCTTTTGTTTCCCCATTGATGTTCATTTTGATAACTCCTTCCCAGGGAGGAATCCACTCAACCCCTTCTCTAGGGTTTCTCTTCCTAGGTAGAGGAGCATAGTTTAGGTTCCAATTATCCATTATACATTATTCACAGTCCATTACTTTCACTTATTTATTCTTCAGGATATAAAAATTATTTCTAACAGCTTGTAAACACCTATTTATGATCAATCTATTAGGGAGTTTCTTGTAATTGAAAAATCCTCTGATTTCTCTCTTTCTATATTTCCCACCAAGAGTGGTTAAGGCTTATAAGCCATAGGTTTTTCAAACATTGACTGTTGAAAGGGAATTTCCATTGATTCCTTATAGATTGGAGATCCTTGGGAATAACCCACTTGACCGAGAACATACCCAAAATATGAGACATAATATGGGAAGCAAAGGAACATTCTAAAAACATATGATTCACTATTTCCAAGTTCTGTTCACATAGAGCACATTTGTTGACTATATGAAAACCTCGTTTAACAAGGTTATCCACAGTAAGAATCCTATTTATCACCATAAGCTAGCTGAGAACATTTATTTTTGGAGTTATAATCTTATTCCAAATTGTTCCCGATAAAATATCTTCCTCTCTAGTTTCCTCTTCAAAGAAATACGTATAGGTAGATTTAACTAATAAGTTTCCATTGTGTTCTCTTTACCACACAATCCAATCTTGTTCCTTATTGTTAGAAGACAAATAGTTTTTTTATAAAATCATTTATATTAGCCATATGTGTTTTTAATTCCTTCCTATCCAATTCTAGGTGTTTCCAGACTTGAAAGCTTTCTTGAGGTTCCATAGAATTGTTTATTTTCCCTCCATATTTGTCTTCTAATAGTTTCAATATTTGGGGGAATTTGTCTTTGAGGATAAAGTTTCCATCCCATTTATCCATCTAGAAAAATATTTGATTTCCTTTCCCTATTCTCCATCTGCTTCCCTTAGCAACAAGGTCCTTAGCCCAATTAAAAGCTTTTAGAACACTTGATCCATTGAAAGACACTGGTTTGAAGATCCACAGTTTATCGTTTTCCTCCATCCAATATTGTTCCCTAAGAATTATTATCCACACCCCACTGTCTTTTATTAGTCTCCAACTAATTTTTTCCAAGACATATTTTTTCATTTTATTCCAGTCTCTAAGGCAAAGTCCCACTATTTTTTTTCAGTTTATAGACTCTATTCCAAGCCACCAATGGGATTATTTCTTTGCTTTCTGTACCACTCCATAGAATTTTTTTTGGATCTTTTCCATTTTTTCCACTATTATCCTATGAAGTTGATAGAGAGACATAGCATACACCAGGAGACTTTGGAGAGAACTCTTGAGAAGGGTGATTTTCCTGGTCTGAGAGAGCAGATTGGATTTCCACCCCGCGAGCTTCTTATCGAATATTTATATAAGAAATTTCCATTGCATATAAGAAGGTATTTTATCCCCAAGGGGGATACCTAAATATAAGGTTGGAAAGGGTTTATAGATAAGATGTAAAATCCTAGCAATCTTCTTATATCTTCTCTCTAAAGAGTTGAGAAAAAAAAGAGAACTTTTGCTATAGTTCACCAAATGATCCTATACCTCCATGTAATCATCCAAGAGGGATTTAATTTTTTTTTCTTCAGGAACAAACGGTTCACCCACCATAATAGTTTCATCAAAAAAATACTAGTGAGACACCTTCTCCATATCCCTCGTCGGAGATAACCCTTTGATGAAGCCTTTGCTAGTTTCAACATTTAGTCTTGTGCTGAGAGATTTAGCCAAAATAATGAAGAGAAAAGGGGAAAGGGGGTACCCTTTCCTTAGTCCTTGGGAACTAGGAAAGAAACCATAGGGGGACCCATTCATAAGAATAGAGAACCAGACATTAGAAATACAATATTTTACCAAACTTCTAAAGGAATCATTAAAGCCAAACCGGTCAAGAATTTTGTGAAGAAAAATCCATGAGAGCCTGTCATACACTTTAGCCATATCCAATTTTAGAAACATAGCATCCTTCTTGTCGAGTTTTTCTGAATGAATTGTATCTTTGATAGTAATTATCCCATATTAGATTTGGCATCCAAGGATAAAACCACCTTGTTGTTCAGAAATGATATCCAGGAGGATCAGTTAAAGACGAAGAGCCAAGAGTTTCATGCAAATTTTATATGTAGTATTGCACATGCTTATAGGTCTGAAATCCTTCAATTCCATAACATTTCCAAATTTCAGAACCAGGGCCAGGAAAGTACAATTCATATCATTTAGCATATTTTTATGATTGAAAAATTATTTCACGACATTATAAACATCCCTTTTTATGATATCCCAGAAATGCTGAAAGAAAAAAAGCTTGAAACCCATCCATACTAGGGGCCTTATCAGGAATTGGATTTTTTATCATGAACTCCACATCCTCCAAAGAAGGGATAGTAGAAAGAAGACAATCGTCTTACTCTAAAACTAAGGATAGAATGCAGTTTAGAAAATCTTGCTCTTTGACTAGATTGAGAACACTATGATTCATGAGATAATTTTTAAAGAAAGAAAGAACTTCTTTATTGATTTATACTTGATCTTCCATAAGATAAGCTTTTGCTCTCCTTAATTTATAGATTCTATTAAAAATTAATCACTTCAAGGTAGACATGTGGAAAAACCTAGTATTTTTATCCCCTTCCTTAAGCCAAGTGACATTAGATTTATGTCTCCAGAATATTTCCTCTTTACCAAGGATATTGTGGTATTCTGACAGAAGAGATTTTTCCTTTCCATAGTCTACAAAATCTAGGTCACTATCTCCCCTTCAATTTTCCTTTGGACATTTAGCAGGTCAGAATGTCACCATTTTCTTCTGAAAATAATTTCCAAATATTTTCTTGTTCCATATTTTAGATTCTTTTTAACATTCTGAAGTTTTTTAGTCAATCCAAACATCGCAGTTCCTTACACCTTCAACTTCCACTATTCCCTGATAAGATCTTTTAGATATTCACTATGGAGACACATATTCTCGAAGAGAAAATAATTTCTTCTTCTAGAGGGATTATTTATCAACAACAGAATCAGTTTATGATCCGACCCTATGCTAGGAAGAGAGAAAAGAGTAGTATCCTAGTTTAACCATTCTTCTGAAACTAAGACATGTTCCAATCTCACTTGAATATGATGAACACCAACTTTTCTATTGGACCAGGTATATTTACTACCTTTAAGATAAATGTCATGGAGGTAAGAATTGGAGATGGATTCATTAAAATCATCCATACCAGTTGTAAAATCCTTGGATCCACCTTTTATATCCTTGGAGATAAAGGGGTATTAAAATCACCCATCACTATCCACTCAGTACCAGTGATATGGTATTTGAAAGTTTGAATATGTTGCCATATTTTTTTCCTTTCTTTGTAATGAGTAGGAACATAGATAATGGATAAGATCCAAATCACTTGAAGAAGTGACTTATTTATACCCAGAAGAGGGAGAATCACTTTATGACATGGATGAGATAACATAGGAAGAAAAATACAAAGAAGAAGAGGCAACAATAAGTCAGTATATTAGTGAGGTATGTGAATCAAGTCATATTCCCCTTAAAGTATTTTTGTTTATAAATACTCCAAATGTAGATGAAATCATACTGGAAAGGCCTAAATATGAGGATGATGAAAAATAAATGGATGATTTTACACTAAATAAAGAAATGAAGGTGCTTAATGACTTCTTTTCTCATATGGAAAAGGAGGAAATTATTTTGGATGAGATAAATGCAAGTGAATAAGAGTTGGAAAATTTGGTACAATAATCCAAGAATGAATTTGAATAAGGAATGGTAAACCAAATTTACTCCAATATTACTCATTTGATGACTAAGATTGATATTTCATTAGGTGAAATCCTATAAATTGTGGAAAATGGATCCATAGATGCATTTGAGAAGAAGAAGGAAAATGAAATAAGTAAGATTGAATGGGGTAATGAGCATGATGATCAATTTTTCATAGTTGAAGTATATGATTTGTTGTAATATATATATTCTATTTGATAAATGAGGAAATAAATGATGAAGGTAAAGCTGAGAAAATGTTTGTTTCTTGGGTAAATAAGGATGAAAATTAGGATAAGGCAAGTATAGGTACATGTTTGAAACAAGATGAGATGATGGAGAACATAAATAAGGTAGCATGCAAGCCAGAAAGACAAGAATATGGACCATTTTTATTATTTTCAAGCAAAGAGGATGATGAAATCATGAGAGTCAGGGACTATGTAAAGAATAATGACATGGTCAAACATAAAAATAGATGTGTATTTATTATTGTTGTTTTTATTTATGCAGGTACATGTGATGGCATGTTGAAGTTAAAGAATATCAAGATGAAAGTCAAGAAGAAAAAGAGCACCTTCAAGGAAAATTCAAAGTTGGAGAAATTTTTGTGGGACCCAGGTGGTTGTAAGATAAGTAATTGCACTAGGAGTAAAAGAGAAAGGGAAAAGTAAGAAATACTAGAAGAAACTAAATGGAAGTATAATTCTCTTTTTTCTCCACTTTGGGAGTATTATGTAGGAGCATTATGGGGCAAGTGGCATCATGTTTCTAATTCTCTTTGTAGCCATGATTTTGAGATTTTTGAGCGTTTCTAATTACATAGGAAGTCTAAATAGGTCATTTCAAGAGGATGAAAAGTGTTAGAATTTTAATTGTCTTTATGTTTGTATTTCCCTCCAACTGAGATTTGAAATTATAAAGACTTGATAATGAAGAAATGGGACTATCATAGAGTAATAAGGTAATTGTAATGAATGTGAGGGAACATATAGTTATCCCAGTACATGATTATAGGTCTTAAGTTTTAGGGAATTCATTAAATGTTTTAAAATGTTATAAAATGTGTAAATATGTGAATGATGGGGTATGAAGGAGAAATGATGAGTTAGATAGGGTTATGTGTGTGATGAAACAAAAGAAAAATTTGAATGGAAAAGTAGTGGTAGAGGTCATTCCTCATTTAGAGAATGTAGAAAATGGGAGAGAGGAGTTCTAAGAAGAAGCTTATAGTTTTGTATAGCTAATATGAATAACATCCTTTTTTTTTGTAGGATTCTTATAGTGTGCTATTTCATTATGAAATCCATGTGTAGTATGATTGTGGTTGAACAGACTTATTGATTCATTGTCAATCACTTCTAGATGTTTTTAAAGGTATTTGAATAGTTTATATGGTGTAATTTATTCTAGTATCAAACCCATGTCTTGTCTATGTTTCACAATGAAAGTATTCTTAAAATGGCGAGTCTTGATAATAACCATGCTAATAAGTATTTAGGATACAATACCTTTGTAGAGAGGGAGAAACAACTATGTTAATTCTAAATTTTATAAGGTAAGCTAACTGGATATCATTTAGTATATGCATACAAGAAATTGAGATATCAACTGTGTATGACTATGATATTGTGTATCACTAAGTTTCTTAATGTGTTGATAGATAAAATTTCCATTATAAATCACGTGATGGAAATAAAGGGTTGAGATACCTCAAATATCATAAATTGAAACAATCATCATTTGCTTTGAATGTATGAAGTCATAGGACTGAGATACATATTCATAGTGGAAGTAAGGGTTGTTTCTCTCTTTTATTGACTAAATGAATCTTTCGGATAGACAAAGGTTATATACATATGAAGGTTTTTCATAGGAGAGGCTAAATAATTTCTAAAGGAGGTGGTCATCAAATAAAAATTGTGATAGTATTGTGATAAACCCTAATTTAGCAAATATATGATAGTGGTTTTCATGTGATTCTTGATAATTATTGCTTAATGACTTATCACTGTTGGAAAGGAAATTTTAAGGGGGTATCCAAAATCCTTGAAACCAAATTTTTGAACTTGAAACAAAATATTTATCATTTTTAAGCCTTTTTCGTATTTCTAGGGTTATCATTGTGAAGAGCTATGGTTTGAGATTTAGAACCTCAAATCATCAATTTACAATCTGAGAATCGATAGATAACTTGGTTGATATCTACTATAAAGTTTTCTAGAAGAATATTAATCGTATTATGGCTAAATTTTAAAATTTCCTTGACTGTTTGCTATAGATGCTCTGTTTGAGTCAAGAGGCTAGCTGGTGAGTCCATTTTGCAAACGATGTAGGTGAACGATAAAGGTTTAATTCTTGACACTTAGCATGTACAATAAATTATTAAAAGGGTTCCCAATAACACTTATATTTCACCTTGAAATCATTTGTAAAGGAAATTAGGGAGGAAAAGGGACTGTTTTAAAGCTAGTAAGAGCCTTTTATGCTTATGAAGAAAAGTTAAATTAAGAGAAAGGTACCAATAATTGGTTTATAGGATTTAGTGCACACCTCCAAAATCATAAAGAGACTTGTAAAAGTCCATTAGAAATTTTTGGCTTGGTACATATTAGTCCAATCATGTAACCACCATGAATATATACTTTAGGTATCTTAAGGGGAAGAGTTGAAGGTATTAAGGAAGAGATGTAAATTTTCTCAAATTGCAAGCATATAGATGATGATTATGCATTAATAGGATGTGAGAAGTATGGTGATGGAATATGGAATTCCAAACATGTCCAAGAGAAGTAAGTTGTGAATTTAAATAAGTTGTGAATGTTAACCAAGGAAAAGAAGAGGTCAATCAAGTTTCTTGATTTTTAGAGATAAAGATGATCATGAGGGCTTGAAATAGGGTGAGAGAGAAGGGTATATACATGAATTGAAGATTAGATAGTTCATGGAGGAATTAAAAATTAGTTACTAGGATCAAATTGATAAATAGAAAAGTTTTATAAACATGGTAGTTAGAAAATGAAGTGGTTGATTTATGATGTTGTTTTGATGATTAGATGAAATTTTGATGGTGTGTTACTTCATGTGGTATAAGAGCTAGGAGAGTGAATATAGTTTTGTGGATAAAAGTGAAATTTCAAGTGTGAATATGATATTGGAGGTACAAAGGTAAAGTAGAGGAGTGAAAGAGTTAGAAGAAAAATAAGAGAAAGGAAGCAACAAAAGTGCAGATTTGAATCCTAGGTGAGGTGTGAAGAAGATTTCCATGGTGAAAAAGACTTGGACAGAGAGAGAGAGAGAGAGAGAGAGAGAGAGAGAGAGAGAGAGAGAGAGAGAGAGAGAGAGAGAGAGAGAGAGAGAGAGAGAGAGAATAAATTTAGAGTGAAGAGAAGAAAGAGACAAAGAAGGATAAGGAATAATTAGTGCTATAGTTAGTAAGAATATTAATCCATAGTAAGAAGAGTCAAGAATAGAAAAATAAGAGAGGGAAGGCCAAGAGGAAAGAGGAAGAAAGAATGTTTGATATGTGGTTTGAGAAAGAGATGAGATAACTCAAGAAATATGTAAGCATGGTTGAGGAATGGATATTGAACATGGAAGAAGAAGAAGATGTAGATGAAGAAGAAGAGTATGAGTGGCAAGGTGAAGAAGAAGAAGAAGAAAAATAAATGAGTGAATAAGTGACCCATTTCTACTCATAAGAGGGAGAATCACTTGATGACATGGATGAGATAACAAAGGAATAATAAGACAAAGAAGAAGATGCAGTAGCAAACCAGGTAACTAGTGAGGTATGTGAATCAAGTCATGTTCCGCTTGAAGTATTTTTATTTGTAAATGCTCTAAAAGAATATGAAATCAGATTGAACGGGCCTAAATATGATGAGGATGATAAAGAAATTGATGAGTTTAAGATAAATGAATAAATGAAGGTGCTTGATGACTTTTTTACTTACATGGATAAGGACTAAATCAATTTGGAAGAGTTAAATGTAGGTAAAGAAGAGATAAAGAAACATGTACAAGAATCCATGAATATATTGTAAGAAGGAATGATAAACCAAATTGACTCTAAGCTTAATCATTTAATGACTAATATTGATATTTCATTAGGTGAACTCCATGAAATTTTGGAAAATGACTATATGGATGCATTTGAGAAGAAAGAGGAAAATGAAATAAGTAATATTGAATTGGGTAGTGAGCATGATGATCAAATTTTTATAGATGAAGTAGATGATTTATTACAAGATATTTTTTTTTTTGATAAATACTGAAAGAAATGATGAAGGTAAAGCTAATAAAATGTTTGTTTCTTGGGTAAATGAGGATACAAATGAGGATAAGATAGCTATAGGTAAATATTTGAAACAAGATGCGATGATGGAGAATACAAAGAAGGCAACATGAAAGCTAGAGAGACAAGAATATGAGACATTTTTAGTAATTATAAGAAAAGAGGATGATGAAATCATGAGAATCAAGGACTATGCAAAGAATGATGACATGGTCAAACATGAAAAAGAGATGTGTATTTGTTATTGTTGTGTTATTTATGCAAGAAAAAATGATGGTATTTTGAATTTAAAGAAGATCAATATGGAAGTCAAGAAGAAAAAGAGAACCTTCAAGGAAAATGTAAAGCTGGAGAACGTTTTTTGGGACCTATGTTGTTGTAAGATAAGTAAAGGCACTCAGAGTAGAAGAGCAAGGGAAAATAAAAATCAAGTGTTGGGACCTAGAATATCAGCTCAGTATAATAAAGCACGTGGGTGCACGAGACCTAGTTGAAAAAGGGCATGTGGGTTGAAGGCATAGAGGGAAGGATTCTGGAAGTTATTTTTAGAACACACGACACACACATGAAAGGAAAGAAAAGTTTTGGACTTAGCTATATTCGGCATCCCAGGAAGCACACAAGAAAAGCATGACCCTTGTGGATAATGTGCTAGCCTGGCAACTATGGGATCAAAAATGGAATATTATAGGCATGCGATGGAAGGTTCCAGAAGACATCATTGAAAGAATGGAGAGCTCAAGTCTGAGAAGGCATGATCCCATCAAGGACCACCTTGACACTTGGAAACTAAACTATAACTTCAGAAAGGCATGGTAGTGGTTGCTAAGGCTATAAATGCAAGAAGACGATAGAAGAAAGATGTGGGAGAAAGAAAAGTATGAAATAGAGAAAAGAGAGGTGAATCCTTGTAGAAACAGATGGAGGATTTTAAGGGTTAGGTATTAGGAGAGATCTATAAGTGATGGCACATTTAGAGGGATGGGTCTGTATTCATTTTTGTAAAGTGATGAGCATAATTTAGTTTTGATGCATGACTTGGTTTTGTATTGTTATATAAGGTTTTGTCATGACCTCAAGGGATTGTAATGTGGTTATTGAGTCTATTAATATGAATACCATGCTCTGTTATAAATAATCTATGTGTTTAGGAGTATAATACTAAGTAAATGCCCATTGGATTCCTAAAGGATGCAGTTATCACCATTCAAGAATAATCCCATGGTGTTACAAGAATAATCCTAACATGTGGTTTAACAAAGGGTATATCTATTTTGAAAACAAGGAAGAAAGGGTGATAATCCCTTTGACATATGGGAATTCAATGCCCTATACTAAGCCCTTAGGATAAGTCCTTGATAGAATCTATGTGCACTCCATTAGAGATCCTGAGATAATTCACCCCACGGAGGGAGTTATCTAGTTTGAAGATGATCAATCCTTGAGTGATACCACTAGTCTGACATGTGAAAAATGGGCACATGGGACTTATGAGTTGATAAGAAGATAGTTAAGAGGATCTATAATAAGGGTGAAAAAGGTACGCTCAGTTAAACACCTAGGAGGAAATAAGTTACCAAGTTACTCTAGAAGGGCGTACCCTAAAATTTTCTTATGGGAAATCGAAGTTCAGTGGAAGAATCAAGATGAGAGAAGAGGAATGCTTAGTTATAACCTACTCAAAACTGTAGTGCATTGGCGAGACACACATCAGGAGAACCTTCGAGAGTGGCACAAGGTAAGAATAACATTCTCGGTAAGTTTTAAAAGGAGCAATGTGCCCACAGTCATACAATACTACCATGGTAAAGAGACCACTTCATTTTATATCCAAGCATGTGAGAAGGACTAGATGGGAAGCACAAAATATTTACCACCTTGGTTATGGGTGCATAATTTGTATTCCACCTTACAAGGTTGTGCATGTGCTTGGTATGTTCATTCAGAGATGCATCATCAAACATGTAATTGGAAGAAGTTGGCGGCTCATCTCATTCAATATTTCAAGTATAGGAGTACAAAGCCATCAGTAGATAAGGCGTTGCAAGAGATAAAGCGCCTTACAATGGGAGATAGTTCTATGGAAGAGGATAGGCTATTGGAGTTACTAGTTGAGCCCTATTTGAAGACGTGCCTCAATGAAGAAGAATAAGAGGAAGTACATCTTAAGTGTGCATGCATGGAAAAAGAAAAAGGAAAAAAGGTATATGTAGTAGACAGAGAAGAAATAGAAAATTTGGATGTTAACCATTTAGAAGGTATGCGTGAGGTCATAGATAGCGCTGATGAGTGAGCACACACCTATCATGATCCTTTGAAAATGAAGAAGGTTAACATTGGAATAGAATTAGAACCAAAGAAAGCTATTATCGGGGACTATTGGTCAGAGAAAGAAGTTTCAAAGTTCACTGATCTATTACATGAGTTCCAAGATTTGTTTCCTCACAAGTACCATGAAATTAAAGGCATTCCTCAGGGGAGATGAAGATCAAGGTGAAGGAAGGTGCACACCTGATTCAAAATAGGCCTTATCAGATGAATCCAAGTTTATGCATACGGGTCAAGGAATAAATAGGAAAGATGATAGCATATGGTATCATTGAGGTAGTGGAAGAGTTAGAATAGATAAGCCCAATGTTTATCAGTATCAATAAGGATGGCAAGATAAGAATCTATGTTGACTACATGGATTTGAATGCAATTTGTTTCATCAACCCTTTTCCAAACCCCTTTACTAAATAAATTTTGGAGGGAGGAGGAAAGTGCAAAGTCTAATCTTTCACGAATGGGTTCTCAAGGTATCACTAAGTCATGATTGCAAAGAAGTACCAGAGAAATAAAATTTTCACCATTGAGTGGGGAAGTTTTTCCTACATGGCTATGCCTTTTGGATTGAAGAATGTGCCTATTGTGTTCTCGTTCAACATGGTACAAGCATTCCAAGACTTCATCCATAAATTCCTTTAAGTTTACCTGGATGATTGGATTGTATATGGATTGGTGAAAGACCATTGTGAAAATTTGAGGCTGATGTCTGAGAGATGTCAGAAATTGAGGATATCCCTCAACATTAGAAAATGTGTCTTTGCTACTCCATTTGAAACCCTGTTAGGACACATTATATGTAAATAAGGCTTACTAGTATATCCTGCCAAAGTTGTAGTTATTGTAGGATTATGGGAGCCTTCTAGTCAAAGCGTAGCACGCGGATTCCTTGGGCATATGGGGTATTATAGAAAATTCATCAAGGGTTATGTCAAGATTTCCATACCCTTGGAAGAATTACTAAAAGCACAAGAGTTTCTTCCATTAGGGAGAGGCGCATCAGAAGGAATTCTCCACTTTGAAGGATAGGCTTATCTCGATGCCCATTCTAAGTTTTTCTTTTTGGGATAAGTCTTTCCATGTGCATGTTTATGTGTTAGGGAACACTATGGGAGTAGTACTAACACATCTTGTTGAGGGAATTGTTGATCATACCTTGGGCTTTGCAAGTAGAAATTTAACACCAGTGGAACAAATTTACACAACTACTGAGCGCGAAGCATTGTCTATGATCTACGTGCTGCATAAGTTTAGGTAGTATCTATTGGAAACACCATTTATATTCTACACAGACCACATGGCATTGAAATACTTAGTCAACAAGCCCATGTTGCAAGGGCACATATGTCATTAGGTCCTATTATTTCAAGAATTAGAGTTCATAGTTGTCATAAAACCAGGAAAGATAACTTCAAGACCTGACCATTTATAAATGATTAACTCAGGGGAGGACACGTAAAACATTGAGGATAACATTCCATACATGTAACTATTCAGGTTGTGGCACACGCCCTCAAACATGGAAGATATCGAAGTGTTCTTGAAAACATGTGTGGTGGTGAAAGGGATGAAGGCTCTGAAGAGAAAGTAGTTAGCAATACACGTCGCACCTTACATGTTGATTATTGGAGACCTGTATAAGTTGGTTCGTGATGAGGTTCTATGCCGATGTGTATTAGAGCATGATCACAAGACAATTATGGAGGAATCACACGGTGGGATTACAGGAGGACACTATGCAAGAAATGCTAGTGTGCGAAAGATTTTATTAGTAGGGATTTGGTGGGAAACATCTACAAGGATTGTACTGAGTTTTACAAGGCTTGTGACCATTTGTAGTGTCTTGGAAAACCTAGAAAGAGAGATGAAATTCCCTTACAACCAATAGTTAGCACTAAACCATTTTGAAAGTGGGAAATCGAATTTGTAGGGCCAATTTCACCAGCAGTGTGAAGGACTAATTCACAGTATATCATCACTTGCACTCATTACTTGACATGGTAGGAAGAGGTAGCGCCTATAAAGGATTACACCACAGTGACAGTTGCTAAATTTTTATGGGAGAACATAATCAACAGTTATGGTTTTCCTTTAAGTTTAACAAGTGATAGGGGTACACACTTTCTCAATGAAATAGCTAAGATTCTATTAGAAGAATTTATGGTGGGCCATCATAAGACTACCCCTATCCCCCTTAAGAAAATGGAACTACCGAGGCATTCAACAAGATACTAAGTCACACATTGACTAAGATTTTTGATGTTGGAAGACATGATTAGGATGAAAAAGTATAATCCATTCTATGGGCATACAGAACAACCTACAAAATGTTGAAGAAGGACACACCATTTCAATTGGTGTTTTGCATGAAGGTTTCTTTTCCATTTGAATTCATGTTACCATCACTGTGTATAGTGCACATAGGAGGGTTAGCTAATGAACAAGCACTGGAAGAAAGAATTGATAAGTTGATGCAGTTAAATGAAAGGTGATCACTTTCTATATGGAGTCAAAATATATAAAAAACAAGAAAACATTCATGGCATGATCATCATATCAAGAACAAGAGGTTTGAGGCTAGGTAGATGGTGTTGTTGTATGATTCCAACTATCTGCGCCATCCTTGGAAGTTTAAAGTCTATTGGTTAGGACCTCACATCATCTCATACATTCTTTATTCAGGATATTTCCAGTTACAAGTGTTTGATGGGATGAGGTTACCAAGTCATTTCAATAGGATTAGACTGAAGCCCTACTATAAATAAGTCTTCTTGGTGTTTATAATAATGCAATATTGCCAATTAGCTTAGAATTTTCCTTTAGGATTTTCTTTTCTTATGTTTCCATTTCTCGTTGCTTGTTCCTTTCTTTTTGTTTTGTTTTACACCTTGTGCATTGGTAACCACATTATTTTCCCAAGTTTCTTTATGTGTAGAGGATCGTGCATTTTTTTTAGTGTGGGGTGGAGTAATGAAAAGTATAAGCCTATAATACAAGTTGAGTGGCCCAGTAGAAGGAAGCACGTAAGGTGGAGGAAATGTGTGAGGAAATGGTGGATATTGGATTATAGTGTCAAAAATAATGTAATAGATACCATGTATAAAGGATGATGAGCACAGGTACAACATGAGTTAGACCTATCTAATCCCCCTTTCTCGACCCCCTTTTGGTTGTATTCCTCTTATAAACTAATTAAGCAGGATAATATAGCCTCTTATTGGATAAGTCCTCTTCCATTTCCTTTCCAAGATACTTCTATTAGCCTCCTAGACTATCAATCCATTCCATTGGATTGATTAGACCTCTTAGAACCCTCTCAAAATCATAATTAGTCCCTAAACATGGTTAACTAGTCTTAAACCATGGTCAATCTCTTCTAAACCTAGTCAAATATTACTTTGACTTGTTAAAGTTGCTTTTTGGTTTTTTCTATTTGTCCCACATGCACCCAAATATCCCACTTTCCTAAATGGAAAACTATAAATCACCTACTAACCCCCTCTCATTTATAAGAACACTTCTTCCCTCTAACATAAACTATATTATTATTGCTAAGAGTAGGAGTTTTATTTCATCTTATTGAGTTATTTTCTTTATCCTTTGCAACACATCATACACCATAGAGTAAATGCAAAGAACCATTGGCCTTGAAGCCATTAATGGTGAGATCCCATTGTCTTAAGTGCAAAATGATTACTTAGATCCTCATTAGGCTCACTTATTTAGACTTTCAAGAAGAGATGGTAATTATATTTGTTAAGTTTACTTGTTTTATTTAAACTAATGCAGAAAAAGTAGGAATCCTTGTTTACTTATTAATTTATGGTCCATTGATTAGTTTTGCACAAAGCTTTGGGGTTCTTGAGTGTTCTTACCCCATTCCATAGATTTTGTAACCATTGTTTAAACACAAGTTTAATTAAAATAATTAAATTAATTAATAATGGGGATATGGTGTGCTTAGTTAATTAAAAGGGACCAAGGGGAGTGTTACCAAAATTTGGTGTCTACACACACAATTATCTAGAATAATCTTAATAGGTAAGTATATTAAGCATATATTTTAAGAAGTCTTAAAGTCTAGAACTTACCTCTCGATATGTATGTATGCTGGATGTCTTATCTAAGGACCCCTAGGGGAAAGATAATGATTACTCTTGACTCACATCAAAGGATGGTCATTACCTTTCATGTAGTTGTCCTAAAATGGTACGGTTAGAGTACAAACATATCAATAAGCAGGACTTAGATTCCATTCCAACTTAACCCCTTATACATTATAAGTTAAGTCTATTGATAATAATTAAAATTAGATTATAATGTTGACAAAAATAATTAATAACACATTCATTACTGAGGTTTTATGTTTTAAAGATCTTATTATCAATTTACAAATTTCGTCATTAAGTATCATTTAAAATTAATTATCTTATCACAAATAGGTAGTCATCCTAATCTATTGGGACCGAGAATATTAGCTAATTATAAGGAGGTGTGTGGTCATGTATGAGTTGTTTGAAGAAGGGCACACGAGGTAGAAGGTGTGCAGAGAAGGGTTATAGTAGGGTTTTATAGAACACATGGTGCACGTGCATAAGGAAAGACATGTTTTGGACTTAGCCATATTCGGTGTCCCAAGAAACACACGAGAAAATCATGACCCTTATAGCATGCGGAGTGGATAAGGTGCCAGTTTGGTGACTGTAGGATCAAAAATAGAATATTTCATGCATGCGATGGAAGGTTATAGAAGAATGTCATTGCATAGATTCAAGAGCTCAGATCAAATGAGGCATGCTCCATTGGAGGACCACTTGGATACTTGGCAACCAATCTGTGACCTTAGAAGGCATGGTGATGAAGGCATGAAAACTATATATTGAGGTGTGCGGATAGAGAAGATAGAGAGTAATTGGTAAGAACAATGGCTAAGGGTGTGAAAGGAAGAGATATTCATGGAGTCATCCTGAGAGAGAAGAGGCACTAGAAAGGAGGTAAAAATTTGCAAAAATACCATGGACAAGTATTTCATGATTGAAAAGTAAAATATTGATTTTTAAGTCAATGTGATTATCCAAAAACCATTTACAATATTTTGAAATAACTTTCACTCAATAGGGATTACATGATCCAAGTTTAAAATATAGATTAAATCAATGTTTACAAATCAAATATAAATATATGACATATCGAGCATGCATGTAACAATCTAATCTATCTCCTCAAAATACTTAATCCTTCCTAAAATATGAAAGATAAAAAATTAATAGATTTACATGGCCAGCTCAATGAACTTACATAGATATATCTCCCTTTTTAGATGTTTAACTACAAGTAACATGATTCATATTGATTGTCTTAATGTCATTAGGCTTAGTATCAACTATAAAAGTCAAAAGATTTCATTTATAATGTCTAAGGAAATAGAAAATTATCGAAACTCCCTTACATTATAACATTGTAATTTAGTTTACCATAATACTTAAATCTAAGTACTAAAAATAATTTCATAAGCCTTTCCTTTTTCATTTACATGACATTACTAACACATAACATCAAAATGATCCTACAACATCCTTAACTTAATAAAATTAAACAAGAGGATATAACAATAATAAACTGTTCAAGTTCTAAACAATCATCGTCAATTTTCATGATGAATATGCAATAGTCAAGAGTAATCTTAATTCTCAACCAAATTAAGATTCTTACTAATATTTTTAAAGTTTCAAACCATTCTATGTCAAATTTATACCCTAAAATAACTTAAAAGTTGATTGATTAACCAATAAAGATGACAAGCTATAAAATAATAACTTAATTAATGAAATAGCAATTTAACTCCATAAAATTTAAGAATGAACCAAACCTTTCTTATCAACATCATACATAAGTTGATTTACAAGAGAGAGAAATCAAGATCACATTCATACAGGCTCTAATTAAATAGTCATTATCTACTAAAATTGGAAAGAATCTGTTCAATCAAATCTAAGACAATAAACACAAACAACATTCAATATTATAATTTTGACAGAGTTCCATTTAGTGTAAATTCATGTTCTTATAACAACACAATCTTATTAATCATTGGAAAGGATAAAATTTAATCAAATCGTCATATACACTTCAAGGAATACAACATCCCTTCACCAAAAGGTGTATGTACAGTCATTCAAAATAGAATATGAGATATATAGTCAGTATTTCCTTTACATTCAGTAAAATTTCAACCATCATTTATCACATGTGGCTGGGATTTGAACCCAACTACTTATCAAACCCAGTTACTTCCTAGTCACTATTACATATGTAAATTCCCATATAAAAAACATGCACACCCAAAATTTTTTATACTGGGTATACAATATAACCATATGGGTTCAGATAAATAAAACCAAGTATTCTTCTGAGAAAAACACAAAAACTAACAAAAACTTATAAGTTGACAGGGTAAATTGACTCAATATAAGTCGAGTTGGATTCCCATCAAATTTTATATAGAGACAGTTATTTGGGTAGTTTGAGCTAAGGATCCCGTAAAAATTTAAAAAACCAGAGCTTATAGGATCCCAATATTATATGCACAGAGTGATTTATGTTAGTCATTTAATGACTTGGAAAACAAATAAATGGGTTTTGAATACCCATTAAATATTTCTCAAGAAATAATGAAAAAAACACTATGAATGACCTAGATCATTGAGTGAAGGACTTGCAAATATAAATTCCCAACAATATATTCATCACCCAAAAAAATAAAAATAGAGTTTGAAAAATAATAACAAGTTTACACAAGAAATGAAGGATGCAAATTTGAATAATACGCATTTAATATTCATTAGTCATCCTATCATTTCATAAAGAAATATCTAGATAGGGGGAAATATAGCCATACCTGTTAAACTCTGCGAAAACCTTGAAGCTCCAAGAAATATCCTCCAAATCTTCTTTCCAAAACCCAAAATAATTAATCAAATGAAAAATATGAAATAACCCAAACTCATCAATGACTATAATTTCTAAATCGTCAATTATCACCTTCCAAGAATAACTCAACAAACTAGTAGAATAAAAAATTCATGCAACAACTCGAAGGGGAGAGGGAACATCTCATCATTCATGCAAGCAAAGATTAAAAATGGAAAACTAAATTGCATAATAGATTCTATAGGAATTATCTCCATTCCTTGAGATCCATGGGATTTATTAAATGCATTTAATATTTTTAGGTTCCACATAGTGGCCTTTCCCATCTACCTAAACTTATAACTTGTAGTTAGCCTCTATTGACAACTCGATGGGTACAAGCAGTCCCGATATTAAATTTAAACAATAACTTTCATGGGTCAAGAATCGATCGAATTACTTATAAAACAAACCATGTTAAATAGAATTTGAATATAGTCAAATTGGTGTTAATTATCAACCAAGTAAAGGCTTAAATGCTTATTTCACTAAATCTAGACTTATTGTAGTCTGAGCAGCTAAACAATATAACCAATATTACTAGTTTTGGATTCCAAAATGTTAAATATTGGAATTATCTCCACTCCAAAATTGCACATATTAGATTATAATATCTCATATATTGGAATCCAGAATCACATAGATTGGAATCGAAAATAACATATATTGGGATCCAAAATCACATATTTTGGAATTTACTGTACTTCAAAATCACATATATTGGAATTTGAAAAACAAAATATTGGAATCCAAAAAATACAATATTGGAATCCCTTAATTCTCCTTTCGAAGTCCAATATATCTGATCATGAATTAAATTAATGAATATGTGAATTTTTTTTAATGATTTCATAGAAGCGAACACTGATTTAAGAAATAATGCCTAGTTTCCACTAGCCTGTATAAAATAGAAACATGTTCTATTTTATACTAGCTAGCGGCCACTAGGCTTAATGTTTGTTTTAGATAAGGATTTTATCAGTTTTAAGATGTCTTTAACATTAAAATATGTAGATTTGAATAATTAAAATGCCTTTAGCCTAGCGCCTGCTAGGCTAATGAAATTCACGAGATGTGATACACTTTCAGGTTCATTTACTATGGTGTGATTGAACCTAGGGGAAACCAAAGAATTACCAAAGATATTATGAAGAAACTAACAAAGGGTGACGATTCAGTTTAGGAGAATGTAATTGACTGTGAAACCATTCTATATATATTTTCATATTTAAATTTATATATCAAATTAACTTCATTTACTATGGTGTGATTGAACCTCAGTGCAACTAGAGAATTATTGAAGATGTTATGAATAAATTAGTTGAGGTTGATGATACAATGTAGGACAATGTAATTAACTATAAAACCATTCCATATGTATTTTCATATTTAAATTTAGATATTAAATTAACTATAAAAACATGGCATATATATTTTCATACTCATATATGGATATGGAAGTAAATAAAATTAACTGTAAAAATAACCCATATATATTTTAGTATTTAAATATAGCTATGAAATAAATTAAAATTCCTTTACTAAACGTAGAATTATAGTAAAACGTTTGAAGAATATTTTGAATTTATATTGTGACACTATTCCCAAAGATGGGCTTCAAAATTAACAATAGAAATCATATTAATGCTCTAATAAAAAAGATCCCTATAATTTTGTTTTTGATCTAATACAATCTTAAACATCTTTGACGTCCTTCAATGGTTGCAAAAAAGGCCACAAAAATCTAACAAATATTTGTCTTCTAACTTAGAATATATGTTAAATGTTTTAGCAATTTTGTAGTTCCCAACATCATTGAAATTATTTTTCTCTAAAGAGTCATCTATAAGAACTACATTTTTACAATGGTACATTACATTAAACCACCACCAAACGGAGTTAAGATTGTTGAGATATAATTTGGGATTCCCATAACCCTCATAATTGGTGCATTTGGTATCGACGCAATATTCCTCTATAAATATGAACTCGAAGCTTCTAATCTCTAAGCTAATGTTTTGAAGGAATGAAGGCATCATGTCATCAACGTTTGAATTTCTCATCGATGTCCATAGTGCTATTTTGAAATATTTTTTTAGTGTTGCAAGAACTATTTCACATTAGGTCTAAGAAAATAATTTTTTGTTTTTAGCTCGATGCCACCATATTTTTTTAACTATTTGTATGCCAAATCAGCCTTGTGGAGGGTGTGTGCCAAAACACCGTTTATATAAAATATGATCAGTTTCATGTTGCATGTGTTCTTATATGCAAATAAAAAATACAAAATTAATCTGGTTGAGGGCGGTGAATCAATCAAAAAATAAAAAATAATTCCCTCTCAATATTGTTATATAAAAAATCAAATGGTTGTAGGTGGTGAAGAAGGGAAAAAATATAAGGGCGTTCCTCATTTCTTATTGTACAAGGATTTTTTTTGCAGAATTTGTTTGAATCAAATGTAATATTTTAGTGCAATGAGTCTTTACATACCTTATTATAGTTATTTCATTACATTTAAAAGTGGTATAAGTTTTCTCATATGGAAGTAAAAATAGTATTTAAGCATGCTACAAATTAATTGAGGAATACATATTTGATTAATAAAAAAAATCAAAGATTTGTTACAATAAAGTTTCTCTATTAATTCGCATTCACAAATATATACACTCATACTCTAAACTTATAATAAGGGAAAATATAAATACTCCCAGCTTATATTCGTACAATCTCAACATACAAAATAGTTAAGTAGAACCATCATCAAAACATGTGAATGTATTTTATTTACAATGTTAAGCAACATCATCATAATAACATTTTTAAATGATTATTATTTATTTAGAATTTTCTCGCTCCAAATATTTGATTCTCTTTACCACATTAAATCCCATAGACACTATTAGTGATAAGTATTTATACAAATTGGTCATTAACCACATATCTTTCAAAAACAAATCTCCACTACTTGTCATCCCAACCATAAAATTTTCTGGAGGGTTTCCCTTTACACCTAATGTAATAAAAAATGTGTCTTTAGAAATGTAGGGAGCATCATTTATACTCAAAACCTTTTCTAGATATTTTATAGTAATTACATCAACTATATTGCAATGTTATTTTCCCCAGGTGAGTACTGGATTCAATTCAGTTGATAATTTTTTATTGAAGGAATTTTTCAACTTTTCAACATCAGCAGAAGTGATTGTTTCAGACTAGAATCCAATTTAAAATTTTGTTGACAATGAATTTGTAACACCTATGATAAACTGTTAACTTCTCCTCTTTTCAATGCAAGCATTGACATGTGATTTGTCCTAAGAAGGTGTATTCTTTTGACTGTTGAAATCATGTTTGCCATGGATAAATTATTTCTATTCTTGGATTCAATTACTGTAATAATGTTTCTTGGAAGGAATCCATTTTGTTTGAGGTTGTAAATTGATAAAGTTTTTTGCAAATTTATCTCTGTATAATAATGAGACCTTGGATCAATTCCATTGATCCAAGGTATGTTTTAATTCTTCTTACCTTATCTGTATGGAAAAATGACATTTAGAGGTTGAAGGAAATAAAATACTGATCCTTTTTAGGATTACAATTTCATTTACCTTTTTGGAAATTCATGTTGTGCTTTCTGCTGTAAGTCGTGTGCTCAGATCTTCTTGTCAACTTCTCCCAAATGTTGAATGGCGTAAGTTGGAAAGAGGCCTACTTCAGGACTATTGAGGGTAAAGCCTAAGTCCTAGATCTAAAGATCTATCCTAACGGGATTCTAACCTAAGGTAAACTAGATCTACCGTATATCTATGCCTACTCTAATCTTGTTCATCCTAACCTAATTTGCATGTTTTCTAAGTTAGGGATTTGGTAACAACCTAAGGTGATGATAGGTATATTTCTGTAACGACCCAAAAATTTCACACACGCTAACAACACAGTAAAAAGTATAATAATTTTTTTTTTGACTTGATTGACACATAACATGACACAAAATGCCACCACCAAGGTTACAACTAACTCTATGAACAACTCGATACAAGGATGAACACAAAGGTAACATGGAAATGTTCACACCCATCAAGGGTAAATCACTTTTATTTTGACAAGACAACATAGGAAACCACCACATAACACACTTACAGTTAGGGAAAGCCACAGTGAGAAATTATTGATGGTTATTTATTTTGATAAAACATCCTACAATCCTTAACTTAAGTTTTCCAGGACTAAGGATATGATTTGTACAATTCCTCTTACAACGCTAAGTTTCTTTCTTTTACTCTAAAGAGGATTTTGCTTTAAGTATTATCTATTATGAACTTTATTTGTTTAATTTGTTTATTTAGTAAAAAGGGGGATATTTATTTCCACAAGGCCATCTATTCACACTTACGCTACTAGAACTCGTTCATACCCTTATGACAACCTGGGTTCGCGTTCAACACACTTAAGAGAAGAAATACAAAGCACCTTGGAGAAAGTTAGGAAGAAGGTCAATTCAAATTCATCTTTAAGACCTCATTAGTTATTACCAGACTTTAATTGAGGCTTAAGAATTTATCCAGAATTATCAAAGATTTTACTTAGGCTTCACTGAATGAGTATTACAAAAGAAAACAATTTACCTTCCAAATGGCAGAAAGATAGATTGTGTGATTTCTAAATTATTTTCTCCTACTTATTAAATCTAATTATCTTACAGAACTAACCAATTATTTTCCCTTAAGTTCGTGTTAGAATTCACCATAAAAAGGATAGTGTTCACTAGTTTCGCTAGGGATAACAAGAATATATATATTTTTTTTTTTTTTAGTTTACAAATGATAGTTTCATCTTAGATCACTTACGGAATTACCTGTTCTCCATTAGGTCACCACTACATTAATTTATTTTCATATAAATTTTAGTTTAACTTCTATAAGGATTAACCAACCCATTTTACTTTACTTATAGCACATTATTACTAAGTCATAGCAAGATTTAACTCAACATTTATTCTCAAGGGTAAAGTTTAACAATTCTCATTTACGAAAATAACACCAGGTTACATCAATTCTTTCCAGCACAATACACAACCAAAAAGGGACATACCAACTCTAAGGAACCATGCATAGGGAACAAGAGAGTAATAACATTGACCAAGGAATGCTAAACTATTATTAGAATACCGATAATCCATTAAGGTCTCTCAAAAAAGAGGTAAAGAAATTTTCTTATATTTTCCATGATAGTAAAACAATCCAAGGTTTCGAAAGTTAAGATGACAAAAAACCACAATTACATTATACAAAGACACTAACCCTCTTCTAAAATTTCCACTCGATCTTATGAATAGTTGAACAACATAAAAAGGATTTGAGCAAAAGAACTTCTCAATAGAGGTTGAATGCAAAAATATACAAGTATATCCCTCATCTACTTGCATAAGCCATCTACAACATTTTTTTTCACAAGAGTCAGTTCACGAGAACTGAGCAAGATAAGGCTACACAAAGCCACCATAACTATTATCTAACAATACCATGAAAGGAAAACTTTATTACAAGAATTGGGTTAAATATCTCAACACTAAAAAAAAACCTCAATTTACAATACAGTCTCAACCATGTCAATCAAAGAATAAAGACCTTGTACTTTAGTTATGAACAAAAGCAATGAATTTATAAAAATCGAAAAAGAAGGGTCCTTGGCCCTATATGAAGAAATAAACAATCTATAAGAAACAAGATTCCCATCAAAAAATTAAATAATTACAAGATTGGAGTTTGATATACATGCCATCCATCTAGAATTATCAAAAGATACCAAGAGCATAGGCTTTAATGTTATATTTCTAAAAGATAAAATTGATCAGCCCAACGAGGAAATCACGGTGTTCAAGGATCAACATCAAAATCCAAGCATGCTAAAATTTTCTACCCTATAATCACTTAGAGTAAAAGAGTGGAATTAAATACACAGACACGACACAACCTATGTTTCAAAGTGAAGACAAAGTATATTAGACTCGACCCTTAACTCCCAAAGATTCCCCAATCATTCAAGAAGGGTCAATACCCTTATAGGCCAGTAACAACACGTGAGAGAAGAAGGGGGTTTCGTCAAACAAGAGTATACAAAACATCATCCAAATTTATATCTCTAAGGATTTACAAACCTCCACAATAATTCTAAAATCCAGTTAAGGTAAAAGAAATTATCTCTTTTCCATATCAATAATAATTTAAGGCAACCCTTGATAACACAACCAACCGTCACACATAGATACAAACATAAATTACTAAGTGTCATTAACAAAACAAAACCCTCCGCTATGAATCCATAAGACTATCAAATGCAAGATGAGTTTTCCCGAAGATTAATAACGTTTAAGGAAATTTCCATCACAAAATATTAAGATAATTATGTCCATAGAAACCAACCAATATTAATTAATAGCATTAAAATTATAAAAGAGAAAGAATGCAAGTTAGGAAAATAGAAAAAAAATGCCATCAAAATAATTCTGAGAGGGGTATTATACCAAAACTATTCTAGTGTTAATGGGGTACTAGATTTGAACGATTGAAACCTCGAGCTTAGTTGATCCGAAAAGCTAGTTATGGTTCAAGTTGATAGGGATGGTCAAGGTACTTCCTGAGGATGGCCTTAAAAGCCTAGGAACAAGATGAAAGATAATACGGGAGTCTACACATGTGAGATTTGAAATGCATTGCACACAAAAATTTTCATTCTAAAAATTTTATTACTGAAACTCCAACCCAGATAGCCCAAGCGTTGATCACTCCAATTCTACAACCTATCTTTCGCAATGTCAAGAAGATTATCGAAGGGGTTTGAGGAAGAGATTTAACAACATTCGATGAATACAGAGAAAAAGAAAACAAACTCAAATGATAGGAAGGAGCTGCATAGTTATCGCAAACTTACTTTATTGACAATGAAAATACTAGCTAGGACAACATAATAACTTGAAACTCAATCGTAGAGAAGAAGATATACAAAAACGAAAAGATGAAGGTCGATCAATCGAGCAAGGAAAACATAACACCCAGAGACGATGACACATGCATGCTTTCTACTAACACATTGATAGCGATAAAAGCAAAAACAAGAATAGAACAAGTAGAAAATAGAGGTCTCCTATTAAGGCATCCAACTGACAAATCAATACAAGGAAAAGGTGGTTTGATTTCATGATATATAAAAAAATAGCAACAGTAGCAAGTGTAGAGTTATCTTTCCTACTCCTCTAGCTTCGATGAGGCATCCAAACTCCCCAAGGTCCAGCAACAACAACCCTCTAGTTGAATCTTCATCTGTAGCATGTAAGGCACCAACATTCCTCTCAATCCCGAACTCCATTGGACACCTCTTCTTACAATCTGATTTATCATCTCCAAAGAAAAAGGAAATCTCCCTAGCAGATGATTCGCATAAATCAGAACCATGGGTGCATTTTTTTTCTGAATCTAACCCGCATAATGCTCTAATGCTTTGAGGGTGTGAAATATTTTTTGTCCTTACATCTGTGGCACCAATCAATGCAAGCCATTGAGCAACAACATCCTCTTTCTCCAGTATCATTGCGAGAACCAAACCGCTGGTCATAAATTTCATAAGACTGTGAAAGAAGTATCTTTGAGAATGTTCTGCATAGAAATTTCTTGCAACAGCTTGGTCAAGCTGGAGAACTTTGCGTGTTCACTATGAAAAATCTCTTTACAAGCTAATATAATCTTTTTGATTTCTTCATATGTGATTTCCCATCATCCCATCTGGCTTCACTATTGCCAAGGTTCTCTGTCTTTCTGCAAAGGAAGATGATCTGCAACCCACCGAACCACACAAGGCTCCACACCCAGAAATCTCCACGCGGCCAGCAGAAAAAAAGGCGTCCAAAGGTTCTACGCACTCAACAATCATCCATGCAATGAAGGTAATGCTGTAATAAACCCACAAATGTGAGCTTCCACGAAGGCGTGTGACCCACAAGATGTTAAGCATGTAGATCCCAAAACATGGCTAGCAAGCCATTACAAATCATGAAGCCCAAAAGCATGCAATACCCAATAAGAGTTCAACCACGCTTCCCCAGATCCCATGTAAAATCCAACACGTTTTCCCATTTCAGGAAGGTGTAGAAATGACAGGTTGTTAATTCATCATGCGGCCATTTTCAAAACTTATGTGAAATCCTTCAGAATGTACACCAGGTTGGCCATTAATAATCAACAGAGAGTGGTAGGCTGGTGGTCAAATTCACCACTAACTTGATAATTATGTAACTTGGCATACATGGACCAGTTTTCTAACAAGGGGAAAAGAAGAAATTTCGGTTGAAGGCATTTATCCAAACATTTACAAAGCATACAAGGGCACCTAGACGGCCAAGGATAAAAACTTTGAACCTTAAACAAGAACTCTATGTCCTTGATGATGGCGCCACCCACGAACAAGATTCCCTTACATGAATCGAGGCTCGATCTATGAAGTGACCAATCCAAAACAATAAAATCAGCTTATCAAAAATTAACAACAAGGTTCATAACAAATCGATGATCAAATAACGAGGTTATCGTCGATCGATAAATAAAATAATAATAATAATAATAATTACTATTTATTATTACCACTTATTAATACTTATTAATCATATTAACAAGAACCAACTTATGAGTTTGATAAATCGAGCACACATTTTTCCTTTAATAGGAGGAAAACGTAATGGACGAGGTGGGGCCAACCACATAAAAACATCAACACAACACGAGAAGACATGGCAAAGTGGGAGAATTCCAATCGTTCTCTGTGACAAGGGCAAAGCCAAAAAAATATCAACAGGAGCACCACAACGTTAAATTCTTAGCAACACGGTCATTGGTGAATGGGGCATTACATTCTCCTCCACTTAAGAAAGCATTGTCCTCGATGCGACAAAGCACAGACGAAAAGGATTGATAAGTAACAAAGAACGGAAAATGGAAAAAGTGCACTCTATGGTTAAAAATTCAGTTGATTAAAACACGGTCATGAAGGGGCCTTAGGAACATTTGGTATAAATTTTAACTTTCGAGGTTCTGTGAAGATTGGTAGTTCCCTCTTATTCATTATCACATTAGTCTCTTTCCATTATCATTACTTCTAGTTTCAATTCTTCAAAATTTTATTGTTGTAGAGTTTTTTTTTATTTAGTTTATTCCTTATTGTAGGTGCCCAACATGAACTGCCAACACAACACCCCACCGGGTTCAGACAAGACACTGCAGATTCACAAACACATAAGTATATACTTCATGATTGTATTACACCACAAAAGATTACTCAAATATGAAAGGAAATAGGCACGGTCCACCTAACATAGTACTTGTCACACAACCATGAATGAAAAATAGAATACTTGAACAAAGTGTATTACGACAACCTGACATTTCCTCAATTCCACAGATAAAAAAAAATTCACATAACTCCGAACAAAATCTACAGGTACATAGTGTACACCAGGGAGCTACAACCATAACCAACCCTCATGGGCACACACACATCATAACACTACCCCCACCCCCAAAACACTACCAACAACACCATATACCACCCGAAGCATCAGAAAATAACCACCTACTCCCAAGTATTACAAAGCAACTCCATATAACTCCCAAAGAGAAAGAAACATAGTGCCAAAACCAAGCCGGGTCACTCAACCATAGAGCCCCATCAAGAATATCAGGTCACTCAACAATAGAGTGCCATAAATAATATCAGGTCACTCAACCATAGAGTGCCCATCTCATTCAGGTCACTCAACTTTTAGAGGATCTCCTTTCTCCTTTTAATGAGCCCTGGGTCACCCTAGAGCTCCATCACCCCCAACCCAAGTGGACATAATAACTCGTGGTTCAACAACCCGCTAGTTATCTGTAACTCCTCAGGGCGTACCCCCATACAACGAAGTGGGTCCATAGGTCCAACCATTCCATGGTGCATCCCATGACCCTATTCCACAGATCATGACAATAGAACCAACATAGCAATCCGATCAAAATGCCAAGTGGTAAGGTACAAGCCTTGGGCAAGGCGATAAAATCTTAAAATTTAAAAGAAGATTCAAAACCAAGGAAAACAAATGACCCAATTGCCATAGTTAGTGCAAAATCCGCATGTTAGTACCAAAAACCAAGGAAATGCCCAAAATGTAAAACATGGCAATCAAGAAAACTACTGGTCCTTGCAAAAGTAAAGTAAAAGGTTCAATTTACAAATAAAATACAATTATATGAATAGCACATTACGATGACTACGTGGCTTTATCTAGCCACCAAGGGGGGGTACTCAATGAGTTGCTGGCACTCAGAACCTTGAGCCTTAGCTCGTAAAATAACATATCAATAATACAACTATCATCATCTCAATCTGAATCATCTTGCCACCACTTCAACAAGGCTCAACATAGTGAAAATCACATAGGTTGAATCCATACAACAACCATATCGGGAGAGATAAAAGAGTACAGGTCACCATCTACTGAGCCTAAGGTTTCCATGAAACACAATATGCATGACACCCACTGAGAAAGTGCCACCCATACCAAACAAACGAAAGTGGGTTTTTAGTCTATGTAAGGCTCCACTTCCTATCTCGTACTTGGTGCGAGTGACTGGTCAACAGTACACATTTTCTCACTCCAAATGTACACAGTTTACCGATTTCCCTCAGGGTCAGTTAGCATAAGGCTGGAAACATAACATGTAACTACATCACTAATACAATGGTGGTTCACACACATTAATAATAACACCTTCGCAAGATACATATATAGGTTAGGTCACAATCATATATTCACTGGGTGCAATACATCACTCTACCACATTCTGCATCTAAAGTGCAATCACTATACAATAGTGTTCATATGCTCACTGTATGCCCCTATATCACAACATGAATCATTAAATATTACACAAATCATACATACAATGAACATGATAAGTAACATCACAACATAACATTAATTTCTATATAACAAGGTGATACACACATTTCTTCATAACATGGTAAAAACATCATGATACAACTCATTTCATTTTACATCAATCTAGTCATACAACACATTGATACACCTACATATCACAATATGCCACAATGCTTCAACACTCCATCATCCACATTAGAATTTTTTTCACACATCATAAGCAGTATTTCACACGTGAACTCTTCATATAATCCACAAGAAGGAGAGAGAATACTCCCATCTCCAACACATCAGCCTGATAAACAATACGCACTAAGTGACATACACATCATGTGCATTCACAATATCATAATTATGACATGGATCACATCATGCTTAAAGAACATTACTCTTCCAATATCAACCACCATCATGCAACACCATCATCACTCCAATATGGCCCAAAGGTTTGAGAGCATGAACCTTCACTCTGATACCAAATGTAATGACTCAAAAATTTCACACACGCTAACAACATAGTAAAAAAGAAGATAATTTTTTTTTTTGACTTGATTGACACATAACACGACACAACATGCCACCACCAAGGTTACAACTAACTCTATGAACAACTCGATACAAGGATGACCAAAAAGGTAACACAGAAATGTTCACACCCATCAAGGGTAAATCACTTTTCTTTTGACAAGGCAACATAGGAAACCACCACATAACACACTTACAATTAGGGCAAGCCACAGTGAGAAATTATTGAGGGTTATTTATTTTGATAAAACATCCTTCAATCCTTAACTTAAGTTTTTCCAGGACTTAGGGTATGATTTGTATAATTCCTCTTACAACGCTAAGTTTCTTTCTTTTACTCTAAAGAGGATTTTGCTTTAAGTCTTCTCTATTATGACCTTTATTTGTTTAATTCATTTATTTAGTAAAAAGGGGGATATTTATTTCCACAAGGCCATCTATTCAAACTTACGCTACTAGAACTCATTCATACCCTTATGACAACCTGGGTTTGCGTTTCAACACACTTAAGAGAAGAAATACAAAGAACCTTGGAGAAAGTTAGGAAGAAGGTATATTTGAATTCATCTTTAAGACCTCATTAGTTATTACCAGACTTTAATTGAGGCTTAAGAATTTATCCAGAATTATCAAAGATTTTACTTAGGCTTCACTGAATGAGTATTACAAAAGAAAACAATTTACCTTCCAAATGGCAGAGAGATAGATTGCGTGATTTCTAAATTGTTTTTCTCCTACTTATTAAATCTTACTATCTTACAGAACTAACCATTATTTTCCCTTAAGCTCATGTAAGAATTCACCATAAAAAGGATAGTGTTCACTAGTTTTGCAAGGGATAGCATAGTTATATATATATATATATATATATATATATATTTACTTTACAAATGATAGTTTCATCTTAGATCACTTACGGAATTACCTGTTCTCCATTAGGTCACCACTACATTAATTTATTTTCATATAAATTTTAGTTTAACTTCTATAAGGATTAACCAACCCATTTTACTTTACTTATAGCACATTATTACTAAGTCATAGCAAGATTTAACTCAACATTTATTCTCAAGGGTAAAGTTTAACAATTCTCATTTACGAAAACAACACCAGGTTACATCAATTCTTTCCAGCACAATACACAACCCCAAAGGGACATACCAACTCTAAGGAACCATGCATAGGGAACAAGAGAGTAATAACATTGACCAAGGAATGCTAAACTATTATTAGAATACCGATAATCCATTAAGGTCTCTCAACAAAGCGGTAAACCAATTTTCTTATATTTTCCATGATAGTAAAACAATCCAAGGTTTCCAAAGTTAAGATGACAAAAAACCACAATTACATTATACTAAGACACTAACCCTCTTCTAAAATTTCCACTGGACCTTATGAATAGTTTAACAACATAAAAAGGATCTGAGAAAAAGAACTTTTCAACAGAGGTTGATATCAAAAATACATAATACAAGGGATTATTAGCAATATCCCTCATCTACTCTAAAATAATAATTTTTGTAAAAAATGGACAAGATTATCTATATTAAACACTCATCTGCAACAAATTTTCCACAAGATTTTTTTCATGCCACTTCTTGGGATGGATTTTATTTTGTATTTTTTTGAGAACTGAGAAAACATAAAGATAAGGCCATAACTTCATCAAAAAATATTAAACAAAGCCACCATAACTATTATCTAACAATACCATGAAAGGAAAACTTTTTATTACAAGCTAAATTGGGTTAATTCTCTCAACACTAAAAAAAAACCTCAATTTAAAATACAGTCTCAACCATGTCAATCAAAGAAGAAAGACCTTGTACTTTAGTTATGAACAAAAGCAATGAAAGTATAACAATCAAACGAGAAGGGTCCTTGGCCCTATATGAAGAAATAAACAATCTATAAGAAACAAGATTCCCATCAAACAATTAAATAATTACAAGATTGGAGTTTGATGTACATGTCATCCATCTAGAATTAGCAAAAGATACCAAGAGCATAGGCTTTAATGTTATATTTCTAAAAGATAAAATTGATCAACCCAAGGAGGAAATCACGGTGTTCAAGGATCAACATGAAAAGCCAAGCATGCTAAAATTTTCAACCCTATAATCACTTAGAGTAAAAGAGTGGAATTAAATACAGGGACATGACACAACCTAAGTTTTGAAGCGAAGGAAAAGTATATTAGACTCGACCCTTAACTCCCAAAGATTCCCCAATCATTCAAGAAGGGTCAATACCCTTATAGGCCAGTAACAACACGCGAGAGAAGAAGGGGGGTTCCAAAAAACAAGAGTATACAAACATCATCCAAATTTATATCTATAAGGATTTACAAACCTCCACAATAATTCTAAAATTCGGTTAAGGTAAAAGAAATTATCTCTTTTCCGTATCAACAATAATTTAAGGCAACCCTTGATAACACAACCAACCATCACACATAGATACAAACATAAATTACTAAGTGTCATTAACAAAACAAAACCCTCTGCTATGAATCCATAAGACTATCAAATGCAAGATGAGTTTTCCATAAGATTAATAACGTTTAAGGAAATTTCCATCACAAAATATTAAGGTAATTACGTGCATAGAAACAGACCAATATTAATTTAATAGCATTAAAATTATAAAAGAGAAAGAA
Organism: Taxus chinensis; assembly: GCA_019776745.2. Classification (NCBI taxonomy): domain Eukaryota; kingdom Viridiplantae; phylum Streptophyta; class Pinopsida; order Cupressales; family Taxaceae; genus Taxus; species Taxus chinensis. The sequence goes on from CM034146.1 coordinate 336,171,704, forward strand.
TGCAAGTGAGGAAAACAGAAAAAACAACATCAACAATAATTCTGAGAAGGGGATTAGAACAAAAATATTCTAGTGTTAACAGGGTACTGGATTCACACGATTGAAACCTCGAGCTTAGCTGATCCAAAAAGCTAGTTACGGTTCAATTTGATAGGGATGGTTAAGGTACTTCCTGAGGATGGCCTTAAAATCCTAGGAACAAGATGAAAGATAATATGGGAGTCTACACATGCGAGCTCTAAAACGCATTGCACACAAATTTTTCATTCTAAAAGTTTTATTACCGAAACTCCAACCTGGATAGCCCAAGCGTTGATCACTCCAATTCTAGAACCTGTCTTTCTCGATGTCAAGAATATTATCGAAGGGGTTTGAGGAATAGATTTAACAACATTCAATGAATACAGAGAAAAAGAAAACAAACTCAAATGATAGGAATGAGCTGCATAGTTATCGTAAACTTTAACAGAAATGAAAATACTAGCTGGGACAACATAATAACTTGAAACTCAATCGTAGAGAAGAAGATATACAAAAATGAAAAGATGAAGGTTGATCACTCAAGAAAGGAAACATAACACCCAGAGATGATGAAACATGCATGCTTTTTACTAACACACTGATAGCGATAAAAGCAAAAACAAGAATAGAACAAGCAGAAAGGAGATGTCTCCTAGTAAGGTGTCCAACTGACAAATCAATACAAGGAAAAGGTGGTTTGATTTCATGATATATATAAAAAAATAGCAACAATAGCAAGTTTAGAGTTATCTTTCCTATTCCTCCAGCTTCGACGAGGCATCCAAACTCCCCAAGGTCCAGCAACAACAACCCTCTAGTGGAATCTTTATCCGCAACATGTAAGGTGCAAACATTCCTCTCAATCCTGAACTCCACTGGACACCTCTTCTTACAATCTAATTTATCATCTCCAAAGAAAAAGGAAATCTCCCTAGCAGCTGATTCGCATGAATCAGAACCATGGGTGCAATTGTTTTCTGAATCTAACCCACATAATGCTCTAATGCTTTGAGGGTGTGAAATCATAATAGTTTGTTCCATCCTTGCATGAACTTGTGGGGCCAATCAATGCACGCCATTGAGAAAGGAACATCCTAGTTTCTCCAGTATTCATTGCAAGAACTAGACCGCTAGTCATAAATTTCATAAGATTTTTTTTTGCTTGTGAAAGAAGTATCTTTGAGAATGTTCTACATAGAAATTTCTAACAGAAAATTGGTCAAGTTGGAGAAGTTTGCATGTCACTATGAAAAATCCCTTTGCTAATATAATCTTGTTGATTTCTTCACTGTGATTTCCCATCATCCCACCTGGCTTCACTATTGCCAAGGTTCTCTATATTTCTGCAAAGCAAGATGATCTGCAACCCACTGAACCACACAAGGCTCCACACCCAGAAATCTCCACGCGACCAGTAGAAAAAAAGGCGTCCAAAGGTTCTGCGCACTCAGCAATCGTCCATGCAGCAAAGGTAATGCTTTAATAAACCCACAAATGTGAGCTTCCATGAAGGCGCACGACCCACAAGATGTTAAGCATGCAGATCCCAAAATGTGGCTAGTAAGCCATTACAAATCACGAAGCCCAAAAGCATACAATACCCAATAATATTTCAAAGATGCTTCCCCAGATCCTAGGTAAAAACACATTTTCCCATCGCAGGAAGGTGTAGAAATGACAGGCTGTTAATTCCTCATGTGTCCATTTTCAAAACTGATGTGAAATCCTTCGGAACATACGCCAAGTTGGTCAATAATAATCAACAAAGAGTGGCAGGCTAGTGGTCAAATTCACCACTAACTTGATAATTATCTAACTTGGCATACATGGACCAGTTTTCTAACAAGGGGAAAAGAAGAAATTGCGGTTGAAGGCATTTATCCAAACATTTACAAAGCATACAAGGGCACCTAGACGGCCAAGGATAAAAACTTTGAACCTTAAACAAGAACTCTATGTCCTTGATGATGGAACCACCCATGAATAAGCTTCCATTGCACGAGTCGAGGCTTGATCTACGAAGTGACCGATCCAGAACAATAAAATCACTAATCAAAAATTAACAACAAGGTTGATAATAAATCGACGATCAGATAATGAGGTCATCATCGATCGATAAATAAAATATTATTATTATTATTATTACCACTTATTAATATTATTAGTACCACTTATTAATACTTATTAATCGTATTAACAAGAACCAACTTACGAGCTTGATAAATCGAGTACACGACTTTCCTTTAATAGGAGGAAAACGTAATGGATGAGGCAGGGGCCAACCACAAAAAACATCAACACGGCACATGAGATGACATGACGAAGTGGGAGAATTCCAATCATTCTCTATGACAAGGGCGAAGCCAACAAAATTTCAACAGGAGCGCCATAATGTTAAATGCTTAGCAACACAATCGTTGGTGAACGGGGCATTACAATTTCTAACCTATTACCTAATACTATATTGGTAGAAATAATGACATATTCTAAGGTGGAAAATTTACCTAAGGAAATTTTAAGATAACCTAAGGTAAATATTTTCTAAACTAACCTAAGGTCATACCCTAAGCTAATGATATCTATTCTAAACTAATGTGAGGATATAAGGGGACCTAAGGGGTTGTATGGAAAATTGAAGGCATGGCAATGGTTCCTAATTCATTTATTTGATTTGATTTTCAAATTTAAATCATTATGTACTATTAATTTAATAGGGGCATGGAAATTAGAGGTGATACTAATTGGCACCATCTCTAAATTTAAACAATGCATGTTCTCTTTGAATTTGGACTTGCCAATTTTGGATGGCGGCGGTGTGGAGATTTAGGCGGGAGAATGGAAATTAATGACATTAATTGTCATCATTTTTGGTGAGCAAACCACCTTGGAAACCATGGAGCGGATTTGTTGGGAGTTGTTTAGTCTTTCATGCATTCTGATTTTTGCTCTGTATAGAGCTATCTGGTTCTTCAAACCAATAGTTCTATTTTTAGTTTGTTGCTATTTTTAACTCTCTTGGACTATTTTTGATCCAATGGAAGTATATAAGGCATTTGAGGAAGAAGTTTTTTGTTGCTGATTTTGTTTGGAGGAGTTGTGAAGGCTCAACTGGAAATCTTCTTTGAACTCACAGAAGCACTCTCAGGCATGATAGGCTCTATCTATTAAGTTTCTCTACTTTTGTTTAAGTGTCTTCATAAAAACATCTTTTCTCTCTTGAGATAAATGGGTTTTTATTTCTGTGATGATCATTTGGTTTCCTTGATTGAATATCTTTTTATGTATTCTTTGAGTAAGGAAACTTTTCTTGGAAAGGAAGTCATTGAGGTTTTTTCTCATTTATTTAATGTTGAAACCCACCTTAAATCTTGTGGTGATATGAGTAATGAAGTAAATGTGTGATTCATTCTTATCTATTAAAAAATGGATTTTTATGGAAGTAATATATGCTTCAAGTTTTGAACCAAGTGGTAGTTTGGGTTGTCAGAAGGTAAATAAATACCCTTCATTGTCACTTCTTTGTTTTGTGGAAGTTATATTCTCCTATTGGAATTGTATGAATATGCATGCTTGGATTCTGAGTTGTGTGAGCTTGAATTTGTTTATAGAAACAGTAAATGTGTGCCTTCTTTTTTAACTCTCTGTTTACTCTATCTATTCTTTGGATTCGGTATGTGATGGAAGCTAGGCAGTTATTGGATGTTTGGAATCTTTGTTTTTATGGGTTATTTTTGTATAGAAACAAGAGTGAAGGTATTATTACTTCTTTAAACTTTTCATTTTAAATTGAGTACTCGAATTTGGTTCTTTTAAGGAAACTATGGGTTATTTTTTTCCTAGGAACTTTGATTTTGAGGCAATCTTGATGGGGATTCCCATGTTTGAAGTCTTTCTTATGATCTTATATGTATACTATGTTTCTTAAGTTCTTGATTACTGAAGTAAAGGCTACATAGTTGAGTCCCTTTTGGTTGGGAAAATTATGAGGGTCGTATTTGTCGGAGTCGATGCTGGGTTACTCTTGTAGCTTTATTTGAGATTTCTTTATTTTGTTTATGGTGTCTTCTTCCAGGTCGAAGTAGATGTTGTTGGTTTTTGTTTAACTTTCCTTGAACTGGATTAATCTCTTATGTATCTTGCTAGAGTAAAATTTGTAAACCCCTCCTAATTGGGATATCATGAACTTTAAAGGATTCTTCTTGAATTTGCGGTGGTTGTTTCTTGATTTTTGAACTACCAAAATTGGTTCTGATTAAGGGGTTTCCCTGAATCTTTCATTTCTTGATCTCTGTGCAAGATTGGTTGGAATAATTTTGTTGATAGTTTGTACATTATAGCTAAGCTATGTCGATCTTGGGATGTATTTTCTTAGAATCGAATCATGAAGGAACCCTCTCTGTCCTTTCATAGGTTGTATTTTTCTCACATCTATGAGGATTATATTGAGAGTCTATCTCAGTGCTTATTTTACTTCCATCTTGGAGGAATTGGTCAATCTATGGATCTTGACTGAAACTTTGACGTCCTTGAGTGACTGTTGGGACTGTAATTCCCTGCATGGCATTTTGTAACTTTTGTCATTGCATCTCCTTTTTAATATGGTTTTAATATCACATTCGTTAGTTGTCCATGATGGGAAACCATGTTTAAATATGTTTCAACCACAACAATCACACATTCTACTTAATCTCTTCTTTTATGTGATTTATCTGATAAAGTAGTTTGGGAAGTAGTGAATGGTATGCATTTTCCTTTGTGACCTTCTTCCCATGTGTTAGCATGTTTGAATTCCCTTCTGATCATGAAATTTGAATCCTTCTCTTTCATTCATTGAGGTGAAGTCTGACCACTTCCCCTTTGGAAATAATATGATGATATGGGTTGTGTTCTCTTCTCTGAAGTAGTGTATGGGGATTTGGACTAACTAAATTATATAGGAAGCTCTTACTATTTCATCACAGTTGTGCTTCTTCTTTTGGGTAAATTTGGTCATTAGATTTAATTGGATCAGTTGCACTACTATGCAGGTCTAATGACCTTGAGTAGTCATCATGGCTACTATTCTATGAGTCTCTTGAAAATCGCTAGTTACAGGCTTTTAAGAATTTTTGATAGAAGACTAATGTGAGATGGTGTACATTGATTAGATTCTATTTGAATGTTGATACATGGTCTAACATGGGATAAATCTAGGATGCCACATCTGATGTGTGAGACTACTTATTTACATATTTATTTCTACATTAAGATGATTCTGTTGAAGGATAATAATTTATGAAGGTACTTATTATTTGATATGACAATAAGTGTACCATTAGATGGAACAGATATTTCATTGTTTGAAGTAAACATGCTACGTAGATTGTTAATTACATCATGAAATTTCTTTGAATGTTATTCAGAAATGTTATTAACTATGTGATTCTTTTATGGAAAGTTATTACTATGAATGGATTTGTCTTCTTGACTAGACTATTTGTATTAAAGTAGAGTTGGTTTAATGAAATAGTTAGTTGAAAGATGATTTTGTTTTAGGATGCTTAGTTATGTATCATTCTCAATGATCAACTGTTAACTGACCCATGCTTAGCAATTTTCGAAGCATCGACTTAGTGAAGTGATCCTAAGGAAGGTGATAAATTCTTATGATGTATTGGTTGAATTAAAATTGCGTGACCATGGATAGAGATTATTCTGATTTATTGGATTGAAATGTACTGAAGGAAGAATATTTGTATGCCTGGAATGAATCCATTGATGTTTGAGGTTGACACTGGAAATATGTTAGTAATTCATAAGTTATCTGTATATAATAATGTATTTTACCTTTGATGAATTGAAAAGACTCTAAGGTATGTTTTAAATCTTATTACCTAGTCTGTATGGCAAACTTGACATTCATAAGGTAGAAGGAAAAAATGAAATCATATCCTTAATGTTTTCATTCATATCTGATTGGATCCTTATTTCTTATGTCATTGAATTGTCAGGATGAATGGGAATTAGAACAATTTTCCTTACTTAAATGAAACTTACTATGTTGTATGTATTGATGTTCTTTACTTAATTCTCCAGATGGTTGATTATGATGTAAATTGGAAAGAGGCGTACTAATCAGGAATGTTAGGATGTGTAAATTGGATATGGGTCCTAATGAATCTCTAAAATACCTAACCATAATGAGGAAGGTTCCCCACTTCTCAGGTAAACTGGATGAACCGTAAATGAATGCCTACTATAATCTTGTTCAATAACCTAATTTAGACTTGCATATTTATCTAAGTCTAGGGATTTGGATATCATAACCTATTTTGGTTCTTATACATTCCTTAAATGGTTGAGACACCTATTAATTAATACTACATTAGTAGATAGAATAGCTTGATTCTAAGGTTTTCAATTTAACTACATGAAATACTAAGATAACCTTAGGTAAATATGAACATAAAGCTAATCTTTAGGTCTATGAAGTTCCATAAGATAATGATAACTAGATCTAAACTAATGTGATGGATAGAAGGGGACATAAGGGGTCGTATTGGAAAGTTGAGGGTTATGTCGATGTTTACTGTAAGTCATGAATCTTAATCCTGATTTTTGAATTAAAGATGGAAATGACCTACTTTGAGGTGTGTACGTCGTGCATGGAAATTGTAGTTCTGATCAGATGTTGGCACCATGCTCTAAACTATAGAATGCATATACTCTTTGACTTTGAAGACTTGCCAATTTTCACGAGGATGGCAGTGGCATGCAGATTGATGCATGAGATTGTAACACCCTTAATGGCATTGATTGTCATCTATACCTGCCCAAGCATTTAGACTTGAACTTGAGTTTCTCTCTAGGTCAGATTAGAGTTATGATTTAGCATAGGAAGTTACTCACAATGACTTAGGATAACTAGGAACATTCTGGATTTTGCTTTGCTTGATTGGGTATGTCTATATACCCTAGGTTATTTGCATGAGCAATTCCCTATTTTAAAATTATGTCACTATTTTTACCTATGTTAGGGTACTAAACTTGGATCCAAGTGGAGGTATAGTGAAGTCATTTGATGAAGACCATTCTAGATAATAGATTTGAGTGGGGAGAAGGATGTATTCCGATTAAGGCATGAGTATAGAAATCGTCTAGGAATAGTAACATGGAAGAAGTATGTTGGAACATGATTTAGGCTCAAAGTATCGCATTAAGATGCTGGTTGCATTGTCTCTAAGTATCACCCAGTTAAAGGAACTGTGATCTCTTGAGATGAATATTGGTAATTCATATTCTATTATGGTTATTTGGTTTCCTTAAATAGAACACTCAGTACTCAGGAATCTCTACTTGGTAAGAGAAGTCAAGTATACTTGGTATACATGTAAATATTTGACTTTACTTGAAACCCAACTTAAATCTAATGGTGAAATGAGTAAGGAAGAAGATGTTGTGTAATAACAATTTTTTCTCTCCTGTGGACAACGCCATTTTTATGGAAATAATGGGTGTTGATAATAACAAGTTGTGAAACAAATGGTCCGATCATCTAAAAAATAAAAAAGGCAAGACTGGCAGCTGAACTCACTAATGATATAAAAAGGATAAGTCCACCTAAGTTTGATGGCACCAAATTAGGATTCTGGAGCTGAGAATTGTCTCAACATTCATGCTTGAGATTCTGAACTTTGTGAACTAAGGAACTTGTCAGATAGAAATAAAGGCAATATGGGGAGCATATCAGCTTAAACTCCCATGTATAGCATCTATCTAGTCTTGGGACATTCAGTAAGGCTGAGTTGAAGCATTGAAAAAATTAATGATTACTTGGGATCTTTGTTTTTTGTGTGTTCTATTTGTATAGAAATGATGGAGTGCCACAAATTTACTAGTTCATAAGAAACTGACTGAATTTCAGAACTTAGTACTCCAATTTGGAAAATTAACAGTAACAGAGTACTAGGAGTTATTTGTTTACTAGGCACTCCTTAAGTATGTACCTCAATCATGCTAAGGACTCACGAGAAGTTCAAGTCTTACTTCTAAGTATTATCATGTATATTGAATCCCATTATAGGGATCGAGTACTGTAGATGTTCACAGAACAACCACTAGGTGAGAAGGGGCTGGTTGGAAAAATCCATAAGGCATCGAATTTGTAGAAATCGATGTTGGGTTAATCTTCTAGCTCATAAGGAGGAAGCTTAAGAAAGAAAGTTCTTGCTAAATTCTTCCATGTCGAAGTAGATGTTGTTAGTTTTTGTTTAACTTTCCCTAAACTTGATTAATCTCTTGACGTATACTGTCTTGAGATAAACTTGTTAAAACCCCTCCTAATTGGGATATCATGAAATTTAAAGGATGCTTCTTTGACTTGCGGTTGTCATTTCTTTGATTTTTGAACTTTCAAAATGAATTTTCATTAAGGGTTTTTCTGGAATCTTCCATTTCTTGATCTCTGAGAAATATTGGAAAGGGAATAATTTTATTGATATTTTGTTTGCTTGTAGCTAAGCTATGTCAGATCTTGGGCTATACCTTCTTAAAATTGAATCGTGAAGGAAATCTTCTTTTTCCTTTCATAGGTTGTATTTTTTTCACTTTTGTGAGGATTTGATTGAGAGTCTATGTCTCGCTGATTGTTTTACTCCCATCCTGGAGGAATTGGTCAGTCTGTGGATCTTCACTAAAACTTTGACATCCTGGAGTGACTATTTGGGACTGTAATTACCTGCATGACATTTTGTAACTTTTGTCATTGCATCTCATTTTTGATATGGGTTCAATATCACAATCGTTGGTTGTCCATGCTAGGAAACCATGTTTAAATCTGTTTTAACCACAATAGTCGCACATTATATTGATCTCTTCTTTTATGTGTTTTATTTAATAAGGATTTTGGGAAGTAGTGAAGGGTCTACATTGTCCTTTATGACCTTCTTCCCATGTGTTAGACTATCAAAATTTCCTTCTGATCATGACATTTGACTCCTTCTCTTTCAGTATTTGAGGTGAAGTCTGACCACTACCCCTTTTAAATAATAGGATGATATGGGTTGTGTTCTCTTCTCTGAAGTAGTGTATGGGGATTTGGGCTAACCAAATTATATAGAAAGATCTTACTGTTTCATCATATTCATCCTTCTTTTGGTTAAATTTGTCATTAGATTTAATTAGATCAGTTGCACTACTATCCTTAATGCCATGAGTAGTCATCATTGCTACTTGCTTGCTCTCTTGACTTATGTTAACCCTTTTTATATTTGTGATAGAAGACTAATGTGAGATGTTGTACATTGATTAAATTCTACCTTAATGGTTATATATGGTCTAACTTGATAGATTAGGCATTGCCTTGCATTTGGGATTAGGATGCAACATATTATGTGTGAGATTCTTATTTACATTTGTATTTCTAATTATGATGATTTGTGAAGGAAATAATTAGAAGGTACTTTTATTTGATATGAATACGTGTATTGGATGGAACTGTATTTATCCGATAACATGTTGTAGATTTTTTATTACATCATGACATTTCTTTGAATGTTATTCAAATTAATTAATTGTTCTTCTTTTATGGTTGTTATTATTACGATTTATTTGTTTGCTTGACTTCACTATTTCATTAAAGCAGAGTTGGTTTAATGAAATAGTTAGTTGAAAGCATTTCATTTTAATGCTTAGTGCTTATCAAGCTTAGTTAAATGAACTGGCCCGTGCTAGCAATTTTCACAAATGGACTTCATAAGTGATAAAGGAAGGCAATAAATTTTATGATGTATTGGTTGAATTAAAAGTCTTGACCATTGTAGAGAATTCTAATTTATTATTGAAATATACTGAAGGAAGGAAACTTGTATTCCTAAATGACCTTTATGCTAATTGACATGAAATATGTCAGTAATGCATAAGTTTTGTAAGATGTGTATTTTATTTCTATGAATTGATTAAGTCTATTCTCTTGTTCATAATAAGAAGGAAAAATCCGTAATCATATCCTTAATGTTGTTATTCATATCTGATTGGATCCTTATTTCTGATGTCATTGAATTGTCTAGATGAATGTGAATTAGTACAATTCCCTTACTTAAATGCAACATACTAAGTTTTATGTATTGATGTTCTTTACTTAATTTTCAATGGTTGATTATGATGTTCTAAACGTATAGTTATAATGCTAGGATGTGTAAATTGGATATGGGTATAATAAATCTTAATACTTAACCATAAGGAGGAAGGTTATCCTCTTCTAAAAAGGATGCAAAATAAACGAATGATATATGAGTTCGATAACCATTTAGACTTCAAATTTATGAAGTCTTTTATATCAGAACCTGTTTTGGTTCTTATACATTCCTTGAATGGTTGAGACACAATAATTGAATCTTATGATAGATTTTGTTTCTGTTTTCAATTAGTTGCACGGTAAGTAAAAATTTAATCGAACATAAATCAATTATTAGTCTATGAAGTTCCATATTAGTTAACCAAATCAAATAAGGATGGAAACCTTAAAGGTTATTGTAATTAGGGTTATGTAAGGTTGTTGCAATCATAATCTTAATCCTAAACTAATTAAGTGGAAATGACCTATTAGAGGTGTGTACATCAAGATGAAGTGGTTTTACCGGATGTTGGCACACGCCAACTGTATAACTATAGCTTTGTGAAAACTTGGGTCTTCATGAGGATTCAAGGTTGCAGTTGACATGTTACAACACCCTTCACCATTGTTTCATCTAGACCTACCCGAATTTGGACTTGAAATTAGTTTCTCTCTAGGTCATATTAGAGTTAGTATTTAGCATAAGAAGTGACTCACAATGAATTAGGATAACTCGGAACATCCAATCGAATTAGGTTGATTGTGTATGTGTATATACACTAGGTCATCGCGACTGATTCCTTATTCTAAATTATGTCACTAACCTGTGTTAGGGTAAAACCTTGGTCAAGTGGACTGATTGAAGTCAATGAAGACCATTCTAGATAATAGATAAATGGGGTGAAGGATGTATTCTGATTAGACAAGTATGTCATCTAGGAATAGTAACATGAACATTATGTTGGAAATCTTTGGCCAAAGTATCGCAAGTTGTTGGTTGCATTGTCCTATGTCACATAGTTTAAGGAATATGATTTCAGATTAATATTGGTAACAAATATTTAGATAGGTTTCTTAAACAGAACACTCAATACCCAGAATAGGATAAGAGAACCAAGTATACTTGTTATACATAAAGTATTCAATACTTAAGTAACATGAGAGATCGGTAGCTCACCAAGTCATTTACAACTACATATGGTTATCTGTTATGAGATTGATTGGCATGGAATGTGTGTTCTAAGTTATGATTATTTATAACAGAGAACATTATGTATAAACAAAATTTCCTTGTTTCTAAATTCTTAAAATGGGAATGTTACAAAATTTGTAAACTTTTTTATTAGATCCTTTGATGCAATATCTACTTGAAAAAAATGTTAAGCTATTCATAATATAGCTATTGTTATGGAAAATGAAATAATATTTAAAAAAATATAGTGATCTATGTGGTAAAATAATAAACCCAATATCAGTACTTTAGGAGGCTACCACTTATTAACTAATATTTCATCTTGTCTTGCATCGATCTTACCCACTGTTATTTTTTTGAAGCAAGATGTACTATAAACAACATTAATCAATTTTTAATCAATTTCATGCTATGGAAACTGAAATCAAAATTGAAAAGGATACTACTCTCCATGGTAATATGGTAAGTACAAAATAAATTTTTATGTCTTCTGAAGTAATTTTAGCATTCGCTAGGGTTAGTTTATATGAGTTGAACCACCCATTGGTGGAAAATAGTTCTGAGATATTGATGTGGATTAGAGACCACTAGGCTATGTCATTATTGGTTGGACTAAGCATCGATACTAATGTATGTTAGTTATGAAATATTAACTACAAACTATGGAGCATTGGATGCCACCATGAACTTTTGAAATAGGTTATTTAATTATTCCTTATTTGAAAATGCTTCCTCTTATAGAGCTAGCTAATATAATTTCTATAACTTTGTGATCCTTATAAATGGTTTTGTTTAAAAATAAGCATGGCTAACATACCAAGTTCTGACTGCATATTCGTTTTGGTTACCACCACACACTCCACTGTTACTTTCTCTAGTTGTTGGTGTTTCGATGAATAGTGTGTGTACATAAGAAAAAAAAGATAAGTTAAGGATGAGGAGGAATACCTATGAGTTAAGGTGGAAGCTAGAGTGTGCGCATTCTGATATAGAGATCCAATTTTGAATATGAGAACTTAATTTTTACTAGGAGGAACTACCTGTGAATAAAAACAAGACCACACAAGAAATAATAAATAATATATGGGATTGGAATGCCTAGCGTATGCTAAATCCAGGAGTTTTGCTACTTCCCAGATGGTTTTCAATCCATTGTTTAAAACAACTTAATGCAAGAAGTAATATGAACTAATAATGTCCTACTTTAGTTGATATGATTTACATATCTCATTCAAGTATAATAAAAAAAATCTAATCCAACAGGCTAGGTTATGATCAGATCTAGAAGTCAAATAGGTAAATAAAGTAGTGAGGACAAGTCATGGTCAAGCTTTAGATGATTTGGGTTGTTTGGGTGAAGGGTATGAGGTTGTTGGTATAGGCATGTTTTCCAGACATAGAGACCAATGTTGGTATGGTATGACTGATTCCATTTGGGGGGAAACTAATAATGGTTCGGGTCAACCGGCATCGGTAGGTTCGAGACGATGGAAACTTAGTGAAGGTGGGTTTTGGTGATTCTCTAAGGTTTCCCAAGGAATGAACAGGTAATGGAGAGGTAGATGACAATGTTAGGGATAGTTAGAGGTGTATATAGTTAGGTATGGGGGTTAAAAGGCTATAGGTGATTGGGTGGAGGGATTTGTAGGAGGGCGAGAGATGATGGGATGTAAGGGAGACTAAAACCCTCAAATAAACATGAAGAAACTAATATAAATAAATATGGGAAGGTGCAGATCTACAGGTACTTACTAGTGTTTGTAGACCTATTTTTTGGTTGGTGGTGATGGTTGATTCGAGTAATGGGTAGTCAGTGTCATGGATTTGCTTCCCATAATGTTGTTATGAATGTTTTCCTTTCAGATCAGTGCTTGGTTCCTAGTTCAGTGTGTCTGGATGTGTAGGAGTTCTCTGGGGTGAGCTTGCATGTAGATATCTCTTCTCCAAGAATTGAATAATTCTTCCAACCCCTCAAACAAGGTTACCAATATGAATATATGGTAACTGATGATGGTTTAGGGTGACCAACATAATTTTAGGGTTGACCGGCATCGGTTAAGGAAGGAAATCCTAGGTTTACTAAACATGAAAGATCTTGGTAATCTTTTTGGCCAGATTTTTCTATTCTTCTAGATCAAAAAGGAATGTTGTGCTTAGATAAGAGGGAATGTGGTTAGAGGAAGAATATGCATGTGATTTTAGGGTTGAACTAAGTCTTAGTTAATTAAGGTAGGTAAGACTAAGTCTTAGTTACTTATGGTGAGTGGATATTGAGTCCTACTAAAAGGGAAACATGCTAAGAATATGTTAATGATGAGGTGTCTAGGTGAGGTGGTGGGGTGAGGTGACTAGGTTATGTGGAAATTAGTTTAATTAAGGTAATTAAATAATGAATATTGTGAGCATGGGCATTAATTTAACTGTGGGTAATTAAATTAATATACATGTGGGGTGAAGGGGAAGTGTTACCCAAATTTGGTGTCTACATTTTGGTCCTTTTTATTGCATATCATGTATTAGTGAGCGATGCTAAAAAAAATAGGAAGTGGTTGCCCCATGTGTGGGTGAAGGTGATACCCTCAAAAAAGACACTGATGAGGTGTGATATGAAATTAGTGAGTGCGTTGATAAATGTGTAGTTGGTGGAAGTGAAGGTAGGTGAGGAAGGGTAGTGGTTAACTCGGGTAATAGGTGATAGGCCAGGGTCTTGAAATCAGGTAATAGGTAATGACAATCAAACACACACACACACACACACACACACACACACACACACACACACACACACACACATGTATAGATTGCAACATGGTACTAGGTTGAAGAGATTTCAAACTCTACATCATCCAAGTTCGATAGGTTTTTCTAAACAAGGGTGAAGTGACTCACGTATCCAAGGTATAAGATATGGTCCGGAAACACAACATAGGTTAGGTGCAAGAATGTTTAGGTATGTTTCGGCACACCAAATTTTTGGGTTGGGATAAATGACATGGAAATAGGAAATGTATGGTTGTTAGGCTAAAACAACATTAGTAATAACATTTTAAGGTATAGCAAGTACATAAGGTCAATGGTCACACAAAGTAGGTCAGGTTTAGGTAAATAAGTCGTTGCACAGGTAAGGCCAAGGTATAGGCAAAATAAGAAATCCCAATATGCAATGAAGGAAATGTAGGGGTATTTTGGGCTTGTAGGTATGGTTCCATAGGTGTCCAAAATGTTAAAAGATGTGTGAGCACTAATGGGTGTAGGTAAAAGGAATCTTAGCAAGGGAAAATAGCTATAAGGGTTGACCGATACTGATTATAGCGTGACCGATGTCAGTTGGCTAGGGCACAAATATGACTGACGTCGGTCCGATCAATTTGGGTTTATAAAATAAAAAATTCCTTATTTTATAGAATCATTTTTTTGTTGTGAATTTTGAGAAAATGACAGACCCGTTTGAACTTTTTGCACCTTTTCAAGAGATAAGGACAAGGAATTGGACCAGGCCGAGGTGGAGATTATGAGGTAGTAACAGGAGCTAGTAGATAGGTCCACGAGAGCGGTGTGATTGATTTGATTGGTTAGAGGTGAGGAGTATATTTTGAAATGGAAAAGGTAGGAGAGGGTTCAGGTGGGCCACTGGTACAATGGCTAGATGTACCACCATGCCAATGGAACCAAGATGATGTATGATTCGATCCATTTCTACGCTTATTAGTTAAAATAATTCGTAGAAATTGGTTTGGGTGGAAAACATTTTGGGTAGGAATTAATTTTGAATTTGGAAGTTAAATTGATGAAATGGGAAAGAGTAGGAAGTACAATGGGGGTTAAATATGGGTAGGGAGAAAGGTAGGGGAGAATTGGGTAGGATACAATAGGTATTTAGGTTGGTATGGTAAAATTTTGAGAATTAGGGGAGGGGGGGTTATGGGTTTGGTCAGTGTGATAGTGACCGACGTCAGTCAAGGGTGGCCAACATCAATCAGCCATAGATAGTATCGGTCAAATAGTAGGTGAACAATACCAGTCATGATGGACCGATGTCAGTCACCAGTGATCGATGTCAGTCATATTTTGAAGAAAAATAGATTGAGATAGGGTTATGGTGAGAGTTAAAGAGAAAGCAAGGTAGTGAGGTGTAAATGTAAGTGTGTTGAGAATAGGTAGGGTAAAAGGTATATATGATATAAGTTAAGTGGTGTGAAAGTGGGATGGGGGAAAGGGGTAGGTCATCAGGGATGTGGGGAAATAAATAATAAGACTTTCGGGAATAGATTAGTTAAGTAAGTGATATGTTAGGTATGGTCAAGATTTAATAATGGTGTGGTTGATTGGGTGCATGCTAGGGACCAGTTGCAGATGAGAGATAGAGTACCACCTATGTTATTATCAGTATGAGGGAGCATGACAGCAGAGGAGTGGCATCATATTATGAATGTCAACATTATTGGGGTCAGATGATACATGAACATAGTTCAGGATTTGAGCTTGATGGTTTCACTCATTAACAGATGGGATTCAGTGACCAACACATTTCGTCTGCCAATGGGTGAGATCACAGTCACCCTAGAAGACATGTACAGGATCTTGCGGTTACCGATAGTGGGGATGCAAGTTTTTTCTATTTCTTTAGAGGCATCAGACGAGCTGATGATGACAATGTTTGGAGAGGGGATGAAAAATATGAGGTTCCATAGCGTGATCCTAAGCTATGGATATATGTACATGTCACATCATGAGGAGATGAGGTTATTGGTCTTGATCATGGAGGCAATGTGTTCTTTTGAACTGCTAGATGCAGAGGGTGAGAGATTCCCACAGGCACTGATGGGGGTTCTCCATGACATGATGGAGGATAGGAATCATTTTTCTTGGGCACCAGCATTTTTGGTGCAGCTGTACAGGGCATTATAGGCCTACAAGAGGTTACAGAGTTTCATTTTGTGTTGCACCTTTGTTCTCTACTACTGGGCATATGAGCACATCATATGTGTGTGTCCATTTGGTATGCCCTAGCCAGATGAATTCGATGCAGGTTTGGTTCAATTTGGATATAGGTTTTGGGTGCCTATTGTTGGAGAGCACAAGGCTGTCAGGGATACTCATGATGTGGCATATTATAGGTGGGTGTTGGAGGGGTTATCTTGAGTGGACATCATTTAGAGGTTGTATGTTGTATTTCCTTTATACATGTAGATGGCAGTGGAGATAGATGAGTTATAGCTATTGAGGTAGATAGAGGGGCATCATTCCAATGAACATGAGATGATACCTATTGACAAGGTTAGGCAACATTTTGGGCTGCCCCAGGATGTGCCACCACCACTCCCTCAATATAGGAAAGACAAAATGGAGAGGTCTATGCCTTTACCACAGCTGATAGTGCCAACCGGGCAGGAGGAGAAAGAAGTGGACTATAAAATTGATGACATCAAAGTTACAGATAGATATAGGCAGTGGTGGTCATTCCAGCTATGAGTAGCACCACTTAGGCCAGGGAATCAAGACTTGGCTACCCTTACAGTTCAAAGGGATACTTTATAGGGGTAGGTTTCCACTTTACAGGCCCATATCATAGTATTATAGGGTCAGGTGACAGGGTATGAGGCACATGTAGCTACATTACACACACAGGTGGTGACTTTACAGGACCAAATTGCCTAGGGTGGAGATGGAGATGGGGGACAGGTGGTCACCTTGTAGGGGCAAGTAGCAGGTTTACAGGGCCATTTGGCCACTACACAGGCACATATTACAACCTTACAGGCCCAGGTCATAACACAGGAAACACCTCAGGCTCTGGGGCATGGTCTCATGGTATAGGCATCAGTGGGATATGGTATCATGGTAAAGAGAGGAGGGAAAGGTTCACATGTACAGGGGCTGAGACCACCAGTAGCAGGTCAGGGTTCATAGGTTGCTGTGAGACCCATGGCACTACCATAGATAGCGTTGATGGCTAGATTTAGGGATGCCCTTAATGAGAATAGGTACTAATAGGATCATTTGACTGCTACTGGGATAGACATCCCTTCCTATGCGGAGTACAGGGTACATCAAGCCTTGAGTGATAAGACTAGATCTCGCACACATAGTGCAGAGAGTACAGGGGGCCTCCAAGCCTAGAGACAGGATCAGGGAGAGGCTACCAGATCATGGAGGTCAGACCTAGCTGAAGGCCAGGCAGAGGTGAGGGCTAGACCCATACAGGGTGGAGAGATGGTGGCAGGGTGTTAGGCTAGAGGAGAGGAGGAGGAGATAGATGAGAATGGCCTCGACATCAGGTGGGGTGACGAATAACCACCATGTAAATTTAGGTATATATTTTTATATATTATTTATTTATATTGGCTGACATGATTAAGATAGTGAGGATGTACATGAGAGTTTTTGAGTCATTTGATTATTATAACGGCCTACGTGTCGAAGATGTGGAGATTGTATATGAGAGGCATGTGTATTGATTTTGCTTCTGTGTACATATGTATGGAAACATAGATTCCGATGATTTATATAGATATGGTGATATTTATGGTATGATTTTATGCTTATGTTGTAAAATTTCCTTTGTTATATGTATATGGGTGAAAACTAGGAGGATTAGGCATCATTGAATTAGGTCCGTTTAGGCATGATGGAGTTAGGTCGGTTTAGGCATGATGGAGTTAGGTCGGTTTAGGCATGATGGAGTTAGGTCTGTTTAGGCATGATAGAGTCAGGTTGGTTTAGGCATGATGAGTCAGGTCTTTAATTTTTATTTTTATGTCCAAGTTATTGGTAACAGAAAAAATAAATGATGTTTTATATGTATGTTATGGTGTAGATTTCAAAAATATTTAATTTTATAGAAATGTGAAATGATTGATTGGATGTTGGTTATGATGTGGTAACATGGTGGATATGTATGTTTGTATTATTTTCCAAGTGTTGTAGAAAATGGAAAGTAAGAGAGAATGTGAATAGTAAAATGGGATAAAATAGGTTAGGGTAGAGAGTGACCGAGCTAACCTCTAAGGGCCCCATGTCCTAGGAGTGTTTCCTATGTACCCTCATCAAAATTGGGCCTTAGGCCAATGTAGTTCTCCCATAAGCTAGGGGAGAATATGATTAATTAGCAGAATGTGTTGGTAGGTTTTAGGCATGATTGAGTCTTAGGTAATAGTGGAAAGATTTTAAAATTTAGGTGTTGATGGTATGGTCATGTATAAGGTGATCAATAAGTAATGAAGAAGGTGAATGGTAAGAGGTGTTAAAAGAGCTACTTAATTGATAAGAACCCTAATGAGTCTACCATACCCAAGATGGGCTTATGAATGTAAGACCCTAAAGGCATTCAATACTGCACTTTTCTAAGGGTAAATAAAGTCACATGATCACAAAAATTCATAGTTGCAGTGAGTCCCTTGACTAGATAGAACAATAGGGTAAAAATAAAATGAGGTGAAAATAGGTGGTTTAGCATTAATTAGTGTATGACATCATGTGTACCTGGCAAGAAAACCCATGATCAAAAATATGCAAATCCATGAAAAAAAATTATCATCTTCTTATTTTTTTGTTTTTGATAGACTGATCGATGTAGGAAGTCTATATGGGATGAGTATATTATCTCCTTGAGGTCTTTGTGAATTTGATTGATGTGAGAAGCTTCTGAAAATTTTGTTGTATTTTTACAATGACTTTATATAGATGTCCTTTGAGGGAGCAACATATTTATAGTGGTGAGATAGAGAGAAGAGATGTCCTTTTGAGGGAGTCATATTTTTGTTGGAGGTTTCACTCAAGGAGTTGAATCCCACGTACGATTTTGGACATTTAAGTCACGGAAAAGACTATAGAAGAAGATTGGGTTCTTGTTTAAAAGACAAAACCATAGCACACAGAGGTTAACTATGAAAGAGATGGTTTCAAGTGACGAATGACCATGGGATTCCATATTTGAAAAATAAAAAAAGTATCCATGATAATCATGTCATGAGAAGAGTTATGATACACATATTAAAGATAAGGCTAAAAGGAGATGGGTAATCACATGATTCTTGTTTAGTCATTGATCCTCCAAACAGGTAATATGGAAGGTGAACAACACTCAAGGGATGAGCGGTCAATAAATAAAAGGTGATATGGGACTTGATTTCAACAATAAAATGATCTAAAATGTAAGGAATTAAGGGGCTCATGTTCAGGTTTACCTTCAAGTGAAGATAAACGATAAGCACCAGACCTATAGACATGAGTAACAATATAGGGTCCAAGCCAATTAGGAGAAAATTTTCCCCATTTACTTTTTCCTTCTTTGGTTACATGTTGATTTTACTTTAGGAGAGGTCACCAACCTAGAAGGTTCATTTGTGGACATGCTTTTCATAGGCACGTTTGATACCCTTTTGGTAGATTTGAAGATGATCAAGAACATTGAGACGACGTTTATCTAATAACTCAAGTTGTGCTAAATGGTCCTGGCGAAATTTATCGTCATTGAGCATGTATTATAGTGAGATTTGGAGAGATGGAATCTGGACTTCGAGAGGCAAGATTGCGTTAGTACTATAAATAAGAGAGAAAGGTGTGGCAGTAGTTGAAGTGTGAATACTAGTGCGATAAGCCCACAAGGCGAAAGGAATGTGTGTATACCAATCCTTCTCAATATCATCAACCATTTTCATAAGAATTTTTTTGAAGGTTTAATTGGTTGATTCTACTTGGCCATTGGTTTTTTGGGTAATAAGCTAATGAAACTGAGTTGAATGCCAAAATAATCACACAGCTTGCATAGGTTTTTTTTTTTAAATTGCTTTCCATTATCAGTGATGAGGCGGTGAGGAACACCAAAGTGAAAAATGATGTGATGGTTGATGAATTCACATATTTTCTCAGATTTTGTAGAAATGAGGGGAATGGATTCTACCCATTTAGTTTACTATTCAGTAACAATTATAATCCATTGATGGTGTTGTGAAGAATGAGAATTGATCTCTCCGATAAGATCCAAACCCTATTAAGAGAAAGGCCAAAGGTCTTATGTGACCTGTAAGGCATGACTAGGTGTGTGATGAAGATTAACATGTTGCTAGCATTTCACACAATGTTTGACATAGTCAAAACAATCACGGTTTAGGGTTGGCTAGTAATAGCCAAGGCATAGAATGCATTTAGTGACTCCTAAACCACTAAAGTGGCATCCACAAATTCCGCCGTGGACTTCCTGAATGGTGTAAGGAACTTCAGAACTTATAAGGCATCGTAAGAGAATATCATCAAAGGCATGATTATAAAGTAGACCACCCATGATGTCATAGTGAGAGATACTTTTAAGAAAGGCACATTGTCCATTACAAGTGAGATCAGGAGGTAGAATGGAAAGGGAAAGGTAATCTACAAACTTCTTATACCAAAGGTCACGTGGGTCAGGTGTAACGGTTTTGACAGAGTGGACCTCGTGAGGTAAATAAGAGGGTGATTATAATCTTTGTATTGTGACAAATATTTTATATTTGGCAGGTGAAGCGGGTATATGAGAATCTAGGCAGGCCATGGTATCCAAAAATTCATTGGTAGAACGTGGGGTGGTTTGAAGATCATAACGATTAAAGGTAGTCAAAATCTTGTCGACATGACATTTTTACTTTTGCAGTATTTCATTATGACATTGGTATGTCCCATTGACTTATTTTACAACAAGTTGGGAATCACCAAAGATATTATTTGATTTAACATCTAGGGATATGGTAGTTTGAAGGCCTAATACAAGTGCTTCATATTCAAACGATGTTGTTAGTGCAATAAAAAACGAGTTTGAAAGATAAAAGCATAAGTTCACTATCAAGAGGAATGAGGATAACACTTGCCCCGCCTCCACATTGACATTTGGAACCATCAAAGAATGAGGTCATATGGTAAGTGGTATCACCCAAAGAGAGGGTAGTAATGGATTCAGTCAGGAAATCAAAGTTAGAGGGTTGATTTCTGGAAAGAGGTGCGTCTGCTAGTTAGTTAGTGATGGATTGGCCTTTGATATAATTTTGATGGATGAATTCAAGGTCAAGGTATGCAAGAGGCATGAAACAATGTGCAACACATTGATGTTGATAGGATTTGGTACACATGTAATCTAGGAGATCAGTGTTCGTGAAAAAAAAGGATTTTTTGTTGAGTAGGTAATGATTTAGTTTAGTGACGACAAAAACTAAGGATAAACAAAAAAAATTGGCATGGTTTGTTGATTAGAGAACACTTGACAGAACTCACACAAGAAGTCCATGCCAGAAAATAGGTCAGGTTTAAGGGCGCGTATGGACAAGAAGAACCCACACATAGAGGGAAAGATTAACATTCAGGACTTAGCCAATTTTGAGCATGAAGACTTATTTTTAGAAGATGGCATGCAGAACACACCAAAAATGTAAAGACATGCGCACCACGCATTGTCTATCTTTAGAGGATTGGATCGAAGTGTTTTCCATGGAGACAAGCTAAGAATAGGATTGTCACTTAAGTTAAGTGTAAGAGGTCTATAGATAACACACTTGCATGTGTGGTTATGCTTGTAAACAACGTATGGATATTAGTAGCATGTGGCCTATTTTTGGAATAGATAAGCGGTGAAGGGCAAGTCTCCACCCTATATATATGATGTGAATCACATATTAGTTGAGAAGAGAGAGAGATATATAGGTATATGAAAAGTGTAAGAGGTAAGTATAAAGAGATATGTGCATATGACTAGATTACTATATCATATCCATGCATGCATCGGTATAGAATTCCATTATTTCAAGGATCTTCTATGTTTATTAATAGATGAAATTTATTGGATGAATCTAAGTGTCATTCCTGTTTGTAATCGATTAGTGCATGTTCTTGATTTAATCATGATTATCGTTTAATCTTGTTCTTTCATAGATCTGAATACGACATGCATTGTAGAATTATGGATTAGTTATGGATCTATATGTTTCTTCCTTCATCATGCTAAATTCTTTCTATAGCAACCCTAAAGAGGGACCTAGGAAATTTGCAAGCTTTGGGTGAGCGCTCAGTCTAGGCTGAGTGATGTGCCAGCATGTCTAGGGTGTTATCTGGTAATTATGGGCTGCATCACTGGTTTTTTTGTCGGGACCTCTTTTTAAATTGTTTTTAGGATGGTTCACGATGAATACATACCAGTTAACTCTAGCAAGTATCGAGGAGTGGATAAATTATTTGGAGGAAGAATACGCACGGCAATTCAACAGTGGATCTGATTTTAACACACACACTTGGGTAGAACATAATCTATATGAAAACTTATATGAGAGCTTTTTTTCCATCTTTCTAGTAGAATTATATGAATGGCTGATTGTGTATGCATCTAAGTGGAATTATAGGTATCGCGCACTTGTCAGGACATGGGAAGAATTTTAGGCCCTTATGATGTTGATCTAATTTGGACTCGCACTATGGGTACATAGTTTCATGGTGCTATAAATAGTTATATTTTGGAAAATTCAATTTCAACGTATTCTTTCTCAGAGCTAGCTAAATTCCATTTTTTTGCAGTATCCTAGAGGAGCATATCTACAAGGTATTCCACTTGCAATCAAGATCTTGATGGTAACTTTGAACCTAGAGAGTAAAGTGATGGCTAATTAAACTTCACCATGTGTGAGGGTAAGAACAGGTTTGGTGGAAGATGGTAGACCTAGCGAGAGAAAGGTAGAGAGAGGAAAGGTTGATTAAGTATAATGAGGCACACGAGAGGGAGATAAAGAAGCAACATACTATTACAGAAAGTATGGCATTGAGGAGAGAGATGGCTCGCGAAGAATTTAAAGCTCACATAGAAGACATGGAGCCAGAGCATCAAGAACTCCCCCATCTTGAAAATAATGACAAAGATCCCCCCTTGGCTTCACACATAAGTGTGCCAACAAAGACTACCTCAGTCATAGGCATGTATCTTAATCTATCTAGTGACCTAGCCCTTATGCTTGGTTTTCCAGTATCTAGTACGATAAGTAACCAACAAGCTAACTTGAGAAGTAGTAAAACAGGAGTAAGTCAGGGAGAAAGTACATCAATGGCAGGACATACGGCTTCAATGATATTTGGAGGAACATTCTTAGGCACATCATCCACACAGAATGTGAGCACGAAGAATGTTGGATTCACCTCTAAAAGTGGAACTACCTCACAGACTGTATGGGTTTAGTATAGTACTACTATCAGAGCATAGGGAAGTACATCTACAGGTCCTATTCTAGATATAGGTGGAGGATCAAGAGGTATAGGTGGTTCTAGTTCTAGTGGATCTGGTGATTCTAGAGGTAGAGGGAACACAGGAGGTTATGGATCATGTGGTCAAGGTACGCAACAACCACAGAATATCTATATGGATATGTCTCTTCATCTATCAGAGTATAGAGGTATAGAGGATGCTACCGAGCATGTACACATGTGTGAAATATTGTGGTGTGTGAAATGGATTACAGCTTCTGAGTGCAAGGAAAGTCAATTTTCTACTACATTAAAGGGACGTGTACACAGTTTGTATAGGAAGTTTGATCTTGATCAAACATGTGTGGATTATGCACCACTGAAGGATGCTTTCTTAAAAGAGTTCTATATCTATGAGTTTGAGTAGAAGAGTATAAATGCACTCAAGGATATTAAGAAAGGTACTACTAAGAGTGTACATGAGTATGATGCCCTTTTTAAAACACTCCTATCTAATATTTCTTATGATATTCATGCAAGACAACATGCATAATGGTTAGTTGGTGGATTGATTACACCATTCAGAAGGGCACTTTCACATAAGACATACACTGATCTGCAGGAAACACTGGAAGTAGCTTTATTTACTGAGGTAGTTGGGAGCATTGACATTGGCATTAGTCCATTCTTAGAGGCATAGATTATAGCTATGGAAAAGTAGTTAGAGAAGCTATCAAAAAACTTAGCCCATGAAATGTGCTCAAGGATTTGGTGTACTAATTGTGAAGTGGAAGGTCACACCAAGGATATTTTACCCCGTAGATCTATACATTTAATGTTGTTAGACTATGAAATCTATCATTTGAATCACGATGCTTGATGCAGCCTAGAATTTACTAGATAACACCCTAGACGCGCTGGCACATTAGTCATTCTAGACTGAGTGCTCACCTGAAGCGTGCAAATTTACCAAGTCCCTCTTTAGGGTTGTTATAGCAAGATGTTATCGTGATGAAGGAAGAAACATATAGATCCATAACTAATCCATCATTCTACAATGCATGCTACATTCAGATCTATGAAAGAACAAGCTTTAAATAGTAATCACGATTGAATCAATAACATGCACCACACATGAATGACACTTAGTTTTAGCCAATATCTTCCATCTATTAATAAACATAAAAGCTCCTTACAATAATGGCAATATATACCAATGCTCACATGGATCTGATATAGTAATTCAGTCATATTCATATGTCTCTATACCTTCATCTCTCTCTGTGTGTATATCCTCTACTATGCACTTCACATCATATATATAGGGTGGGGACTTTCCCTTCACCACTTATCTATTCCAAAAATAGGATGCATACTATTAATAGCCACACGTTGTGTATAGGCATAGCCACACATGTATGTGTTCTATCTATAGACCTCTTGTACTTAACTGAAGTGACAATCCTATTCTTATCTTGTCTCCATGAAAAATGCTTGATCCTATCCTCTAAAGATAGACAATGTGTGGCATCCATGTATCTACATTGTTGGTGTGTTCCACACGCCATCTTCTAAAAATAGGTCTTCATGCTCAAAATTGGTTAAGTCGTGAATGTTGAACTTTCCCTCTATGCGCGGGTTCTTCCTGTCCCTCCACACCCTTGATCCTAGCCTTTTCTCCTGCACGGAATTTTTGTGTGATCTCTAACAAGTATTCTCTTACCAACATTACCCCACAATGGGTATCTACAAACATTGCAGTAAATAATAGAATAATGGAAAGAATAAGAATGAAATAATGTAGATAAATAAAGAAGTTGTATGAGGCTATGAGGAAGCCTCCTCTGTATCAGTTTAAAGTATCAACTCTAGATACTCCTCCTTTATTTTGGCCTCCAAGACCTGCCATTCAGCGAGTGCTTGTTCTATTTTCTCTGGAATGTCCATAGCAATGGATTCCAACTCATCCCTCGCAATCTCTCCTTTCACATTCTGCAAAGCCAACACAATGCTAGACATTGAGGTCATTCTTCCTTCTAAACGATCCATCTTCTACGTAATGAGCTTCCCAAGCACTTCCAGCCGAGTCTTATGTAGATCTTTTGTTGCTACCAGGGTCCCGCACTTCTGCTTAACTATTGACAATCTTTCTACGTGGCCCAATGTCTCATCCTTCATTACTTTTTGGACCTCATTGTTTTCTTCTAGGTTTTTTATGTCGATAAACACCTCTGGGGGTATGCAGATGTTTAAAACCTAGTCTACTTTATTCAATACTTCCTGCAGCACTTGCAGAAGCCATTCATAGGATGTAATCTTTCACATCACTGAGTCTTTCTCTCATTCTTCTTCTTGCTCTAAATTCCTTGGGACTGTCATACGCAGAGGTTCATCTTCAAGTACCAGGTCCACTAACTTTCCTACATAATGTATCACTGAGGGAAATTTCTGTGGTACCTTCGTCTCCAAGTGTGGCCTAGCTCTTATGACATTGTCCCCAATCTCCTCTCCGATGTTGATAAATACTTCATTCTTTTTCCATACTAAGTCCCTCTCTTGTGTTATGTGTGCTATCTCTACATCCTTTGTCTTTAGCTCCTCACGTAGCACTCTAATTGTTTCAGATTTGTCTATGTTTCTTCTAGCAACTTCAATAGAGACCTTCACCAATGCATTGCTAACCTACTCATCCGACATGACAGTAGGCTTTATCGTCACGTGTCTAGCTTAGGGTACCTTCTTCAACTGTCTCGAAATTCATGAATCCTCACATACATAATATTCAGGCTCATCCATGTGGGTGTGCATTGACCATGATAGTTATTTTTGAGTGCGTACAGTCACCATATCCTCATCCATTAGCTCCCACCCAAATAAATCCTTCTGTGCTATCGTGATATATAATCAGGCGCAGATAATTTTACCTGCATCCTCTGCATACCCCATGGCTGGTCGAATGTGCTCTCCACTCATCCTCTTCAATCTAGGATCCTTAGGAATTGTATTTTCAAGGTTAGGAGCCCATCCTATTACATCTTGAGTAGTTACATGCATGGATCCAGAGGTTTCCTTTTCTTTTTCTTCTTCATCCTTCATCTCTTCATATTTTTGATCTTCCTCATTTTGTTGATTATCTTCTTGCTTGAGTGGGGTAGGATATTCACACTCACTCTGATTCCTCCACTTATTTATCTAACTTTAACTTTGTTATCTTATTTGGTTTAGTGGTCTCCTTGTGTGGAGAGAGATGAGGTGATTTCCATACCATTTGTAGGGTTCCACTTTGAGTCCTTTTGCATCCGAACACTTTCTTAAAAATCTATTCTCCACCTACTCAACCTCTGTATCTTCCTCTTCATCCTATCCTTGAGGTGGAGTGGCCACGCATCGTTACTCTTCTATGTTATATGGTTTCTTTCTTCTGTGCTCCAAACCTCCACCATCTTCACGCTCCTCGTCTTCACCCTCTACTTCAACAACTTCTGTGGGCCTTTGCACCAGTATGTTTTCTATTGTGTGCTTACTCTTTGGTGGCCTTTGGTGTGCGAATTCATTCTCTACATACTTATTTTTCTCCATCTTGGGCTTCAGCTGAAGATGAACCAATTCTGTCCCTACATCTACTACATCCAGACTTATTGGCTTAATATTCAACACCTCCGAAATGATCCTCTTGGTGTAGGCACTTCTTTCAGGATACACATGCTTCTTCCTCAATGTGTGGTAGTCACAGTCTACCTTATCTGCATTGAATACCATTCAGTGTGTGTCTGTAAATCTATGAACAGATGCTTGAAAATACCTTACAGTGAATGCATAAGGAAAATTACACAAAGGGCTCCAGACTCCATCTCTCATTGGGAAGTGCACGATGCAGAAATCCTGATATATAGAAAACTAGACTTGTTTCCCTACTACTGATTATAGGTCCTTTAGGATGCACAACTCTTCTCTAAATATCACGTGGAGCCTGTCATACCATTTCTCCACACTTTTCTTGATGTCATCTATTATGGCCCCTTTACGTAGGTACTTGTTGAACCTTTTAGCTGGTTACTTATTCTCCATAGGGTATTCCCGTACCTTTTCCTTCGGCCCATCTGGTACTCCAATTTTCATGAATACTAGTGATAGTAGAACAGCCCCAAAGCTGACCTTCCCTCCTATGAGCACTTCCTTGACTATTTATTCTATAATTTAGCCTGCAATATTGTAGATTGCTCCTTATGACATCTTACGTGCAACGTGTAACCACATAGTATTTACGTGTGGCCACCGCTCCTGGTCATTCAACTTTGTAACAAGGTGTGTTGCTACTTACATAACCAAGAAGTTCTTCAATTTGTCTATATCCATACCACATGGACCTTTTAGGTACCCCAACTCCTGTCTGGTCTTTAATATCATGGCTTTATCTATGAGATCATTCTTTATGTCCTCTCTTGTGGCCATCAAACCTATAACTGATGAGATAAGTGCAAATGAGATTCTAGCTCTGCATCCTGAAAAGTAGAAGTCCTTGTTCACTCTTCTCATGAGCCACTGATACAAGGGATCATACTTCCTGAAATATGGAAGCTCATATAATTGGTAGACCTTGATTTTATTCAAAATCTTCTTGCCTACATCATCATAAACTGGCATGTCATCCGCTATACTCTTGTTTGTCCTAGTAGTGAGCAAGGAATCAAGCTCCTTCTTTTTCTCCATAGTATTGTGATTGTATTCACTTACTTTTCTCATTCTGTTAGGTGAATCCCATGGCCAATGATGACTCCTTTCGGATATTGTGTTTCTAAAAAATCACTTTCGAGTGCCATCTCTTCTTCCTCAACAACCACCTTCTTCTTTTCTTTTGCTCCTGCAGCATCTTCCTTCTTGGGTGCCAATTTTACCTTGCAAAACGTCTCCTCTTTTTAATGCTGCAATTTGCGAATCAAACCCTAGCTCAATTTAATTTTTCCCTAGGTGAAAACTTGATGCCATAAATCCTCTCTGTCTCCTTGCTTTGCTCAAACCCTTCACCACTGGGGACGTAAGCTTATTTTCACACAGATCTGTTTATCATGCTTGGTTTCACACCCTTCGCACCTTAACCCAATCACTTGGCTCTTTGTACTTAGCTCTTTCCACAAATTCTCTTAGTCGTAATGGTAAAAATGAAGCTGCATCACATCCCTATATAGATTTTTCAAATTTTGATGCATTTATTACTCCTTCACCTACTAAATATCCTCTCATTCATTAACCAAATTTGTTCATTCCACATGGGACATCTTCACACCCCAGCTATAACCTTCTAGCACACCTTCCTACCCTTTGGTCATAGACTTCTCTTCAACGTACGATGTTGCACCTGAGTACCTCATCACTGTACCTTCTGCTAGTAGTTATCATGGCCTCTACTTATCTCATGTTATACTATCCTTTCATTCATATCCATCCTTGGTCACTTTTGAGAAACAATCCTCTTTTGACTTAAAGCACACCCATAGCAACTTATTCCTTTCACCTTTTGATTCCCACAGTATTTTACTTGGATAACTATAACCACCCCACACTAAAGGTATGTGCAGTCCTCTGCACATAAACATGCGTCATATAGTCATTACCTTCATGTGTGTAAGCACACTTATTACACAAAAATAACAACTAAATTGACAAATCATAACGATAATGAAGAAAATACATTAAGGAAATACATAATTGAAAACCTAATCTAAGTGGCAATAATACCTTATTAAAAAAACCAATAAAACTTATTTATAGTAGGGCTTCAACCTACTCCCATTAAAGTAACCAAGTAGCCATGTTCCATCAAGTGCTTCTAACTTATAAGCACCTGATTCAAGTATGTAAGTGATGACATATGGCCCCAACCAATGTACTTTGAGTTTGTCTGGATGGCGCAAGAACTTCAATTCATAAAGAAGTACCATTTGTCCAATCTCAAACTTCTTATCCCTTATGTTTCTATCATGGCATGCTTTCTGTCTAGATTTTTCCTACTTCTGACTCCATCGTGCTATGGATTTTCACTCATCCAGTTGAATCATCTTCTCGATACACTCTTCTAAAGCCTATTCATCAGCTAGACCTCTAGTGTGTGTAATGCGTAAAGAAGGTAACATAAATTCTATAGGGGAGAATGACTTATGTGCCAAACACTAACTGAAACAGTGTGGATTTTTTCAATCTCTTGTAAGTTGTTCTATATGCCCAAAGAATAGGTGACACTTTTTCATCACAATCCTTTCTTCCCACATCACAATTTTTTGTGAAAGTATGGTTCAAAAGCTTGTTGAAAGCCTCAGCAATTCCATTTTCTTAAGGATGATAGGGTGTAGTTTTATGGTGTGCAACCATAAACTCATCTAATAGGATCTTGATTGTCTCATTCAAAAAGTGTGCACCCCTATCACTTGTCAATCTTAAAGGACATCCATATCTTATAAGAACATTATCCCATAAAAACCTAGCTACTATATCTACTATATAGTCCTTCATAGGTGCTACTTCTACCCATTGTGTGAGATAATCTATGCAAGTAATGATATAGCGTGACCCAGTCCTGTGCGTAGCTAGCGAAATAGGTCCTACGAAGTCAATGGCCCATTTCTCAAATGGTTCAACACTAGTAATTAGTCTCAAAGGCATCTCATCTCTTTGCCCTAGTTTTCCTAGGTGTTGACAATGATCACATGCCTTATAATATTCTTTACAGTCTTTATACAATGTTTCCCACCATAATCTAGCAAGTAGGATCTTCCAGGAAATCGCATCACCTGCATAATGGCCTCATGCAATACCACCATGGGATTCTACCATAATATCCTTGTGCTCATTCTCTAATAAACAATGCCATAATACTTCATCTCTGCCTAATTTGTAGAGGTCACCACTGATTAACATGAACACTGTCATACATATATCAAGTTATTTCTTTTCTAATGCCTTCATTCCTTCTGGTACTAGGCCAGTCCATAGAAAGACAACACTGTCTTCTAATTCTTCTTGCATGTGTTATAACCTATATAACTATGCATCTGGCATGGTTTCTTTAATTATCTATGTTTCTTCTCTTGAGTGAATTCTAGATAAGTGGTCTGGTCTAGAATTACTTTTCCCTGGCTTCACCATGACTGTGAAATCAAACTATTGAAATAGGAGTACTCATCTACATATGCACCCCTATAAGATGGGATTTTTTACCAATTAATTCAATGCCAATTGATCTATATAATACAAAAATTGTGTTGCTAACAAGTACTGTTGAAACTTGTGCAATGTATAGATCATTGACAAAGCTTCGCGATCTGTAGTTGTATAATTATGTTCAACAAGAGTCAGCTTTGTACTAGCAAAACAAATTGGATGATCTACAATACCTTCACCAGGTTGAGCTAACACAATTCCAATGGCCATTCTAGAGGTGGCCACATGCACATGAAATGGTTTATCCCATGGGAGAAAGTGTAGAATGGGCATGGTAGTAATTTTCTCCTTTAATATATCAAATGCATGTTATTGTGGTTATCCCTGATAAAATGTACCTTTCCCCTTCAGTAACTCTTCCAAGGGTGTAACAACTTTGGCATACCCTTTGATGAATTTTCTATAATATCATGTATGACCTAAAATTCAGGTACCTCACTTTGACTGGTAGGAACTTACAGGCCTATAATGACTGCAACCTTAGCTAGATCAACCAGCAAACCTTCCTTACAGATTATATGTCCTAACAGTATTCCAAATGGTGTAGAAAATATGCACTTCTTGATGTTTAAAGATATACTCATTTGTCTACACCATTCAAACATCAAGCATAGATTGTCACAATGATGTTTCACAAGCCCATATACTATCCAATCATCTAGGTAGACATGTAATAAGTTGTGACTAAAATCTTTGAATTTTTGAACAACTATGCACAAGAATACAAAAGGTGTGTTTTTTAATCCAAAAGGCATCACAGTAAAAGCAAAAATACTCCATTCAGTAGTAAATTTTGTAAATTTTGGACCCTCCTGAGCAATCCTAACTTGATGATACTTGAAAAACCCATCTGTGAAAGAATATATTTCATCTGTTGCCACTCCTTCCAATATTTCCTTAGTGAATGGCATAGGGAATGGATCTGTGACGTATGCAACATTAAACTCCATGTAGTCCACACATATTATAATTCATCCATCCTTCTTGATACTGATCACCATTGGGATAACCCATTCTGACTCATCAAGGGGCTTGATAATTCTAGATTTCAACATTTTATCAATTTCTTCTTTTACCTTTTCACACAAATTAGGATTCATTATGTAAGGTCGCTTCCTAACTGGTCAGGAACCTTCCTTAAGTTTTATCTTCATTTCCCTAAGTGATTTATGCACACCTTTAAGTTCATGAAACCCTCGAGGAAATAATTCCTGATAATCCTTGAGTAACTCTATGATATTTGTTACCTCTATGTCTAACTAGTAGTCTCTAATGATGGCCTTCTTAGGCTCAGCCTATGAACCTATATTTACCTTCTTTGTCTTCATGGTTTCATGATAGGCATGTGTATCCTTATCAGCACTGTCCAAGACCTTGCGCACCCCTTGTGAATGCTCAATATATAGGTTCTCAACTTCCTCATCATCCACAATGTAAACCATCTTTCCTTTCTATTTCTCAAGACAAGCACATTCAAGTAGTATGGAGTCCATTTCTTCTTTCTTTTTCAAAACATGCTCCAAACTCTACCTCACCAAATAATTCTTAAATATGCTCTTTGGATTCTGCACTAGCTGCCATAGTTAAATGCTTGACAAATTTTAATGCCTCCTTTATTAGAGGTTGGGAAGAAAAGTATTCAAAGGTATAGATCATTTATGCAGTAAAATTTTACCAGTTCCTAGTCTCTCGATGTAGTTCTACGTATACGTACCATGCGAGTGTGCATCCTTGTAGTGTAGAGTATAATATATGCACCTAGAGTGAAGGTGGTGATGCTTCTTTTCCTTTTGTCTAGATTATCTCACACTACTGAATGTGATGCTGAACAGGTTGATCACCATGGTAAGTGTATATCTGAGTATGTGCATTGTTCCTTATAAACCTAATAGATAAGGTGATTCCAATGTCTTCCCATTTTATAAGATTATCTATGTGGACTACCCACCAGCGCGTTGTTGTCTTGTGTAAGGTATAGACTAACATATCTCTTCTCTTAATTTGATCTATCCACTGTGTTTCCATGGCTTTCAAAAATTTAGGAAGATCTTCTACACCTGTATACCAAGGTACTGTGCTACCTATCCATCAAACTGAATGAATTCCATTCTTGCACGCAACCACACTTTTCACCTTGCGCCCTACTATTTCATATGTACCATGAGCCCAATTGTCATAAGAAATACTTGTAATATCACTAATAGAATGAAAATCCTCCCATTATAGGATTCCTTCTTTTGATGGCTCATTGACCTATGGGTCTTGAATAGCACGTACATAAATTCTGTTTAATTCCTTCTCACTTAGAGGCTCAACATATTGTGTATACTTGCCATCTATTAGAGGTATCACAAATCTTTATTCCTTTTTCTTAAAGCCGATATACCCCTTATTGAATATCAAGTCAACATTATTCACATAACACCAAGGGCGTCCACAAAATTCTAGAAAATTATCTGCTTCTACAAGTACTACTACCTCAAAATCCACAGTGAACTTGGCCCCTTGTATGGTTATATATGCATCCTTCAAAACTCCTATGGGAGTGACCTTAGTCTAGTTTTCCATAAACAACACATTAGATGATGGCTACACTAGAGGCCTCCCCATTTGTACCCATGCATCTAATGTAAGCACATTTAATTCTGCACCTATATCAATCAATATGTTACTCAATAGCCATCCATCCACAACAACATTGAGAGTAATTTCCTTGTCATAGTCAATGCTATTAGGGGGAATATTTGCATACAATATCTATTGTCTGGTCTCAATACTTGTGCACAGAGTGTTCCCTTTTAACCAACTTCCTAATAGTGGAATGACGTTCTCCTAGCTCAACATTTTATACACTTCTCTTAGATCATCAATATTAGTTTGGACTATCTTTGATGCTTTATTCTTCTCCTTTAAGTATTGTATCTCACCCTAAAAATTCCTTATAACTTCCATGGTACCCTGGTATACTTCCTTCTGATGAGCAGGATCTGGGTACCTTGCATGCAAAACCTCCTCCTTTGTGATAGTAGGCTTCTTATGTAATGTATTTCTTATGCACGCCACTTCAGCTCGTGTAGTAATATTCACAGTTAAAACCTCAGGTCCTTCTACTATCTTGGGCATCCACTGATCTTCTACTGTGCATTGGATTCTAACCATCATGGTGCCTATATTTTCTTGCTTATGCTTCTTACCTAGATGCTTAGATAAGTTTGGGCACTCTTCATAGCTATGGTTCTTCCTGCAGAAAGAACATGCAATATTCTAAGGACATTCACACCTATAGTGGTCAGGATATCCATGTATATAACATGTTCCATGAGATAACTCAACTCTTCCTCCACCACACCCTCATCCTCCATATCCACCACGATATCCATGTCCCCTTCAATGACCTCCTTCAATATACCCCTCATTTCTGTCATAGCATGTTTGGTTATGATCCCAATCCTGGAGCTCATTATTACCCTTAGAATTATTTATTATACATGTCTTTCATACCCCAATGTCTATAGCATCCTGGATCCAATCAACCAGAAATCCTCAGTATCATGGGTCATGGACCTACAAATCTTATAAAAGAAAGATACATTCTTCCTTATCATGCACTGTACCAAAGGATAGTGACTAGTATCATGATTCAAATGACATCTCTCACAATCTAATAGTAATGAGTGTATAGATCTGTGAGGGAAACTATCCTTAGTGTGACCTTCCACTTCACAATCTGTACACCAAATTTTTTAGCGTGTTTCATGGGCTGAATTTTTTGATAGCTTCTCTAACTATTTTTCCATAGCTGCAATTTGTGCCTCTAAATATGGACTAATGCCAGTGTCAATGCTCCCAACTTCCTCAGCATGAAAAGATAATTCCATTACTTTACGTGGATCAGTGTATGTCTTATGTGTCAATTACATTTTAAATGGTGTAATCAATCCGCCAATGAACCATTTTCCATGCTGGCTTGCATGCATATCATAAGATAGCTTAGATAGAAGTGTCTTAAAACAGACATCATACTCATGTACACACTCAGTAGTGCCCTACTTGATATCCTTAAGTGCGCTGATACTTTTCTACTCAAATTCAGGGATAAGGAACTCTTTTAGGAAAGCATCGTTCAATGTTGAATAATCCACGCAAGTTTAATCAGGGTCAAATTTCCTATACTAGTTGTGTGCACATCCTTGTAATGTAGTAGAAAATTGACTTTCCTTTCACTTGAAATCCATTATCCATTTAGCATGCCACAATATTTCACACATATACACATGTCTGGCAGCATCCTTTATACCTATATATTCCAAAAGATGAAGAAACATCTCCATATAGATATTTTGTGGTTGCTGCAGACCTTGACCACCTGATCTAGAACCTTGTGTGTTCCCTCTACCTTCAGAACCACCAGAACTAGAACCACCTATACCTCCTGATCCTCCACCTATAGCTAGAATAGGACATGTAGATGTAATTCTCTATGCTCTGAAAGTAGTACTATACTAAATCTCTACAGTCTATGAGGTATTTCCACTTCCAAAGGTGAATCCTAAATTCTGTGCACTCACGTTCTATGTGGATGATGCACCTAAGAATGTTCCCCCAGATATCATTGAAGTCATATGTCCTATCATTGATGTACTTACTCTATGACTTACTCTTGCTCTCCTACTTCCCAAGTTAGCTTGTTGGTTACTTGTCATACTATATATTAGAAAACCAAGCGCAAGGGATAGGTCACTAGGTGGATTAAGATGCAATCCCATGATCCATGTAGTCTCTGCTAGCGTAATTTTGTGTGAGGCCAAGGGGGGATCTCTATCATGTTTTCCAAGATGGGGGAGTTCCTGATGCTCTATCTCCACGTCTTCTACGTGAGCTGTAAATCCTTCACGAGCCATCTCTCTCCTCAATGCCATACTTTCTGCAACATAACACTATTTTTCCATATCTCTCTCGCACATCTGATTATAATTAAGATGCCTCTCCTCTCTCTGCCTCTCTTCCGCTAGGTCTTCCATCTTTCACCAAACTTGTTCATACCCTCATGCGTGGTGAATTTTAGTTAGCCATCGGTTTACTCTCTAGATTCAAAGTTACCATAAAGATCTTGATCACCAGTGGAATAACTTGTAGATATACTCCTCTTGGATACCGCAAAAACTAGAATTTAGCTACCTCCAGGAAATAATACGTTAAAATTGAATATTCCATAATATAACTGTTTAGAACACCATGAAACCACGTATCCATAGCACGAGTCCAAATCAAATCAGCATCATAAAGGGCCTGAAATTCTTCCTGTGTCCAAACAAGTGCACGATACCTCCAATTCTACTGAGATGCATAATCACTAAGCCATTCGTATAGTTCTACTAGAAAGATAGCAAAAAATATCTCATATAGGATGTCATACAGATTTTGTTCTACCCAAGTGCGTGCGTTAAACTCAGATCCACTGTTGAACAGTCATGCATATTCTTCCTCCAGATCATGTATCCACTCCTCAATAATTTCTAGAGTTAACCGATACATCTTCATCATGAACCATCCTAAACACAATTGAAAAAGAGGTCTCGGCAACAGAACCAATGATGCAGCCTAGAATTTAGTAGATAACACCCTAGATGTGTTGGCACATCACTCAGCCTAGATTGAGCGCTCACCCAAAGTGCGTAAAGGTACTAGGTCTCTCTTTATGGTTTCTGTAGTATGATATTAGCGTCATAAAGGAAGAAACATATAGATCCATAACTAATACATCGTTCTACAATGCATGCTAAATTCATATATATGAAAGAAAAATATTTAAACATTAATCGTTATTGAATTAATAACATGCACCACACACGAATGACACTTAGTTTCAGAAAATATAATCCATATATTAATAAACAAATAATCTCCTTACAATAATGGCAATCTATACCAATGCTCACATGGATCTGATACAGTAATTCAGTCATATGCATATATCTCTATACCTCCATCTCTCCTTGTGTGTATCTCCTATACTATGTGCTTCACATCATATATGTAGGGTGGGGACTTACCCTTCATTGCTTATCTATTCTATAAATAGGCCGCATACTATTAGTAGCCACGTTCCATTTACAAGTATATCCACACATACAAGTGTGCTATCTATAGAACTCTTGTAGTTAACTGAAGTAACAATTCTATTCTTAGATCATCTTTATATAAAATGCTTGATCCAATCCTCTAAATATATACAATGCATGGCGTGCATGTCTCTACATCGCTGGTGTGTTCTACATGCCATATTCTAAAAATATTTCTTCATGTTCAAAATAGGCTAAGTCCTAAATGTTGAACTATCCCTTCGTGCACAGATTCTTCCTATCCCTTTGTGCCCTTGATCCTAGACTTCTCTCCTACACGGAATTCTTGTGTGATCTCTAACATGTATTCTCTGATCAATAATGCTAGCCACTTTCCTTTGTTATAACACACGATAAGGAAAAATGTCTCTTGTTTTTGCAAGATTTTTAGGTCCATGAGCCATGATACCGAGGATTGTCGATTGATTGGTTAGATCCATGATGCTATAGACATTGGGGTACGATAGACAAGTGTAACAAATAACTCTAAGAATAAGAACAAGCACTAAGATCAGGATCATAACCAATAGCGCTATGATAGGAATGAGGGCCATTTTGATGAGGCCGTGTTGTAGGAAGAAGTGAGTTCCCTTGTGGAACATGTTATACATGTGGATCCCCTGATAATTATAGGTGTAAATATCCCCAGAATGTTACATGTTATTTCTATGCAAATAATCATAGCTATGAGGAGTTCCCGAACTAAAATGAGCATCTCAGTAAATAACATAAGTAGGAAAATAAAGGCACATAGATGGTTAGGATCTAACATGTGGATGAAAATAATTAGATGCCGAAGATATCACTAGAACCTAAGGCATTAACTATAAATATTATCATGCGTACTGAGAGGCATCATACCAGAAGTCTACGATCACCAAGGAGGATGTTTTACATGCAAGGTACCTAGATCATGCTCATTAGAAGGAAGTTTATTAGGATGCCATATAATTGCTAAGGAATCTTCAGGGTGAGATACAATACTTAAAGGAGAAGAAGAGAGCATCAGATAAAGTCCAAACTAATATAGATTATCTAGGAGAAGTGTGCAAAATTTTGTGACAAGAGAACATCATTCCACTATTAGGAAGTTAGTTAAAAGGGAACAATCTGCGCACAAGTATTGAGACCGGATGGCGGATCCTACATGCAAATAATCCCCCTGATAGAATTTACTATGATAAAGAGATCACTCTGAAAGTTGTTGTAGATGTATGGTTGTTGAGCAATATTTTTATTGATATAGGTTTGGAAGTCAATGTGCTTACTTTAGATGCATGGGTACAAATGGGGAGGCCTCCATTGCAGTCATCATCTATTGTGTTATTTATGGAAAATAGGAACAAGGCCACTACCATAGGATTTTATAAGGATGCATCTATAACCATACAAGGGGCCGAATACACTAGGGATTTTGAGGTATTAGCACTTGCAGAAGCAGAAAAATTTCTAGCCTTTCTTAAACGCCCTTGGTGTTATGTGAATAATACTGATTTGAGATTTAATAAAGGGTATATCATCTTTGAGAACAAAGATAAAAGGGTTATGATGCCTTTGACATAGGGGAAGTCTACACCATATGTTGAGCCTCTAAGTTAGGAGGATTTAAATAGAATCTATGTACGCACTATTTCGGACTTAGAGGACAATGAGCCATCAAAGGAAGGAATCCTACATGTTTTCTCCCACAAAATCCCCCCCTCATTTTCTAAGTCAAATTCAAATATTTTGAGATCACACCATCTAGAAGTGTTTAAGTAAAGTTGGAAGTCTGAAAAGATAGATAAATTCATGCTTTGAAGTTGTTTAAACTCTCAAGTCTACACGTTTTGATAAATTTTCCATTTTTCTATCTGGACATGTGAAAATTTTATTTTTGTCCTCATTTGAATTAAATTGTTAATCTTTCTATGTCCATGGATCATCGAACCTTTTATTTTTTCAATTCCTTGGTTCGTGAAAGAAATTTGAAAAGTAGGCGCAAAATGTTGGAGTTTTCTTCTTCTCTGCATTTAATCCACAGTCGTGAATGATGAGCATTCTCTTCCCTGTCAAATTTTGGCTCCATTATCCATGAGTATGTGGACATATTGAATTGGAAGTGGGTCAGTGGAGTAATTTGTGTTTTTGATCCTTTTTGTAAAAAGGGATAAAATTCATAAAGTGACCCGTAACCCTGATCATGCTATGAGGGAAAAAGTCAAATGTTGAGCCCACATCAAAAGATTCAAAGAAAGAGGAGGATCATTGGGGAGATTTGAGAATTTGAGCATTTTTCATTAAAGGGGATTAAATTTAAAAAGTGACTAGCAGCCTTGCCAAACACAAAGGAAAAAGTCAAATCTTGAGACTGTAGTTGGAAAGTCAAAGTGGGGAAGCGGTTTGGTGAGAACTTTGAGGTTTTGAGCCTTTTTTGTAAAAAGGGATCAAAGTCATAAAGTGACCCACAACCCCACCCACACCATGAGGACAAAGTCAAATATTAAGCCTGCATCGAAGGTCAAATTAGGATGATGGACCAGCAGAGCAATTTTTGTTTTTGAGCCCGCATTGAAAAAAGGTAAAATTATAGAATTGGCCTACGAATCTGTCTCCACTCAAGTGAAGCCACATGTCAGGCATATATCAAAAGCAAAAGGGTGGACCAAAAATGTAAAAAATGACAAATCTCTGTTAAGTCACAAAATGCAAAAGGCATCCTCCACGCCCACTCCAGTAAATTTCTCCCACGTGGAAGACTCTGGTTTAAAGTTTCAAAGTCAAGATGAACGGTTCAAATTCAAAGTTATAAAATGAGTGTAATGGTTGCATTATGAAAAGTCTAGTTTTTTCTGCCATTGGTGTTTCTTCACAAATCAAGTATCCAAACAGATGTGATTGATTGAAAAGATTGTAAAATATTTCTTTCTAATAAAGAATAAGTTGTAACCATTTCTTTCCAGATATTTAATGTCTTCTTCACACAATTGTGAAGTGTTGGCAATTGATCTTGTAAACTCGCGAGTGCATTGTACTTAGAGAAAGAAAAGGAGATAGCCATTTTCTTCTACTTTCCTCCATTCTCAACTTTCTCTCATTCCCACATTATGTACAACTCCTGTTTAAGCATCAATACAAGAAGAAGGATTTTATAGCCTCTTTGATGAGGATATTTTAGAAACTTTGAGTTTGCAATCTTATCTCGTTGTGCTGCCATTTATAGGGCTATTTCTTCTCATAAATGCATGAAATGAAGTTTCTAACCAATGTGTGTAGGAATCTGATTTCCTACCTGCAACATTAGTTTCCCTATCTCATTTCTCACTCCCTTTCCCACCTTCAGATAAAGTCTTCCCTATTAATATATTGCTAGCTTTTCCGCAAGGTTAGTGTAGTGCCCCTGTTGGATCCCTGGCCGAAAGCCACCAAAAAAATCCACACTTTCTCGTGCATGCATACATGGCTGCTACATCGGTTAAGTAGAGGGACTTAGATTCCCAAAGCATTGGTAAGGAATCCACAAGTTTTCGACCCAAAAAATTTCCTTTCCAATAGTTTTTGGCACCCACCACGGGGTAGATTTAACAGCATCTGCACCTGAATGTGACCGCAATGTCAAAAAATTCAAAATTCAAAAATTCAAAAAAGAGTAAAATTTCTAGAATTTGAATGGCTATATGAGCCACATGGATTCAAATCATGGCTATTCTAGGAAACCCTCCTATTGAAAGACTGAAATTGATCTTCCACATCCAAGAAGATGTTGCTTCAGATTTGAGGGAAGCTATCTGACATAGTAGAAAAAGTTCCAATCACTACTTCACTGCCATGAGAATTATGGACCTTGAAGAAGAATGCACTGCTAAACTAGAAAGTCAAAGACAAATTCCAGTACCACAAAGAAGAGCATATATTTTCAAGCTGACAGATAGAAGATACATCCAACAACAAAGACAAGGAGGAAAAATTGATCCCATTTTTTAGGAACTGTAAAGGACACAAGAGCTACTTAGAATCTAGAGGCTTCCTTCTCAAGCAACCAGTCATGTTGGGAACCTGAGTGTTGCCAATCCTTTGGATAGTGAATTTCCATACATTAATGATAACCTTGAGGATTTCACCAACGTAGAGACCGAAGAAGAAGATAAAGAAAGAGAAGCAAGAGCCGATGAATAAATAAGAGCTCAACTCAAAGAAATTGAGAGACTTCAAGCCAAGGTAGATGAAAGATCAGCAGTAGAAGTCACAACCTTAGCAAGGTTGGAAGATAGAAATAGAAATAGAATGGGGGATCATGAGAATGAATGTGATCATGTGGCTCGTAGGCCTAATGTACCATGGGGAGGAAACACTGGTCCTATGGCTCTTGCATAACCACTTCATGAGCTACCGAGAGGCTCGAGAAAAAACTTCCCAAAATTTAGAGGTGATGGTTCTCAACTCCCTAAAGAGCATGTAGCAGCATTTATCAGTGCTTGTGGGGTATTGGGTGTTGAGGATGAAGATGTGTCAGTCTGACTCTTTATGGAGTCACTTCAAGAGAAACCTTCTAAATGGTTCTACATGCTACCCCCGAGGTCCATCACCTATTGGGAGGATATAATAAGTGCATTCAAACATAGGTTTAAGAGCACAAAATATTGTCAGGATCTTTTGGTCTAATTGGTAGAAATAAAGAAAGAAACCTCTGAGTCAATGAGGGAATTTTTAGTAAGATATAATAGAGTGATAATAAGGATCCTTGAAGATTTGGTGCCTTCTAAAAATAATTTGAAGAGGTTTTCCATCAGTGCTTTTCCATCAAAAGTAGGTTTCTTCCCTAGAAGAGCACAACCAAGAACATTGAGGAAAGCAAAGGACTATGAAATAGAGACTAATGATGATCTAATCTTGTTTGGTAAAGTGAAAGGCCCAATGGAAATCAAAAGGGTCAGAAATCAAACTTTGTCACCACGGGTCTGATGTTCCAAAAAATGGAAAATGACTTGGTTTCCTTGAAGAAGAATCTATCTCTGATCACAATGCAGAATACTTCAAGGAAACCAAACCTTCCAAATTGGCCATGGATTACTCCACCTCCTCATTGGATTGATCTTGAAGCACCACCAGTCAATGCCATCTGTGACACCAAAGAACCAGAGGAGGTAGCAAAAATTTAAGAACTTGAAGAGGAAAATATGGAAGAATATGAAAACTATCTTGAGGTTGAGGAAATTGATATGCATAATTGCCTAATTGTGTACATTGATCATGAAGATGAGGATGATGAAGAAGATTCAAGTTTCTCATGTGTTGTTTTCACTCCTACAAAATCTAGGAAAGGTGCTTCATCCTCAACAGTTGTGGTAAAGGATAAGAAGAATAAAGGATATTCTCCTCCAAAGGTCACACAAAATAAAATCATGAGTAGAGGATCACCAGTACCACCTTCTATGGCGTCGGTAAAAAAAATCAGACTCACTTGTTATCAGGGATCATACTACTATGCCAATTAAGTCATCTTATTCTTCTCCCATCTCAAAATTTGCTAAAAAAAACTCTCCTTTAAATTTTGTTCCTGCAAAAACATCTAAGGTTTAACCAAAAGCTACACCCTCACCCCCTTCCAAGCCAATTACTACACCCAAAAATGAGAATTCAACACCCAAAGTACCAAAGCCTCTACCATGTAAATCTTCCTCCATTTCTGGAACCTCTTCCTTGCTCACCATAACCCCATTCAATTTTTTGGAGCATGCAAGAAAAACCAAAGTCCAGTTCTCGGAAATACAATACCTACAAAAACACCCTTCCCAGCTTGATAGGTTCATTAGTGCAGTTTTTGGTGGTAACCATGTATCCTCGAGTCCTAATTCTAAAGTCTTACTACCCATACCATCTAAACCACCTTCCCAAAACATGCTAGCCGTCAGTTCCTCCAAAACCAACTGGGTTAAACCTTTCTACATGTCACTCCTCATTAAAGGCTTCTAACTAAATAATTGTATCAAAGATTTCAGAGCCTCAGACAATGTGGCCGGCCAAATTTACAAATTCCCTAGGCCTCACCTTGACCTGGGTAAATGGCACTTGCTACTCAATGGAATCCAAACAAGTTCCATTGGTAGGAAGAATCAAAGATGCACATGTGGCACTAGTTGATTTTCCAAACAAAAAGGTGCTCCTAACCATAGTGGTAGCAAACATCCCAACATCCTTTGGTATGCTATTGAGTAGGAGTTTCTACAGAGACCTAGGTAGAGAGATAAAAATGGATTGGTCATCTACAACTATCCCAGTAAAAGGTGAGATGAAGAAGTTTCTACCGGTAAGAAAGATGAAGTTCACATTACGAAAGTATGATGATCCAAAAGTAAACATTCTCTTTCAAGATTGTGGGCTAGGAAACTACTTCCTCACATTAGAAAAGAGAAGAATTTTCCAATTCTCATGGAGGAAGAGGAAGATCAAATTTGGAAAATGGAATTGATGGTAGTCATTCCAGTGCAGGCTCAGGAGCTGATGTAGTATTGTACTCTCCTTCCAATGAGTTGTACACATTTTCCTACAAGCTATAATTTGATAATACAAATAACACTGCAGAATATGAAGCACTACTCTTAGGCATGAATGAAGTAGAGGACATGGGAATCAAGAAGATGAGATGTCGAGGTGATGCAGAGGTTGTAGTAAAGCAGGTCTGCCAACAATATCAGGTGAATAATCCAAGACTCTGGCATTACAGAAATAGAGTGTGGGACTGCATTGAATCTATTGATGCATTTTCCATTGAAGCTATTCCAAGGGAATAGAATGAAAATGTTGATTCTCTTGCAGTGTCAACTTCCCTAGTGACACCTCATCCTTCTTCTGGTAAAGACGAAGTGATCATTGAAATGGTATTCAGGCCTAGTGTACCAGTCAATACAAATCATTGGCAAGTCTTCAATGATGAGAAATAAATTCTATCCTTTTTAGAGAAAAGGGATAATTTCAATAATCTCTTCTTCAAAGGAGGTGGAAATCCACACCAAGAAGCATTCCTCAAAGAAGAGAAAGAAATATTTGAAGGGATTGATGATGAGGGAGTAATAAAACTGAAAGGCAACAAAATCCCCAAAGGCCTAGTCTCTTTAGAATACCTTCTTGACAAACATGACAGATTCATTCAAGAGAAAGAAAAGCAATCTTCTTGATGCCTAGCTGATTTTGATAA
Source organism: Taxus chinensis (assembly GCA_019776745.2). Classification (NCBI taxonomy): domain Eukaryota; kingdom Viridiplantae; phylum Streptophyta; class Pinopsida; order Cupressales; family Taxaceae; genus Taxus; species Taxus chinensis. Next base: position 336,215,710 of record CM034146.1, read on the forward strand.
AGAAAAAATTGGTACCCATAAAGGATCTAAGGATGGTCAATATTGGAAAAATTTTCTTTCCCGAAGAAAAAAGAAGGTTTGTTGAATTACTCAAGAAATACTCAGATTTATTTTCCTACTCTTATGATGAACTCAAATCCTTCTAGCTAAAGGAAATGCATCACTCAATTCCTTTGAAGCAGGGTGTTAAGTCCTTCTGGAAAAAGAAAGGCCGTATAACCCAAAGATTGCTGATACCATCAAGGAGGAGGTAACAAATATTCTTAATGCAAGGATCATATTTCCCATCCACCATTCAATTTGGATGGCTAACATTGTGCCGGTGCGGAAGAAGAATGGTAAAATGAGGATATGTGTAGAGTTTCACAACCTAAACCAGGCATCACTAAAGGACAATTATCCTCTTCCTATCATGGAACATAGCCTACAAGTAATCACTGGATGTAAAATGCTTTCATTTCTTGGTGGATTCTTAGGATATAATCAAATCAAAGTGGCAGAGGAGGCCCACACTAAGACAACCTTTATAACACCTTGGGGCACTTTTTCCTACAACAGAATGACTTTTTGCCTAATCAATGAAGGGGATACATTCGAAAGGGAAATGGATTTGGCCTTAAAATATATGAAGAATTACATTTTCATATATCTTGATGATCTCATAGTATTTTCAAAGAAGAGGGGAGATCATATCTATCACTTGGAACAAGTACTTGCAAGGTGTAGGAAACATGACATATCACTAAATCTGAAAAATTTGATTTTTGGAGTCACAAAAGGCAATTTATTGGGGTACATTGTGAATAAACATGGAGCACACATTGATCCTGAGAGGGTCATATCCATTCAAGCATTATCCCTACCCACAAACAAGAAAGGATTTTATTCATTCTTTGGAAAGGTGAACTATCTTCGTCATTTTGTGCTTGAGTTTGTTGAGTCGAAAAAGCAGGTCACCTCCATGATGAAACCATAAGAAAAATTCAAATGGAACAATGAAGGGGAGGTATCATTCGAAGAGATCAAGAAATCCATTGCCAAGGCTCTGAATCTTGTATCTCTAGATTTTAACAAAGAATTCATCATGTATTATTATGCATCAAAAGATACAATCTCTACCATTCTCGTTCAGAAAAATGATGAAGGCGTGGAAGAACCTATTGATTTCATGAGTTGTCCTTTGAAAAAGCATGAGCTAAAATACAACCAATTGGATAAGCAGGAATATGCAGTGGTGAAGGCTGTAAAAAACTTCAAGTTTTACATCCTCAATTCCCATAGGGTGGTGATGGTCCCCGGTAGTGCAATCATGTCCATCTTGACACAGCATGATCCTGGAGCTAAAAGAGGAAATTCGATTACAAAGACTCAAGAATATGACTTGGAGATTCGACCCTCCAATATGGTAAGGGGAAATGGCTTGTGAAATTTTATTGTTGAAGATGAAACACTCAAGTTCAACATGGCGAAGAAAATTGTGCTTGCTCAACTTGTTCATAAGAAAACCCACAGGTTCTCTTTTTCACCACTACTTATGAGTGGTATGTTGATATTTTCTATTACCTGACTTATGGATAATTCCCTCACCATATTGATTACAAGTAAAGGAGAACACTCAAGATGAAGGTAGATAAATTTCTAATCTAGAATCATATGCTTTACAAAAGAGGCCTAGATGGTTGTTTCCTCAGGTGCGTAGATAGAGAGAAACAAGAAAAGTTGCTTATAACATACCATGACCAAGCATGTGGTGGAAATTTTTCAGCAATGGTCACTACACACAAGATCCTCTGAGGAAGGTATTACTGGCCCACCATCTTTACAGACACTCAAGATTGGGTCTCTAAATGCAAAGCATGCCAACAGTTCATTAGAAGACCACAAATCACTGCATTACCACTCAGGCATGTGGTTATTAAAAAACCATTTAAACAGTGGGGACTGGACTTCATTGGTGTTCTAAACCCTCATTCAAGTGCAGGGAACACCTATGTACTCACAACAAAAAATTACTTAACCAAATGGGTGGAAGCCATTCCAGCCAAAATATCTAACACTGAAACAATATGCAACTTCATCAAGGAGAATATCATAGTCTGTTTCAGAGTGCCACAGAAAATTGTAGCAGATAATGCTACCTATTTATCTTCAAGAGAGATGACCGATTTTTGCTATAGCTATGGAATCTGCCTAGCTCATTCTTCTGACTACTATCCATAAGGAAATGGATAGGCCAAATCAAGCAACAAGAACATTGCGACCATTTTCTGCAAGCTTGTAAACATGAATCAAAGGAATTTACACAAAAGGTTTTATGACGCATTGTGGACGGATAGGATCACCTCTAAGAAGGAAATACATATGTCACCATTCTAACTATTGTATGGAGTCAAAGCATAAATTCCTCCCATGATCGAGATGCCAACTCTCAAGCTTCTACATGCAATAGAAGATGGTCAGTACAAGAATTCCATTGATAAGAGGATCCTCTTTCTTGAGAAGCTGGAATAAAATAGACTACAAGTGGTGGATCACATTAAGGAGAACAGATTGAATGTAAAGAAGATTTTTGATAAGAAGGCCAAGGCAAGAGAATTCAAAGTTGGATACTTCATCCTGCTATGGGACAAGAGAAGAGAACCAAAAGGTAGCCATGGAAAGTTTGATTCATTATGGATCGGCCCATTCCAAATTCATGAAGCTTGTGGCAAGAAAACTTTTCTTCTCTCATATTTGGATGGAACGCCTCTATAATTTCCTCAGAGTGGGAAATACTTGAAATTATATCATCAGTGAAAGTGGTTTGTCCCCCACCTTGTACCATAGGTGATTGTTAGGTGTGTTTCCCTATCTATTGTGTGGTTTTCTTTCCCCTTCTATTGTGTGTCATGTGTTTCCTTCCCGTTATGTGTTTTTGTGTTTCCTTCTTCTGATATTTCTTTCTCAAAGTTATACATGACTCTGCAAGGCCCAATGGATAAGGCACTTGTCAATGAACTATAGGGTCTAGAGATTGAGATTTTGGATTCCCATGTCATGTCTTCACTATGTTCAGTCCATGTCATGTCCCCAAGCTATAGCCAGCTGTTGTCTCCCTCAAAATACCTCCCTCATTTTCTATCTAAAATTCAAATATTTTGATCTCACACCCTCCAGAAGTGTTCAAGTAAAGTTGGAAGTCTAAAAAGATAGAGAAATTCATGCTTTGAAGTTGTTTAAACTCTCCAGTCTACGTGTTTTGATAAATTTTCCGTTTTCCTATCTAGACTTGTGAAAAATTTATTTTTTTCCTCATTTGAATGAAATTGTAAATATTTATATGGACATGGATCATCAAACCTTATATTGTTTTCAATTCCTTGGTTTGCAAAAGAAATTTAAAAATTGGGCGCAAAATGGTGGAGTTTTCTTCTTCTCTGCCTTTTTTCCACAGTCATGAATGGTGGTCATTCTCTTCCCCATCAAAATTTGGCTCCATTATCCATGAGTACGTGTAAATATCAAATTGGAAGTGGGTCGGTGGAAAAATTTATGTTTTTGATCCTTTTTGTAAAAAGGGCTAAAAGTCATAAAGTGACCCGCAACCCTGATCATGCTATGAGGGAAAAAGTCAAATGTTGATCCTACATCAAAAGATTCAAAGTGGGGAGGTGGATCATTTGGGAGATTTGAGAATTTGAGCCTTTTTCATTAAAGGGGCTTAAAGTTAAAAAGTGACCCACAGCCCCACCAAACACAAAGGAAAAATTCAAATCTTGAGCCTGTCGTTGGAAAGTCAAAGAGGGGAAGCAAGTTGGTGGAGAACTTTGAGGTTTTGAGCCCTTTTTTTAAAAAGGGTTAAAAGTCATAAAGTGATCTGTAGCCTTACCCATGCCATGAGGAAAAAGTGAAATATTAATCCCGCATCGAAGGTCAAAGCAGGTAGGTGGGCCAGTTGAGCAATTTGTGTTTTTGAGCCCGCATTGAAAAAAGGTAAAATTATAAAAGTGTCCCGCAAATCTGTCTCTACTCAAGTGAAGCCACGTGTTAGGCTTATTAAAAAGTGGAAGGGTGGACCAAAAATGTAAAAAATTCCAAATCTCTATGAAGTCAAAAAATGCAAAAGGAATCCTCCACGCCCGCTCCAGTAAATTTCTCTCACATGGGTGGCTCTAGTTTAAAGTTTCAAAGGCAAGATGAAAGGTTCAAATTCAAAGTTACAAAATGAGTGTAATGGTCGCATTATGAGAATTTTGGTTTTTTCCACCATTGGCGTTTCTTCACAAATCAAAAATTTGAACGGACGCAAATGATTGAAACGATTGTAAACTATTTCTTTCTAAAAAAATAAGAAGTTGTAACCATTTCTTGCAAGATATTTAATGGATTCTTCATGCCATTGTCAAGGGTTGGCAATTGATCTTGTAAACTCATGAGTGAATTGTACTTAGAGAAAGCAAAGGAGATAACCATTTTCTTATACTTTCCTCCATCCTCAAATTTCTTTCGTTCCCACATTATGTACAACTCATGTTTAAGCATCAATACAAGAAGAAGGATTTTGTAGCCTCTCTGATGAGGATATTTTAGAAACTTTGAGTTCACAATCTTATCTCATCTTGTTTCCATTTACAGGGTTGTTTATTCTCATAAATGCATGTAATGAAGTTTCTAACTAATGTGTGCAGGAATATGATTTCCTACCTACAACATTAGTTTCCCTATCTCATTTCTCACTCCCTTTCCCATCTTTAGACAAAGTCTTCCCTAGCAAAAGATCGCTAATTTTGCTGCAAAATCAGTAGAGTGCCCCTGTTGGATCCTTGGCCAAAAGGTCACCACAGAAATCCACACTTTCTTGTGCATGCATACATGATAGTTGTACTGTTTAAGTAGAGGGACTTAGATTCCTAAATTGTTGGCAAGGAATCCACAAGATTTTCCACCTGAAAAATTTCCTCACCAACACTACTGTGGGAGGATTCTCATTCTATTAGTGATACTACGAGTATTTCTTGTGACAATTGGGCTCATGGTACATATGAAATAGTAGGGAGTGAGATAAAAAGCATAGTTTCACATAAGAATGGACTTCATTTTATTTGATGGATAGGTGGCGCAATACCTTAGTATATAGGAGCAGAAGATCTTCTTGTATTTTGAAATCCATAGAGGGACAATGCATAGAGCAGGTCAGGAGAAGAGACATGTTAGCATATGTCTTGTGTGGGACAACAATGTGCTGGTGGGTAGTTCACAAAGATAATCTTACAGAGTGGGAGGAGATCAAAATTACCTTATCTACCAGGTTTGTAAGAAGCACTGCACCTACATATATTTTCACTTATAATGGTGATCAACCTATTTAGCACCACATTCAATAGTGTGAGAGATGTTGGACAGCAGGACATGAAGCATTACCACCTTCACTTTGGGTGCATAAATTATACTCCACTCTACAAGGGTGTACACACACTTGGTACATATACGTAGAACCACATCGAGAGACTGGAAACTAGAAAAAATGACTGCATGAATGAACTAGACCTTTAACTACTTTTCATCCCAACTTCCAATAGAATAGGCATTAAAATTTGTCAAGCAGTTAACCATGAGAGATATTGCAAAGGCAGAGGAAATCATACATGAATCAATGGGTGAGACAAAATCAAGCACGTGTTTTGAAGAAGAAGGAGAAGACTCCATATTGCTTGAATGTGTTTTCCTTGAGAAATAAAAAGGAAAGATAGTGTACATCATAGATGATGAGGAATTTGAGAACCTATATATTGACCATTCACATCGGGCATGTGAGGTCTTGAATAGTGCAGATAAGGATACGCATGTATACAGTGAACCAATGAAGACAAAGAAGGTCAATATAGGATCAGAGGCTGAGCCTAAGGAGATCATAATTGGAGACTACTAGTCAGACTCAAAGGTGGCAAAGATCATTGAGTTACTCAGTTATTATTAGGACTTATTCCCTTGAGGGTATCATAAAATTAAAGGCATGTATGAATCACTTGGGGAAATAAAGATAAAGCTTAAGGATGGTGCACACCCACTGAGAAAGAGACCTTACAAAATTAATCCTAATTTATGTGAAAAGGTAAAAGAAGAAATTGATAAAATGTTGAAATTTGGAATTATCAAGCCCCTTGATGGGTTAGTCCAATAGTGATTGGCATCAAGAAGGATGGTAGAATTTGAATATGTTTGCACCATAGGGAGCTAAATGTTGCATGTGTAACAGACCCATTTCCTACGCCATTTACTAAGGAAATACTAGAAGGAGTTACAGGGTGCGAAATATATTCCTTCACAGATAGGTTTCTCAGGTATCATCAGGTTAGGATTGCTCAGGAGGATCAAGAAAATACAACTTTTACTACTGAATGGGGAATTTTTTCCTATACTGTGATTCCTTTTGGATTGAAAAACATGCCTACTGTATTATCGCGCATAGTTATTAAGGCATTCAAATATTGTATTCACAACTTCTTATAGGTATACCTTGATGATTGGACAATATATGGGCTTGTTAAGGATCACTGTGACAATCTGTACTTAATTTTTAAACAATGCAAACAATTTAGTATCTCTTTGAACATCAAGAAGTTCATATTTGTTACACCTTTTAGAATATTTTTGGGACACATAATCTGCAAGGAAGGATTACTTGTTGGTCTAGCTAAGGTTGAAGTCATTCTAGGCCTAGAAGCACCTACTAGTCAAAGTGAGGTGTACAAATTTTTGGGTTACACAAGATATTATAGAAAATTCATCAAGGGATATGAAAAAATTGCTGCACGTTTGGAAGAGTTACTAAAAGGAAAAGGTACATTCTATTGGGGAGAATCACAACAACATGCGTTTGAAACATTGAAAGACAAACTTATTACCACACCTATCCTATTTTTTCCTTTATGGGATAAACCATTTCATGTACATGTGGATGCCTCTGGCATTTCCATTGGCATTTTCTTAGCTCAACCTAGAGAAGGTACTATAGATTATCCAATTTATTTTTCTAGTAGGAAGCTAATTCCTAAACAAAATTATACAACTACAGAGCATGAAGGTTTGTCAATGATCTATGCATTACACAAGTTTTGATAGTATTTTATAGCTACACCATTTAAATTCTATACGAATCACATGGCATTGAAGTACTTGGTGAATAAACCCGTCTTACAAGGGCTCATATGCAAATGGGTACTCCTATTTCAAGATTTTGATTTCACAGTTATGGTGATGCCAGGGAAAAGTAACTGTGGACAAGACCACTTGTCTAGAATCAACTCAGGAGAGGAAGCATAGACAATTGATGAAACCATTCCACATGCCCTGTTATATAGGTTACAACATGTGCCATCAGAATTAGAAGACATTGTTGTCTTTCTACGGACTGGTGTGGCACCAAAAGGAATGAAGGCATTAGAAAAGAAACAATTTGTTATATGCGTGGCACCATTTATGTTTATTAGTGGTGACCTCTACAAGTTAGGTAGAGATGAAGTATTACGTCATTGTGTATTATAGCATGAGTGCAAGGATATTATGGAAGAAGCCCATGGTGGTATTACAGGAGGCCATTATATAGGTTATGCGATAGCCTAGAAGATCCTACCCATTGGATTATGGTGAGAAACATTGTATAAAGACTGTAAAGAGTATTGTAAGGTGTGTGACCATTGTCAGCACCTAGGAAAACTAGGACAAAGATGAAATGCCACTGAGACCTATTATCAGTGAAAAACCATTTGAGAAATGGGCCATCGACTTTGTAGGACCTATTTCACCAGCCACGTGTAGGATTAGATCACTCTATATCATTACTTACACAAATTATCTCACACGATGGGTAGAAGTAGCACCTACAAAGGACTGTGCAACAACTACAGTAGCTAGGTTTCTATGGGAGAATGTTCTTACAAGATATGCATGTCCTTTAATTTTGATGAGTGATAGGGGTACACACTTTTTAAATGAAACCATGAGGATCCTATTAGATGAGTTTATGGTTTTCCACCATAAGACTACACCTTACCACCCTCAGGATAATGGAACTACTGAGGCTTTCAACAAGATTTTGAACCAAAAATTAACTAAAATTTGTGATGTTGGAAGAAAGAATTGGGATGATAAAGTGTCATCTATTCTTTGGGCATATAGAACAACTTACAAGAGATTAAACAAAGCCACACTATTTCAGGTGGTGTTTGGCGCAAAATCCATTCTCCCTTAGAATTTATGTTACCTTCTTTGCACATTGTGCATGCTGGAGGTCTAGATGATAAAAAGGATTTAGTAGAGTGTATTGAAATGATAATTCAGATGGATGACCAACTAGCCATAGCATGTTGGAGTTAGAAGAAAGAAAATGCCAGGCAGAAAGCATGACATGATAGAAACATAAGGGATAAGAAGTTTGAGGTTGGAAAAATGGTACTTCTTTATGACTCTAAGTTCTTGTGCCATCTAGGAAAGCTCAAATTACATTGGTTGGGGCTGTATGTGATCACTTACATAATTGAATTAGGTGCTTTCCAGCTAGAAGCACTTCATGGAACACGGCTACCCGGTTACTTTAACGAGATTAGGTTGAAGCCCTACTATAAATAAGTCTTCTTTGTGTTTTTAATAAGGCAATATTGCCATTTAGATTAGGTTTCCATTCTATCTTTGCTTAATGTATTTCCTTCATTATCATTATGCTTTGTCAATTTAGTTGCTCTTGTGTAATAAGTGCACTTGCATGCATGAAGCTAATTACTATGTGAAGAATGTGTATGCGTAGAGGACTGCGCATACTTTTAGTGTGGGGTGGTTGTTGATATCTAGGTATAAGACTGTGGGAAATGAAAGGTTAAAGGAAGAAGCTGTTATGGGTGTGATTTAAGTTAAAAGAAGAGCACTTCTCAAAAGTGACCAAGGATGGAGATGAATGAAAGGATAGTATAATGCAAGGTAATCAGAAGCCATGATAACTACCAGGAGAAGGTAAAGTGACAAGGTACTCGGGCACAAGGGTGTGGGCTGAAGATAATTTTGTGACTAGAGGGTAGGAAGGTACACTAGAAGGTTATAGGTGGGGTGAAAAGATGTACCACATGGAACAAATGAATTTGGTCAATGAATGAGAGGATATTTGGTAGGAAAAGCAATAATAAATGCATCAAATTTTGAAAAACTATATTAGGATGAAATGGAAATTCATTTTTACCATTGTGATTAAGATTATTTGAAAGAATCCAAGTGCAAAGATCTGAGTGATGGTTTTAAGGTGTGAGAGGTGTGTAACCAGTCATAATGAAGAGATTTGTGTGTAGAAGAAGCTTGTGTCCCTAGTGGTGAATGGTTTGAGTGAAGCGAGGTGACAGAGACAAGCTAGGGTGCGTAATTTCACATAGGGTATGTTGAATCAAACTATGGTTTGCTTTGCACCTTGCATAATTTGAGTGGAAAGGATCTACAAAGGATTGTAAGGTAGAAATGGCACCCAAGAAAGCAGTTACAACAAGATTGAATGGAAAGAAAAAGGTGGTAGAAGAAGAAGAATAAATGTCTTCAAAATGTAATTTTTATGAGATGCAATATCTAGAGGGGGTTATCATTGGCTAGGAATGGGATTCTCACATAAGGAAAAGTAAAGTGAGTGATTACAATCACCGTACCATAGAGAAAGAGAAGGATCTTGATGTGTTGTTGAACACGAAGACAAATAAATTCACGATGGAAGATATACTAGTGTATGACAATGCTGGTGAGAAGATCTTGTAGAGGATAGGAGTTTACCAACATTATGAGCTCCCTTATTTCAGGAAGTATGAGCCCTTGTACAAGTGGCTCATGAACAGAGTACATAAGGATTTTTTCTATTTTACAGGACGTAGAGTTGAAATTTTAGCCGCGCTCATCTCCACGGTAAGGAGGTTGAAAGGTACAGGAGATGATTTGCAAGATGATCTGACAAATAAAACCACAATATTGGAGACCAGACAGTTGTTGGGATATACAAAGGGTCTACATGGTATGGACATCGATAAACTATAAAAGTATCCAGTTGTACAAGAGGCCGCAGATCTCATTACAAAGCTTGATGACCAAGAAAGGTGGTCACAAGTGAACACTATGTGGTTGCACATTACCAAAAATATGTCTAAAGGATTAGTATATAACATTTGATGGTATATTGTAGAGACAATCGTTGAAGAAGCATGCGCAGAAGGAAAGATCAGCTTTGGAGCTGTTTTGTTATCACTAGTGTTCATGGAGATTATAGTACCTAATGGACTGAAGGATAAGTTATGGGAGTATCCAATGGAACACAAATTTCCTAAAGAGCCTTTCAATAAGTACTTATTTAAGGGATCCATGATAGAGAAAGTTAAGAAATGGGCTGAGAAGTGGTATGATAGGATTTGTGCAGCTTTTGAGGAAGAATTGTGCATCCTCAAGGACTTGCCTTCGGTGGTTGGAAAGTAATATCATTTTGTTGTATACCAACATTTCTGTATAGTGTGGTTTTCCATAAAATATGGAACATGGATTCCTTGGTACAAGTTTCCGTATCCATTCACAATAAGGTACTTCTAGGCATTAGTACATAGGTTTACAGACACATGGTGACTGATGTTTAACACATATAAGGTAGATTGTGACTACCACACACTAAGGAAGAAATATGTGTATCCAAGGTGGGGTGCATATGTTGAAAGACTCATTTCTTATGTTTTGAGAATTAAACCAATAAGTTTGGTGGTGCGAGATATTGGATCAATGCTGGTGTATCTCCAACTAAAGCCAAAGATGGAGTTTAATAAGTATGTGGAAGGTGAGTTTACACTTCTAGCACCAGCAAAGGGAAAGCATACAATGGTGTACATCCCTGCACCTAATCCGACAAAGCCAATTGAAGTGGAGGATGAGGAGGAGTGCAAAGATAGTGGTGGTTTGGAGCATAGAGGTAGGAGACATCCTACAAATAAGGTTGAAGCTGAGCGTGCCACTACACCACCTCAACCACAAGAGGGGGATGATGAGGAATTGAATACAGTTCAAGGGGTGCATAGATTTAAGAGGGTGTTCAAGAGAACAAGTACCTAAGGTGATACTCTAAACATGGTGCACAAATCACCGAGACTCTCTCCATAGAAGGAGGTAACCATGTAAAGAAGGAGGAAACTGAAGTTAAATGAGGAGGCAAAAGAGTCAGAGGAAAGCGCACCTAATTATCCTACACTTCAAGAAAACATAGAAGAAAAAAAGGATGAGGAATCAAAGCAAAGAGGAGAGGAAGAAGAGGGACAAGAGGAAACAATTGTAGAGACTTTTTAGGACATGGAGACACAAGTCCCAAATTTGGAAGCTAAAGTCCCTAAGCAGCAACAGTCTAGAAGAATGAATAGAGAGCACATTCCACCATCCATGGGGTATGCAGAGGATAGAGGTAGAATTATCCACACCCACTTCCAGAGCACAATAGAATAGAAGGATTTATTTGGCTGGGAGCTAATGGATGAGGATATAGTGATTATACGCACTCGAAAGTAACTATCATGGTCAATGCACACCCATATGGATGAATCTGACTTTGATATATGTGAAGAGTCATGTGCTTCGAGGTGGCTAAAGAAGGAACCCCAAGTAATACATATGATAGTAAAACCTACTTATTAGTGCAAATTCATAGCACCCCCAAATCGACCTTCAAATTTGCTATTGGGAAATGGTCAATTTGGTGTGGATGCACAACATGGAATTTTCCCAAAGTGTGGGACCTTTACAATTGGGGAAAACTCTCCAAATTGAATCTGTTTCTTACTCCTTTGTTTAGGTGTATGCGTGTAATTTTTGTAGAGGTTCTGATTCAAACTTCCTACTCTAGAACCACCAAGGAGACATGGCTGAGAGAAAACATGGAAATGGAAACAAAACTAAGCAAAAAACAAAGTGGTGATAAACCAGAGTGTTGAACTTCTTGTTTTGCAAAATAGACACAAATCATGAGGATGCAGCATCAAAACATGGACAAATTCCCAAATGCAATTTAAGATCAAAAGGAAATGAATCAATACAAGAGAGGATTGAAAAAAACTCATTCACAGAACATGCATTGTCAGTTCCAGATTTGATACGATGCATTACAATTTCAAGAAGGAAAAAAAACATATTGTAGTCCATATGGGAGGTCTGAAACTCCTCAAATCCACCTAATAAGGAGAAAAGAAGAGCTTGCAAGAGAAATAAGCATTCCATGTTTACAAAAATGAGCCAAATCTAGCTTTATTGATCAAATAATATGAAGAAAGGTGAAAAAACATAGGAAAATTGATTCGACATCTCCAACCACTGACAAGATTCATTAAAATAGCAAGGGCACCCTCACAAATCTATTTTTTGATGCATTCAGCCATGCCGGAGAAGAAACGGATGCCATACTTCATCAATTTTGGTGGTTGGGGGTCGGTTCTACATTTTTTATAGTGCCATAGACATTTTTTCAAATTTTTACCATCAAACTCCTTCAAAATCAAGAATTTAGGGGTCCATCATGTATATGACTTCAACATCTTTCTAATGATACAAGGATCACGAAAATCTGAGCTATGGGTCGAAAGATATGGCCCTCTGAAGATTTAGGGCAAAAATGGCAAAATTAGGGCAAAATTCGGGTTTGTGGGCCAAAATCCTCCCTTTTCCCTCTTTTTTCAAATTGGGAAATTTTTCCAAAAAATCTCTACACCCCGCTTCTCTGATGACACGTGGCACCTTCTGGTTGGTCCACGGGTCTTGAAATCACATTCTGCCCATTTTCCCACCTGGGAAATTTTTTCAAAAATCCCTCGCCAGCCCGATCTCCGCTACTGATGTGGACAAGTGGTGCCTTCTTATTTGGCGTGGAGGTGTGGCTCAAGTTTTTTACCTTTCTCCTTCACGGGCCTGTGGTCCAAATTTTGACTTTGATTTTTTTAGCCAAAATGGCTAAGTGTTGCAAATTCCTCCCTAGCCTCGCGAGTCTATTTCCTTCCTTCATCGGGCCCGCGGGCCAAAATTTTCCTTTGTGTCTTTTTTCACCAAAAAGGGCTAAGTTCCAAATTTATCTCCACTCCTCCACCAACCTGCCAATTTTCCTTGGCAAATTTTCCTCCTTACCTCCATGGACCTGCTTAGGGAAAATTTTCATTGTTAACCCTGCCGAGCCATAACTCAAAAAATACAAGGGGTTAGGATGACTTTTTTACCTTTCTGGAAAGGTGAAAAAATTCTCTATATGATGAAAACATACCCATACAATTTTGAGTCCCTAAAGTTTCCAAAAAAATCATTTTAAGTACCAGCAAATGAATAGGAGGAGGAGTTGGCCAAAAATAAACATGGGCTAATTTTGGATAACACTTTTGGCGACTCGGAGGGGTCATTTGCCTGCTAGATGAAAAGACCAGCTACCTTGAAGCATCCATTGGGCATGGAGTCATGAATGATAGCCTGATAACTGATCTTCACTTGGAAAAATTCCCTTTTAAGCCTCTTGGAAACTACTGAAAACTGAAACCAGTTATGACCAAAAGCCAAAACAATGCACTGTGAAAGAGCAAAACCGGCACCACAAAAACTATGTACAAACATGAAAATCATACATACCCCAAGTGGGATATGCAGAGTGTGAAAAAGCACTTCTTCTGCTGAAAGAAAACCTACCTACACTACTCTAACTGGAAGTAAAGGTGAACTAAATAAAACTAGTAATTGGTAGGGAAAAATAGCTTCCCTTCCTCAAAAATGGCAGCCATGCAACTGATTTGGCACTGAACATGGCTGGTCAAATGAGTGAAAAAATAACTACAAGATGATCTTCCATCCAAATCAACAACATATCAGCTAGATACAAATCAAATACCTATTTGGTTTCTCTACATTTTGATTAAAGAGGTATGGCAGCTGATCCTTGGTGCTTTGCATATCATCCTCATGCCCTGAAATGGACATGAAAATATTTGGCTTCTCCTTTGGCTCCAATGAAGCCAAGTACCTAATTTGGCACAGTCTAATCCTTTGGATGTGCCCATTTTTCTGAAATTCAACTCCAAAAATGGAGTCTTATTGTGGACCTTCTTGGGTGGATGGTGTGAGAGAGATAATGACATCCTCTTACCTTTTCTCTTCCTCCTCCTTTGAAAAACATGGAATATTTAAGTATTCCAACCTTGGTTCCAGAGGGCATTTATGAAGTGTAGGTTGTTGTTCCTAAATGTTCTCCTCCATGGCAGCAGGCTCATCTGCCTGGGATGTGAGAGATGGAGGAAAAACTAATATAAGCTCCATGGGTTCCCCTCCATCAAGGAAATCCTCCAAGTCAGATAGGTAATCTTCCTCCTTGTTGTCATGTTGCATGTGCTCTACCTCCTCCATGGTTTCTTCTTGGTCTGCAACTTGATCACCGTGGATCCCTTCATTCTTAAACATGAATTTTGGAAGATTAAACTCTTCTTCAACATCAGATATTGAAGGGGATGAAGTGGGAGGAAGAACTGAAGGTTCTTTTGTGGCATGCTTCACACTTGGAGCCTCTGAAACTGTATGGTCCTCCTCCATCATGGGTTCATCAATCAAATCAGGCCCTTGAAATGAAAGAAAAAAATCTTCAATGATGCCTTTTTCATCAAGCGGTCTCAACACTGATTTGATTTCTCCCAGATTCTTCTGTTCAATGGGGCTTGAAACTGATTGTTTCTCCTCTTGTTCTTTCTCTTCTTCTGCTGCAAACTCACCCTCAGCCACCACTAGATCTTCAATCTTGACCTCCTCTATTGGCTTGACCATTAAGGGGACTTTTGTAAACCTAAATTTGGCAGCCCAACTCTTCAGATTGTTTGTCATTTATTTTCTATTGGGATCCTCTTCTTGCTATTCTCCTTAACTGATTCTTGAGTCTCTTCCCAACATGGGCTTGGGAAAGCAAGAGGAATGGAAGGTTGGGATTCAACAAGCTTTGAAATTTTTTGTGGTGGGGAGGGAGGTGGAACTTCATATTTCTTTAGAGGGGATGGTTGTTTGGAAGGGAAAAGGGAGAAAGAACTGAAATGGGATGGAAGACTAGAAGATGGAGAAATGGAATCAACTTTTGGGATAGAAGATGGGAATCTTGAAACTTAACACAACTGAAATGATACAGATTAGGAAAGAGGAAAAGAAAAATCATGAGATGGTGTGCTTACCCATTGACAAGGTTGCTAAATACTCCTCTCATACACCTCTATTCCTTTAGTCCACTTTACAAGCAATGGCAACGTTGCAATAATGAAGTCAAGTTTCTCTTGTGGGCTATAATGCCTTGGAAAATGTGCCCTATAACCGATTCCAAACTATTTCATTTTTTCTTGAGCCCTAGATTGCACCATGTTTACCTCCATCTTTTGGATCTTCTTCAACAAATCTACATTTTCTTCTAGACTAATCTCACAATCTGTGTACCCTTGTGCTTAACAGGATTCATAGCCAAACTAAATTTGGAATTTCTCATATGGGTATGCATATTGGTTTTGAAATTGACCAAAATACTGATCTGGAGGATTCGAAAAACATGTTGGAAGTGGGAAACATTGTTGTTGTTGTAAATGCAAATTCCATGAGGGAAATGAAGTCATGATTGCACAACTTCGTGGAATGAAAGAGATGGAGGGAAATAATGAAATGGTAAATGAATTTAAATGAATGGAAAGAAGGTATACAACTTTAGAGATGGGTTTCTGATAAGATGGAGTTTGCAGATGAGTTTGCAAGTGCCTCCAAAGACTGAAATTTTAAACAGGAACACATCAACCTGCAAAAATGAAGTGGAAGACCTCTTGCTCCCATCAGGTATGCCAAAACTGTTAGTGGCACACAGTGGTTTATTTTTTGTTGTTTTTGTTGAGACACTAAGAGAAGATTAAATATATAACCCTAGTGTCCCATCGGGCATGCCAAAATTGTTAGAGAAAATTCATAGCACCCTCAAATCGACCTTCAGATCTGCTATTGGGAAATGGTCAATTTGGTGTGAATGCACGACATAGAGTTTTCCCAAAGTGTGGGACATTTGTAAATGGGGAAAAATCTCCACATTGAAGATGGTACTTACTCCTCTATTTAGGTATATGCATTCAATTTTTGTAGAGGTTCTGATTCAAAATTCCTACTCTAAAACTACCAAGGAGACATGGTTCAGAGAAAACATGGAAATGGAAACAAAACTAAGCAAAAAACAGAGTGGTGATACACCAAAGGAGTGTTGAATTTATTGTTTTAAAAAATAGACATAGATCATGAGGATGCAGTATCAAAACATGCACAAATTGCCCAAATAGAATGAAAGATCATAAGGAAGCAAATCAATACAAGATAGGATTGAAAAAAACTCATTCATAGAACATGCATTGTCAGTTCTAGATTTGATACGATGCATTACAATAGCAAGAAGGAAAAAAAACATGCTATAGTCCATATGGGAGGTCTAAAACTCCTCAAATCCACTTGCTAAGGAGAAAATAAGAGCTTGCAAGAACAAGAAACATTCCACGTTTACAAAAATGAGCCAAATCTGTCTTTATCGATCAAACAAAATGAAGAAAGGTGAAAAAATGTGGGAAAATTGATTCGACATCTCCAACCACCAACTAGATTCATTAAAACAGAAATTAACAAAAATCCATTTTTTTATGCATTCGGCCATGCTGGAAAAGAAACGGATGCCATACTTCATCAATTTTGGTGGTTGGGTGTCGGTTCTACATTTTTTCCCGTGCCAAAGACATTTCTTCAAAATTTTCCCATTAAAATTTGTCAAAATTCAAAATTGAGGGGTCCATCATGTAGAGAATTTCACCAGATTTCCAATGATATAAGGATCACAAAAATCTGAGCTCTGGGTCGAAAGATATGGCCCTCTAAATATTTAGGGAAAAAAATGGTAAAATTAGGGAAAAATTCAGGTTCGCTGGCCAAAATCCTCCCTTTTTCCCTCTTTTTCAAATTGAGAAATTTTTCCAATAAATCTCTACTCCCCTCTTCTCCGATGACACGTGGCACCTTTTGGTTGGTTTTCTGGTCTCAAAATCACATTCTGCCGATTTTCTTGCCTGGGAAAATTTTCCAACAATCCCCTGTCGGCCCGACCTCCGTTGTTGATGTGGACACATGGTGTCCTTATATTTAGCATGGAGGTACAACTCAAGTACTTTACCTTTCTCCTTTGCAGGCCTGCGGGTGAAATTTTGACTTTTTTTTTTTTAGCCAAAAAGGTTGTGTGTTGGAAATTCCTCCCTAGCCCCGCGAATCCGTTTCCTTCCTTCATTGGGCCCGCGCCAAAATTTTCCTTTGTGCCTTTTTTCCCCCAAAAGGGCTAAGTTCCAACTTTTTCTTTGTGCCTCCACTAAGCCACCAATTTTCCTTGCAAAATTTTCCTCCTTACCTCCGTGAACCCGCCCATGGAAAATTTTCATTGTTAACTCCGCCGACCCATAACTCAAAAAGTACAAGGAGTTAGGATGAATTTTTTATCTTTCTGGAAAGGTGGAAAAATTCTCTATATGATGAAAACATACCCAGAAAATTTTGAGTCCCTGAAGCATGCAAAAAATTCATTTTAAGTACCAGAAAAGGAAAAGGAGGAGGAGTTAGCCAAAAATAAGCATGGGCTTATTTTTAATAACATTAATTTCATGTCAAATGAGCAGGTCAGCAATGCATTGGTGAAGGTTTCTACTAAAATTGTGAGAAGAAACATGGAAAAATCTTCAACGATAAGATTGTTGCATGAAGAGCTAAAGAAAAAGGTTGTAGAGATAGCGTGCATAACGTAAGAGAGGGACTTACCACAGAAGAAGAACAAAGTATTTATTAGCATCATAGAGGAGATTAGATACAATTTCATAAGAGCTAGGCCACACTTGGAGACTAAGGTACCACAAACATTTCCCTTAGTGATACATTATGTAGGAAATTTGGAGGACCTGGTACTTGAACATGAACATCTGCACATGCCAACACCAAGGAATCCAGAACAAGAGGTAGAGTGAGAGAAAACTTCAGTGATACAAAATATTGCATCTTATGAAGGGCTACTGCAAGCACTAAAGGAATAATTGAAGAAAGTAGACCAGGATTTGAACATCTACACAACTCCAGAGGTGCTTATCAATATAAAGACCCTGGAAGAAAATAAAGAGATCCAAATAGAAATGAAGGATGAAACATTGGGCCGTGTAGAAATATTGTCAATGGTTAAGCAAAAGCACGAGTCCCTGATAGCAGAAAAAGAGCCACACAAGACTTGGCTGGAAGAGCTTGGGAAACGTGTTGCGCAGAAGATGGATCTTCTACAAGGAAGAATGACCTCAATTTCTAGTATTGTGTTGGTTCTGCAAAATGAAAAATGGGATATTGTGAGGGATGAATTGGAGTCCATTGCTGTGGACATTCAAAAAAAAGTAGAACAAGCACTCACTGAATGACAGGCCTTGGAGGCTAAAATAAAGGAGGAGTATCTAGAGTTGATACTTCAAACTGATACAAAGGAGGCTTCCTAATAAAACTTCTTTATTCATCTAAATTATTTTATTCTTATTCTTTCAAGTCTTCTATTCTTTACTTTAATATTTTCATATACCAATTTTCGGGGAGACAATGAGATTAGTGTGGGGTAATGTTGATCAGAGAACACTTGATAGAAATCACACAAGAAGTCTGCGTGGTAAAATAGGTTAGGTTAAAGGGCCCGTATGGATAGGAAGAACCCGCACGTAGAGGTCAATTTCATCATTAAAGACTTAGCTGATTTTGAGCACGAAGACCTATTTTTAGAAGATTGTGTGTGGAACACACCAATGATGCAGAGACATGCGCACCATGCATTTTCTATCTTTAGAGGATTGGATCGAAGAATTTTTCATGGAGATAAGGTAAGAATAGGATTGTCACTTCAGTTAACTATAAGAGGTCTATAGATAGCACACTTACATGTATGGCTATGCCTGTAAATGGCATGTGGCTATTAGTAGCATGTGGCCTATTTTTGGAATAGATAAGTGGTGAAGGGCAAGTCCCCACCCTAAATATATGATTTGAATCACATAATAGTTGAGAAGGGAGAGAGATATATAGGTATATGTAGAGTGTAAGAGGTAAGTATAAAGAGATATGTGCATATGACTGGATTACTGTATCATATCCATAATTGCATTGGTATAGAATACCATTATTGTAAGGAGCTTCCGTGTTTACTAATAGATGAAAGTTATTTACTAAATCTAAGTGTCATTCATGTGTGTAATCGAGTAGTGCATGTTCTTGATTCAATCATGATTATTTTTTTAAGATTGTTCTTTCATAGATCTGAATATAACACACATTGTAGAATGATGGATTAGTTATGGATCTATATGTTTCTTCCTTCATCATGCTAACATCCTGCTATAGAAACCCTAAAGAGGGACCTAGTACCTTTACACACTTTGGGTGAGTGTTCAGTATAGGTTGAGTGATGTGCTAGAGCATCTAGGGTGTTATTTGGTGAATTCTAGGCTGCATCATGGGTGTACCTAGTTTCATAGTCCAAGAGGGTATGAATTATGTAATAAACTACTTGTTCCTATGTTGATTGTTGTGGTCAGAGAACATGGCACATAAAGAATGGTCAGTAGCAGTAATGTATAGGTAAAAGGGTTGGTCATCTTTAGGAGGAATGAGCATTGATGGTTGAAGAAGGTATTGTTTTAAGGCATCAAAGGCCTTGTGGCATTCATTATCCCATTTAAATGAGACATCATTTTCAAGGAGATGATGAAATGGTTGACAACAGTTGAAAATTTGTGAAATGAACCGATAGATAGATTGTAACTTACCTTGCAAACTTCAAAGTTAACAGAGATTAGTAGGTGGAGGAATTTCAAGAATAGCCTTCAATTTAGTAGGATCAAATTCTATTCCACACAAAGAAACGATGAAACCAAGGCATTTTCCTGAAATTACCGCAAATACACACTTCTTAAGTTGAAGGTGAACATAATACTTGATGAGGCGGTCAAATATGACCTTAAGGACTGTCACGTGTTTGGCCCTATGTTTTGATTTGGCAAGAAGATCATCCACGTAATCTTCCAATATGTGATGTATGATGTCATGGAAGATATAATTCATGGCTCACTAATATGTAGCACTAACATTTTTAAGGCCAAAAGGCATGACTCAATAGCAGAAGGTCCCTCAAGGAGTGATGAAGGTAGTTTTTTTATCTTCTAGAGTGAGTAGTATTTGATTATAACCTAAGAAACCATCCATGAGTGATAGCATCTCATGGCCGGCAGTGAGATCAACTAGTTGGTCAATGCATGGTAGAGGAAAGTCATATTTAGGGAAAGTGAGGTTAAGGTCACGGAAATCCATGCCAATGCAGATTCCCCTTGTTGCTTTTATGATAGGAATGATGTTAGAAATCCATTGGGGATATTCAATGGGTAGGATAAAGGAAACCAATAGAAGGCATTGAAGTTATTCTTTCTTAATAAAAGAAATACGAGGATGCATTTTCTGTAGCTTCTGTTTTATGGGTTTGGCCTCAGGAATGGTAACGATATTGTGGACCACAATGTTTGGGTCAATACTAGACATATCAGCATAGGACCAAGAAAATTATTTCTATGGTCCTAAAGGAAAGAATTAAAAGCTTCATGTTCAACATCATCTAAAGATTTTCTTATCTTTAGAATGTGTGGGTCATCCTGAGTGTTAATGTTGATTTCGATAGTCAATTCATTCAACATGGTTTTTGTCTCAGAAGGTAACGAATGGTGAATATAAGAATCTTCCACACCAAGTTAAGTGAGGATAAACTCATCATCTTGACATTGAACAACATTAATAGAAGGTGTATCATCATCGATCATGTCAAGATATAGGAAGGGAAGAGAAGGGGGATCCTTGCCATTGTGTTGATAGGTTAGAGGTCCCAGGGAAATTGTGTTTATGAAAAAAAAATAGGACTAGATTCGGGATCTATTTACTCTATGTGTGAAGGTGGTGACATTGGTGAATGGGGTGAAGAAGGTTTATCTTTCTCAATGAGGTCGATATGGGAATTCTTGGAAGAGGGTGTGGTAAAGCCAATGCCACTATGATCATTGTGTTTATGAGTGGTAAATGAATTTATGGTATGGCATCCTTTTTGTAAAAACTAAAACCAAATCCTCTCCATGTGCAACAGTGAAGGAAAAAGCGTGGGTGAAGTGAAGGTTAGTAAGAGATTGGAGGTCAGATGAAAATGACCATGTTTGGGATGGAGGTTTGGGTGAATAAGTGGCAGTATCAAGTCCCCCATATATTAGATTAGTGCAAAGGTGGGGAGGACCATAAGGAAAAATCTCACCTACGTGATATTCATAACTAGGGTGATGGCGTAGGTTCCCATACTCTTGTGGAGTGATAACTATGTTGATATTTTATAGGCGTTAGTCCACTAGAGTGAGGCATTGAAAAATACCTTCTAAGGGATCAGTAGTTGATATGTGGGTGGCGGGGATAGATGACTCACTAGATAATCAGGAAGGAGGGGTAGCAGTTGGTTGGAAAGTAGAGGGCTCATCTATAGAGGATGAGGTGGGAGTAAAAATATAAGAGCTATATGTGGGAGAGGTGGTGATAACATTGTTAGATGGGGTCATGGGTGAAGGAGAAGTGAGGGTAGTGGCAGACATCATTGGGTCGGTATAACATGTTATAAGTTTTGAATGGCGATGGGTTGGCGAGGATGGTATAGTTATGTCCTTCATGTTTAAATTTTACACAGTGGTGTAAATTTTAAGGGACACAAACCATGATGCAAATCCAAGGTCTTATGAGTAATAGGCTATACTAAAACTCTACCTCTAAGACATAGAATAGTTATGGGATAATACGAGGGCCTACACGAATGTGAAGGATAATGGTGCCAAGGGTGGAGGTAATGGCATCGTTGAAGGAGCTCAGCATAATAGGGTTATTATGCATATAATTAGAAGTAATGTGCACTTGATTATATGTGTGGGAGGATATGATGTTATGTTAGTACCACCATCAATCATGATGCGTATTACACATATATTATCGATATATATGGAAATGAAAAGGGTGGGATTAGGGTAATCTGATTTGAGAGGTATAATCTCCTCATCAGAGAAGCTAAGGGCGGCGACTTAAGGAGTGGTCATGGGGGTATAAGAAGGAGATGATTTGGTAAGTGAGGCCACTAGTGTGGGTTCATTAGGTAAAACTTCAATGGATTGCAAAACCTCAATAAGGACTTGTCTATTAGATTCAAAAGTTTAGAAGAGATCATAAAAAGACATATTTATAGGGTATTGATGTAAAAAATTTTATCATTGTGCGATTAGTGACCCCATCAGAGATAGGGTATGTATGTTTGCAGATGGTGATTTTGGGTGCAGGTGCAGATGGTATATTGGGCATGGCTTTGGTTAATGGGATAGTTAATTTTTCTTTACCTTTTTCTTTCTGAGTGCGGTTGGAAATGTGAACCAGGTTAATCTGAGGGGAGGTGGATGGAGAGGGTGTGCCATGAAAGGTATAGTTGCATGAGGGAAAAAATCCTAGTGGTGGATAATAGCCTTGTGAAATGAGTAGGGCGCACTGAAATTTAGGTAGAGGTTTGGCTAGCTCTCTTATACAGACCATGTTGATCTCAAATTTTGGAGGTGGATAAAATAGTTATGGGGTGGAGATACTAGTCATTGAAGAAGCAACGGATGATGATGTCTGGTGATAGGTTAAGTTGGAACATGGTCCTCATAAAGAAGGTCATCATTGTCAAAGTTTTGTTTAGGGGAACAAAGTTAGAGAAGAACAGTCTCTAGAGCCTTATAATTTTCTACATCATGTCCTAGCACATGATGATAGGTAGAAATCTTGGTTTCATCAAACCTTTTTAGTTTGGGTTTAAGAGGATCATAAGTTCGAAGCGATGGTAATGTGATGATAGAAGTCTCTAAGAGATTGGTTAAAATCTTGGCGTAGGACCCCGCTAACAAATCAAAATGGGAAGTGAGTTTGGGTTGGGGTATAGGTGCAAATGATCATGAGGGAAGAGGATTTATATGAGGGGGAATGGGTTAGCCCATTTTCTTGGTAAGTGATATTGTCTTAGGTTTTGATGGCATCTTCTTGGGTAAAGGTGTGGTATAAGAGCTAGCGATGGAAGGTTTTGTTGGTTTAACTACCTTATTGGAGGGTAGTGGTTCTTATCTTTGGCTTACACCTTCTTGGGTAAAGGTGACATGGGAATATAGGATGTAGAGGGGAAAGAATATCATGGAAGAGGATGAGTTACCCATGGGGACAATAGAGTTGTAGTGGAAGTGGTTGATAGAGGTTGGGTGGATGGTATGGGTTGAAGTTGTATAGGAAACGTTGGGGTTATAGTAACTGATGGAGGTATAGGTGGTAATAAGTGCACAGGTGATGGCAAGAGTGTTTTGTTTTTGGGTGAATTAGGTGTAATGAAGGCTCATGATGAAGAAATAGGTTGCTTAGATTTTGACTAGCATTGAGCGAGAGACTGTTTGGTTAGGGTTGATGGATGGGGCCCCAGGATGGATGTAAGGGTTGAAGGTGACAAAGGTGTGGTAGGTGAGACTAGTGTATGTGGCTTGGAAGGTTAGGTCTTCCTTTTAGGCTGAGGAATGATGTTAGTGTGGGTTTGGGAAGATGTTTCAAAGTCTAATTTGATAGGTGGGTGAGTAAGGCTTGATGTTAGCATGACAGCCAAGGAAGTGAGAGGCCTAGATACGGGTGAAGATATAGGTGTGGGTAGGTTTTTAGGTATTGGAATGGTTTTAGTCTTGGGTAAAGTTTTGGATGTAGGTAAATATGATGAAGAAGAATCCGTTTCAATAGGCATGGTCAGTGTTTATTTAGTTTCTGGAAATACCTTTCAGTATATCATGGAAGTATCTTTAGGAAAAATTTGCATTTGGGTTGAAAAGGGGAGCTGAAGACATCCCCAGATCATGAAATTATTGACATAATCCAAGTGATCGGCCACCCCTGAAAATGGGACTTTTGATGAAGAAGATGGAGTTGGTTTTGTGGAGATCCCTGTAAAATATCTCTGCAACATAGGGAATTGGCTAACCTCATAATCTGTAGGTAAAAGAGTTGAGATCATGTCAATGGGGTCTTAGGATGGTGATCAAGAACTTCCCCCAATAGGTAGTGACATGTATGATGAGTCTCCTGTGGGTAGGAGAGATAATAAGTTGGGTGAGGTAGACTTCTTCCTTGGTGGAGGACAAGAGGATGATGATTCTCTTGTGGATGAGAGATTTAAAAACATTGAATGCTTGGTAGGTTGTGAGGTAGACAATGGAATGGAATTGGTAGAAAGTGTGGGTTCCTAAGTGGGTGAAGGAAGAGATGAAGGAGAATCCTCTAGGAGTGAAGGAGTGGAAGAGGTATGCTCTTCTGTGGGTATAGGAATAGGTGACAAAATTTCCTCAATCGACAAAATAGGTGGAATTTGAGTAACGGTCGGTACAATATCAAAAACTATGTGGACTTCATGGAAATTTCTGTCACTGGATGAAGGTTCACTATTTTGATTAGATGATGTTTTATGGTGAGGGAATGTATTTTTAAAGATGTGAAAATTTTTCTTTGTCAACATTTTTAGGTTGTCCACGACAAGATCTCCATTATCTATCATTTCTTGGACAATGTTCTTAAAACAATTACCATCGCTATGGCCTTTGACATGATGGTAATTATAGTAATCATGTTATTTATACCATGTAGGAATAGGACGGGCAGGATCAAAACATGTATTAGGTTTAATGGGAGGAAGTGTAATGGATCCAGCTTTAAAAATATTTTCCAAATCCGAAGAATAAGGCTATCTAATTAAAGTGTACTTATTCTGCTCCAGCCGGAGCTAAAAGGCCTTGACAGGGGATAGATTGGAAGAATATTGGGCTTGATTAGAAGGCTAAGGTGGACCCTCCTTGAGGACTACCGCATTGGCAGATCTTTTTGTCTTTGAATAGTTATTTTGAGGTTTTGAATATGAAGAAGAATTGTTTGATTTGAACGGGGCATTATTGTTTCATAATTGGATTTTATTTTCTTCAATGGCACGAATTTCTATCTTTCATGACTTGGTGAACGCTTCATCAAAGGTTTGGACCTGCAGAGTTAGTGAGATGTGTTTGGATCAAGCTCTAGTGAACAAATCAATAAGTTCAGTCTGAGGTAGTTGGAATGTTAATTGGTTGATAAGAATTCACCAGTGGCCAACGAAATTTGTGATAGATTTATCTTCATACAGCCATGTCGAATATAGGTCGGTTATGGTGACCTTCTTGACTACATTGATAGAGAAGTGTTCTAGGAATGCCTGAGCCACTTGGTTGAAGGAGTAGATGGAATGTATAGGTAAACTATTGTACCAAACTAATGTGGGTTCTGTTAAGGACATGGGAAATGTTCGTAAGAGCAGAGCATCATCATGGGATATTAGGTAGTATCAGTTCTTGAATGACCACAAGTGTTGTTGTGGATCTTCTATACTATTAAAATGGTTGAATTTAGGCATTTCCCAATGCACATGATACGGGAGAATAGGAATGGATGGATTAATAGGATCATTACAAATTTCATCATAACTCAGGGAGTTACAGGAGTAAAAAACTGATACTTCTAATATATGCATCTTTTCCATCATCATCCTAATGTGCTCATTGGTGGGTTATGAGGAATGGGTAATTCCTGCAGTAAAGGGAGGTTTAAAATGGGTGTATGATGTAGATGGTATCCCAGTACATGAGGGTGTGGGATATGAAAACTATACTCTCGTGGTAATGGCGATGTGTGTAAATATATGGGGTGGTCACAAAGACTCTCGTGGTAATGGGTGGTAGGGACTGAGGGATAAAGAGAACCATATTTTGAAAAGGGGTGTGGGTTGCAGACACTGGAGGTGGTTATGATGCCACTGATACATATGAGTAAAAGGGGGCAGATGGGGCTATGCTCAAGGAAGTCGATGAAATAACAACTGACAGCATGGGTATAATAGACATTGTTGGGGTGATAGTTATGGAAAAGGTTGAACCTAACTGAGAGACCACATGGGGTGATGTGGATGAGGGCAGTGCCAAACTAGTGGTAGCTGATGTGGAAGTGGATGCAAGGGTAGGATGGATAGATACAGACATGTCATATATTAACTATCCTAAGAAATCCAGGTTAGATGAGTGAGTAAGATAGGATAGTATTGTAGGGCTGTGGGATTCTGATCAAGGAGTATTATGAACTCCTCATCATTGGTAACAATGGGGATAAGCAAGGTTGGATCTATAGGTGACAGGATGGACAGGGGTAATGGACTAGGTGGGAGTGGATGATGGCTAGCATGAAATACAAGGGCATTAGTTTGGCTGTGAGTCAACACCGTGTGAATTAGTGTTGACCTAGTAAGACTATATTATTTAAATGACACATAAAATAATAGAAGATGAGAAGGATGAAGTCTGTGGGTAAATATGGTAAGTTTTTGGATTAAAAATCAAACACAAAAACTGACGACGGTTAGTATGAACAATGATATTTAAAGGGTAACTGATGATGGTTATGATAACCAATATCGGTCATTGTGGAAAGTACTAGTTTCAGAAAATGAAACAGAATTGATGAATATGAACTAGGAAAACCATATCTGTCAGAGATATTAGAATGTTAGGTGATATTATGGTGCCTTGAGGACCAAAAGAAGAAAATAATAGGTGATGAAGGTTGTTTTAGGTAAGGTAACGAAAATAGCCAGAAGCTAACACCGATTGGGTAAACCAATGATGGTCGTTGGACCAACACTGGTTACTGTGAAATGAGAATAAATGAGGAAAAATGGATGTTTTTAAATAAAAAATCAATAAAGGATCAATCCAGAAGTCTTAGAATGACTAGATAAGGTCCTGACACACTAAAAAATAACCACAATACTCCATCTCTGATGGGGAGTGTGAAAGGAAGAATAAAAATTGAAAATCCTAACTCACACCTCAAAACACAAGTCAAGAACAAAGCTAAGAAAAACACGTAATATTAAAAGTGAATTTATGTTTTTTTAGCTTATCCTATTTAAACTAACTTGTGAATTGAGAAAAAAAAAATTTAGTTGGGAAGGCGTCCTACAAAGAAGGAAATTTAAAATGTGAGGTTTCAAGTTATGTTATGGAAGGGGTGTTCCTTTCACTAAGGTGATGACTAGACAAAGATAACTAGCTGGGCACCCACTGTCGATCCTCTTATCGTGTGATCGTTGACAGCCTCTTCTAGGTGGGATGTTGTTTAAGAAGATGTGTAAATTCAAATTTTTGTGGTTTGAAAAAGAGAGAAGAGAGAAATGTTCTTTCTACAGTTCAGTTTTGTTAACCATCAGCTGGGCATGGCTTCCAACATATAAGTTTCCCTCATTTTAAATAAGAGCTAAAATGCAACATACAAGGACGAAATGCAAAAAAAAATAAACCCAAATCCACAAATTATATTCGATGAAATAAATAATGAATAGGTAAGAGTATGTCTTTCACTAATACAATACAAAATAAAAAAGTGTTATTTTTAATCTAAACTATGAGTGTCACTGAGGCAGATAGGAAAAGAAGAATGTTTCTAAGGGAGAATATTTAATGTGAAATATCTTTCAAAAATAAATAAACAAAAAATGATTCCCTAAGAATGAACAATGCAAAGAACCCAAATGGGTCTCATTGGGCGTGCCAAAATGTTTCGTTGAATAGTGTGCATACATAAGATCAAAACAGATAAGGTAAGGGTGAGGAGGAATACATGTGAGTGAAGGTGGAAGGTAAAGTGTTCACGTTCTGATTTCCCGATCCAATGTTTATTGTGAGAACTTCCTTTTTGCTAAGAGGAACTACCTGCGAATACAAACAAGACCACAAAAGAAATATTAAAAAATATATGGTAGTGGATTGCCTAGCATATGCTAGATCCATGAAGTGTGCTACTCCCTAGATGGTTTTCAATCCACTGTTTAAAAAAAATTAATGCAACAAGTAATATGAACCATTATTTGATATGATTTAGGTATCTCATTCAAGTAAAATAAAAAAATCTAATATAACAGGCTAGGTTATGATCAGATCTGTAAGTCAAACAGGTAAATAAAGTGGTGGGGACAAGTCTTGGTCAAGATTTAGATGATTTTGGTTGTTTGGGTGAAGGGTATGAGGTTGTTATTATAGGCAGGTTTTCCAGACATAGAGACCAATGTCGGTATGGTATGAATTATGCCAGTTGAGGGGAAACTAGCGACAATTTGGGTTAGCTGATATCATGAGGGTCAGGATTATTGAAACTTAGTGAAGGTGGATTTTGGTGATTCTCTGAGGTTTCCCAGCGAATGAACAGGTAATGAGGAGGTAGATGGAATTGCTATGGATAGTTAGAGGTGTTTGTAGTCAAGTATGGGGGGTTAAAAGGTTGTAGATAATTGGGTGGAGGGATTTGTAGGAGGGTGAGAGATTGTGGGATGTAAGGGAGACTAAAACCATCAAACTAACATGAAGAAATTAATCTAAATAAATATGGGAAGGTGCATATCTATAGGTACTTACTAATGTTTGCAGACATGTTTGTTGGATGGAGGTGATGGTTGATCTGAGTAACAGGTAGTCAGTGTCACATCTATGCTTCCCATAATGTTTTCACGAATGCTTTCCTTTTAGATCAGTGTTTGGTTATTGGTTCAGGGTGTCTGGATGTGTAGGAGTTCTCTGGGGCATGCTTACATGTACATCTCTCTTCTCCAAGACTTGAATAATTATTCCTACCCCTCAAACAACGTTACCAAAATGAATATATGTTAACCGACAATGGTTTAAGGTTGACAGGTGTCGGTTAAGGTGGGAAATCCTAGGTTTACTAAAAATGACATATCTTGCCAATCTTTTTGGCCAGCTATGTCTATTTTCCTAGATCAAAACAGAATGTTGTGCTTAGATAAGTTGGAATGTGGTTAGAGAAAGAATAGGCATGTGATTTTAGGGTTGAACTAAGTATTAGTTAATTAAGGTAGGTAGGACTAATTCTTAGTTAGTTATGGTGATTGGATATGAGTTCTAGAAAAAGGGAAAAATGCTAAGAATAGGTTCATAATGAGGTGTCTAAGTGAGGTGGTGGGGTGAGGTGTCTAGGTGATGTGGAAATTAGTTTAATAAAGGTAATTAAATAATGAATATTGTGAGCATGGCTATTAAATTAACTGTGGCTAATTAAATTAATATACATGTGGCGTGAAGGGGAAGTGTAACCCAAATTTGGTGTCTGCATAAAACCTTAATTGTCTTACAAATTTGTGGGGCTTAGTATCAATTTTTATTTATAAATGCACATGAGTAACACACAAAGATTTGATTACATATTCATGCCAGAAGTGGCAAATTTCTCGTCATATGTCATCAAAGCTGGAAAATATTTAGTATTTAAAAAAAAATGAAAACCATGGCAATTAATAATAGATCTCATTAAACATATTTATAGAATGATTGAAGGTCAATCAATATGTTGAACTAGTTGTGTAGCAATGAGTTGAGAGGGTTATACATAAAATCCTATTGTTTTTTTGTTTTTTGTGTAAATAATAAATGTATAACTATCTTTTTTTTAGTTAAAATCCATTAAATAAAATCACTTGCTCAAGTTTTATTCCAGTACAAACCTTTATTAATTTGAGAATAGTAATTTTTCAAAAACATTTCCTGACTATGTATCTCAACAATAAAAACAACAGATATATTGGATTTAACTAATGCACGCTGTGTGACTCTGCTGTCATAAAGAACTAATACTAAATAATTTTGGGAACGACATTGAGTGAACATCTCAGTCAAAAACTCATATGATCGTTTGCAAGGAAAAGGATGTTTGTTTCCTTTTAGGCCAATTTTGCTTGCAGTTACCAATTTATGTGATAGGTTTTCATCCAATCCCTAATGAATACACCTCTTTCATCATTGTTATCATTGCAGCTGTGCACACTAGATATTGTGTACATAAGACAAAAACTTTTAAATTTCCCACTGTCATCATAGAGTTTATAGAATCCATCAAGAATTGATTCTCCACTATCTTTAACCTTTTCCATGTATTTTTTTACTATTTCTCTTAACATTTTTGAATATTCAATTGGTATGATAACAATAATAATACAATCCAGCACATTGGTTCCAATAACTGTTAGCAGTTCTACTATTACTTCAGAAGAAATATCGCTATACAAATTGCAATAATCAATGATAACACATTCAAAATTGAAAGGATTGGTGGAAAGAATATCTTATATTTAGTTTACGGAAGCCGGAATGGGTAAGCCCATTTACAAGTAAAATATTTTGTATCCTCCATCCTTCCTGGTATATTTTCTTCCATTGACATCACATAGTTGTCTAATATTGTCTGAGCCTAAACGAGAAGAACTTCTTTGATCACATGGTCATTTTTTTGTTTCACCTTGTCCCCTATTTGGAAATCATATTTTCTCTTTCCTTTTCTCTCTTCATCCAATAGTACATACAACTAGTGGTAGTGTGATTCATGCAATTTAAAATTTTTAATTACATTTGATTCATTATAGGATGTCAATAGAATATTATTTGGATGTTTTTCATTAAAATAATATATCAATTTTTGTCTTATTTTATTCTCTAATAGTAATAATCGAATTGATTTTTTGATATTTCCATAGTTTAACAAAGTGCTCATTTTATCTAGAATAAATGTGTAATAGTTTAAAAATAATCAAATGTCTCTACTATTACACCTACCTAAAACGATCTAGATAAAAAGACATCCCCTGATTATAATTTCTCTACTAGTACTGATATTTCTTTGTCGTTCATTCCTCTAGCAACCATGAATGAATTGGATTTGAATTTTTCCAATGAATTTTATTGAAATTTAACCTGATTATCTTTAATATGTGTGCAAGCAAGGCCACCTGATCTAAAAAACTAAAATTTTCTTGTCCATTTAGTCCATATACCATATGCAAATAATGTAAAAGTCCATTTGTCATATAAACTTTTGTTTTTACCACTTTAAAAATAAATAGGAATTGATTCTCAAATTTTTACATTCAAAGGAAAAATCACGTGTTATATGTATTTATATAATGAAAGTAAATGTTAACAAACAATGAAATAAAATTAAAATACATTACCTTCCACTCTTATTTTTTGGTTTTTCTCCTTTCGGGATGTTAAGGACATCCTATTGATTTCCAAACTAATCTAGCTTTGTACAAAAAATTAATAAACTTGGTTTCTATCCAAGTTTTTTTGAATTCATTATATTATTTGCAAATATTAGTAATGTATTCATTAGCTGCATTTACAGACAGAATGAAAGACCTTTGAAACCATATCCTCATATGTAAAAACTTGTAAGTATCTGAGCCCAGAATATTTTTTTGTGCACAGATTGTATGTTGGCCATCAAGTATATAAAATTTAACATCATCCTTTTCTAGGTATTTCAAATCTTTTGGTTCCAAAACATTATTCATAGACTGCAAGAAGGGAAGAATAACTGTGTCTCTATGTGTAAGAATAACACTTATTAACATGTAGTGCACAAGAAGGTCAACATTCACATCATCTATATGATGATACTAATATTCTGGAGGTGGTACATGAAACCTTGAAAAATCAATTAAAAATAATTTACCATTGATAAAAAAAGTAATAAAACTGCTGAATAGTTGAAGGTTCTACTTTCATGAATATAGTGGTTTTCTTCGATAATGCAACTGATTTGGTATTTTTTTTCAACCCTTGCAACTTTGATTTGGATGGATTGATCTCCAATTCAGCCAAATATGTTTTCCTTAGCATAAGTAACAACTTGAATGTTTAGGAGGTGAAAGAGAACCTGTTCTATTCAAAAAATGACTAACAAAAGAGTTTTTATGAGTTCTATACAATATTTTTTAGTATTGTAAGCATGCCACGTTAAATGTATTTTACATTTGAATAGTTGGTTTTGTCATTATCTACTAACAAACCCAAATTCTAACCATATACTGAACATAAATATGATTTCTTTTCTATTGAGGTTTGTATTTCCCATTTCCTGAATAAAGAAACACCTAACTCCATATCCAAAAATAAGACACTTATTATTTTCATAGTCAATGTGTTTGACCTAAACAAGTAGTGTACTCGAATGAATAACTGTTGAGGAAATAAATATACCAACTTCCTCATGCTTTTCATCTATAACAAAAAACAACCACAGTTCAACGTAGTAGTTGTTAGGGTTATGAATTTCAAAAAACCATTCTTCATCTCTTTTCTTCCAGCACTCAATGCCTTCAATGAATGGAATTGTCGAAAATGGAGTAAAAAAAATAGAAGACATTTTACTTGCAATTAGAGTATAATATATTAATAATTACTTCACATATGGTGTAAAAATTATTTTTTTACATTGTATAACAATGAATATAAGTATTAGCCTTTACGATCACCAATCTCTAGAGTACATTAATTTTTATCATTGGATATTAATAAACTTAATGGTTAACGATTGCTAGGCTTCAACCAGACATGATATCTAACTTCCAACTAGTTACTATATTTCATATTTTGTAGATCACATTAATAATAATAGAAAATAGGCAAAATTATTCTTGAAAATTAACACTTAAAATGTTTTGGAAGGAACATTTAAAAATATAGATATTAGGGATAGATAGAATTTAAGTCAACATATAAATAGAAAGTTTTTAACATTCCTTTTTAATTTATACCAATTTAATGGACTAGTGTAGAGGCCATTAAGATTTAATTTTTCATATTTTGAGTAAAGTGTATGAGAAACAAATCACAATAATGGAGACAATAGTCTCTAAGCAATATTTTTTAAACATTAAAAATGGTTTTTTGTTCCTTAACACATATTGAAAGCAATAAATTAGTGGATTCTAGGACCTAATGAGTCTTATTTGAAATTGGACATTGGAATATATTTTTCATAACACATAATTCACATCAATTTATTGATTAAAAATAGCGATAGAATAAAAAATCATTGTCTAGTTTAGAAGTTGTAAGGTTCCAACCATTACTCTTTTTATTTTAAAAATTATCTCTAAAGTTTTGAATCAATTTTTTTTCAAGGATTATAAGTGTATCATATTGTCTTGACTATGCCTAACAGAGCCAAGTGTTGCACTACATACCTATTGATGAAAGTTTCTCCTTGCATTTTAGTTGAAAATATCAAAGGGGGAAAACCAGCTCAACCTCAACCATGGTAGGGTTTCTAGGATATCCTCAGATGATGGTGGTAGACGTTGATTGTGCGCTCCATGAAGAATGGATTAATCTTTCTCCAAAAACTAAATATGTAAGAAAAAACACTACACAATATGGAGTTAGTAAAATAGGTAGGTGGGTTTCCTAGAAAAGGCTAGTTCCCAGAAGTCAAGGAATTTCCTTGCATGGATGTCAACCCACTTTTAAGAAATTTAAGTTTACTCATGAAAAAGTGACACAACATAAGATAAACAAAAAATTTGTAATCATATATATAGCACTTATTTATTTGAATACAGACATCAACTAAAAGATATAAAATGAAAACAAATGATTCTAGAATCCAAAGTCAGAATCTAGGTCAGTATCTACGTTCTCTGATCAGTTAGAGCCTACTGAGAAGGCTAAACCATCATCTTCGATGAAGTATGAATTAGGTTCTAAGATGTAGTCCTCCATAAAGAAATCAGAAAGGTCTTCCTCTATATCATATTGATGTGCAAGATCAAAATCAGTGTCTAGAAGGCTGATGCTACTCTCAATGTCTAACTCATATGTGGTGTTGGTTTCTTCGGATATGTTTAGGCCTTCATCATAGTTGTATTCGAACCATGCAAGATCAATCTGTAGTCATTGTACCTCATAGTATGCTTCCCAAAATTCCTCAATGGATTCTTAGTTTTTTTGGGTAAATGTGAAGATGGTTTCTAAACAATCAATGGGGCCTGCATGGATGACACATAGCTCCAAGTCATGTAGTAAGTTGTATTTCTAACAGTGTAAAGGGTACTGGACAATTCAAAGAGAGTTGATATTGGTAATAGGATTATTAATACCCCCTTTGGCCATTTGGAAGCATCCATACTTGATAAAATGTTATCTATAAAAAGGAAAATGATACAAATTTTTAAACAAATTTGGAAAAACCTATGAAAGAAACAAATTTCGTAGGACTTCTGGGAGATTCTAGAAATTGCCAACAATTACTATGCATTCTAACAAATTGATAAAACAATGGATAAAAATCAATCAATTCATGACTGTGAATGTTTTCAAACTTTTTAACAAAATTAGTAATAAGAAGACAAGCAGGAATACCTAAAAATGGAAGCAAAAATCAATTAAACAAAGCTTACCTTGGTGGATTATTGAAAATATATTGTAGTTTGAGGGGGATATGTGTGAATGATGATATTAGATGATACGATGATCACCTTGATGCAGTGTAGCAATATTAGTTCTCTGTTGAAAATATTAGACTAAAAATTGTTTGTGAACGGACGTTAATTACTTGTAAAATTCTCCCCCAAAGAGGCAGAGAAGTTTTTTTTATATAGATCGTCGGTGATTTCGGCCAATTCAAGTTAGGGGATGACATGAGTGATTTTTCTTTCCATTTTGAACTTAATTTGCAATAAATTACGAGAGAGGTTGAGATGTTTAGTGGGATGAACTTGGATTAGGACCAAGTTGGTTGGGATAAATGTGGAGGTGTTTTTAGAAGGTTTCCCAAGTTAATTTATTCCTAACTAGTGAGGGGTGAGAAATGGTTATAGGGATAAGTTAGAGGTGGTTAGGGTAGTATTTTTAGAAGGTTTCTTACTAAAATAGTTACAACTAGTGAGTTAGAAGGAGTTTATGGTGAGGTGTGAGGGTGAGGTATAATGTAGGAAATTAATTTATCTAATCAATTATTTAGACATAGGGATGCAATGAATTTGGAAATGTCGGTGTTATTTAGATTAGTTAATTAATTAATGCGTACAAGTGGGTGACCTAGGTCAAGGAGTGTCATGGATAGAGATGAAACAATATAATGACACATTTTAATTATTTGACAATCATGAGTGGATGTAGATAATGAAAATGAGGGAACATAGATTTTTGGTGTCTACATTTTCTCCTTTTTATATGACAATGTTTGATAAATTTTTAGACAAAAATGATGAGAAGGTTTGTTTATATGGGTGATTCAACTTCAACGCAATATAGTGAACATCAATATGTTTTGTTTCAAAAGCTGCCCCAGTCCAAGGGGATACGGGGTGGGTTATCAAGGATTCAATTGATAGGATGACCAAATAGTTCGACACCTATAGATATATGATCCTTTCTAGATGGATGAGAAAACCATGTGATGGGGGGAAAAGGTCTCGTGTCTCCTAGAAAAACAGTGAATCCCAGTATTGAATATATTTGTTTGATTCAAAATTTCAAGGACTGAGGTCCATTGAAAATGTGACACACTTGTGAAAAAGAGAAATTTTCATGATTTTTAGGGCAATATGGGCATGTATGCCAAAAAGAGAGTAAACCAATGATTATGGAAATCGTCGGTGCTTAGTGCAATCATCTGAGATTGCATCGTGTTAAAGAAAGGGCTAAAAATAGCCCAAAAGTATTGTTGTTTTACCTTATTGTGAGCATGGTGAAAGTTTTTGAAAAAGTGACTATTGGCTTGAAAAATGTGTTTTCGAGTGGAAAATCGACAAGATGGTGTCATTAAGTAGGAAATGCAAGCCCCAAATTGCCTAGGTAGGTTTTTAATATTGTTTTTATATCATTTTTGTGTAGTTTTTGGTGGTTTGAGGTATTTTTTGTCACATTGGGGCACGTGGATGCCCTCATTTTGATTATTAAGAATCACCGATGATTCCTTCAGTTGCTAGCGATTGAGGTGAATTGCTAGTGATTTTCCTGTGGTAAAAATAATTTTTATATTACGCATGGTTTTTGATAAAAATTGTGAAGTTTGTGTAATGTGTATGGTTTTCATTTAGTGTTAGATGTATGTTTTTGTTTTTATATGTTGATATCATTGATGTTGATATTGATATTATAATATCACTTTTTGTGATGTTCTTAGTAGATTTTGGATGATAATGTTAAAGTTCTTGATATTTTGATTGGATGATATTTTCAATATTAATGTGATGGTACAAATATTTGTTTTATGTGCTTAATTTTTGTAGGTGGATGCACAATTGACTATCTGTAATCATATACCGTTGATGTTGGATGAGGGGAGGGTAGACTTATCATATGAGGATTGGGAACATCTTAAGGTAGTGGGTTTTAGTGGTATGAGGTATTATAGACGGGTTCATAGATTCCATATTTTGATATCAGTGATGTTAGAGAGGTGGAATACTTCCACCAATATTTTCTAACTTCCTATAGGGGAGATGACCATTACCCTTGAGGATGTTCATTGTATTATGAGATTACTGGTTCATGGACATGTAATTTATTCTATTACTGAGGATGAAAGACTAGATATTATGTAGAGGATATATAGAGAGCATGTTTGGGATGTGAGCTATCCATCTGGAGCATTTGATTACTAGGCATTGTATGAGCTTATGAGAGCTAGTTGTTAAAATATGACCATGATGATGATAACTATTTCATGTTTTGATTTTCTGCATTCAGGAGGTGGTCATTTTCCTTAGTTGATGACCGATGTTGATGCTCAGATGATGGAGCATCATACAATGTTTGATTGAGCACCTAATTTATTGGCATAAACACTCAAAGAGATGTTGGCTTGGATGGCCCACAAACATTATGGTATTAATGTTGGATTCTTGTTCTAGTGTTTGGCAGACAAGAACATTGCAATTTCTCATCTATTAGGCTTACCTTGTGATAATGAAGCTAGACATTTCAGGTTTATGAGATGGTTTCAAAATTTAGGTCAAGCAAGGAAGGCCAAGAGGATGGGGATATAGATACTTCGAGGGTCATTGTGGTTAGGATTGTGTTTATTAATGAGTAGCATTAGGATATGGGTCCATTTGATAAGGGGGTGACTATGAATTTTACTACATGGTGGGCTTGATCACTGAGGAAATTTGATCAGACTCAGGCTGCAGAGAGGGAAAAATAGACAATTGGATGAGTATGTGCCTAAGTAGAGAGAGGAGCATAGGTACTAGAGGATGGGGGGGGATAATTATGACATATCTGCAGCTATTGCATTAGTGACGGATTAGAAAGTTATAATGGAGGGAGATAGAGATGTGGTTCAGAGATAGTGTGATGACCTTCTAGGATTCTGGGATACCTTTATCACAAAGAGGGATGGATTGATTTTTGAGTGAGATAGCCTTCAAGTGTAACTTGTACAGGTCTCTTCTGATAGAGACAAGTATAAAGGACATAAGGATACACTGAGGAAGTCATTGGGGATCACATAGCCTTCTTTATCTGTTGTAGAGTTGTCAGCAATCGCTTGGTCTAGTAGGAAGAGGGGAGAATTTGCAGCACCTCCTCCTAGTATGATTTCAGTGGCACAGTATGATGTTGTGCGGGTGGAGAGGGATTACTATGTGGAGCTGGTCATTAAGAAGTATTCTGATACAACCCTATATGTTGATCATATGGTTTCCCAAGGGGCGGCCAAAGTAGAAGCAAAGCCTAATACTAGTGTGGAGAGCATGGTACAACCACCTCAGAGGCCAAAGAGAGAGGGTGATAGTGAGGGAGGAGCTGTTGTAGCTAGAGACACACCCAATTTTAGAGGAGAGGATGGTAATAGCACGATGATAGGAGATGTTGATTTTACTCCATTCTGATGTAGTAACATTTTGATTTTATTTGAGTAAAAGATCACAAATTTTAAAGTTGTGTTCTTTGAAAAGTTCTTTGTATGCTCTATTAATACATTGTTGATAGACTTGATGATTTTTTAGGGTTGTTAGACACTTTTCATCTAATAGTTCAAGTTGTGTTAAACGGTCTTGGCGATATTCTTTGTCAGGGATGAAATCTTTGAGAGATACACGAAGTGACATAATTTGAACCTCAATAGGTACAATGGGTTCGGAGCCATAGATAAGTGAATAGGGTGTAGTACCCATAGGTGTGCGTAGGCTAGTTCGATAAACCCAGAGAGAAAATGAGATTTGGATATGCCAATTCCTGCCTATGTCATTTATTGTTTTCATAAGGATTTTATTTAGTGTTTTGTTAGAGGCCTCTTCCTGTCCATTTTCTTAAGGATAGAATGGTGATGAGAAACTGAGTTTGATGTTGAGTGTCTCACAGAGGTTTTTAACTTCCTTATTTTTTAAGGATTTTCCATTATTTGTGATGATTTTATGCTGGATATTGAAACGGCATATGATTTTTCGATATGTGAAATTGATGAATGGTCCTGATTTTGTCAAGGTCAAATTCTAACCTTTAATGGATTTCTGGGATATAATTTCAAGGTCAAATTCAGTCATGAGCATAATCCATCAAGTTATGTGATCATTATGATAAGGTTTAGTGTGCATGGTTTTAAGTAGATTAAAACTGTTGATGACATATGTCTTGTGATTGAGGAGATAATGTTGAAGGTTGGAGGTGGAAAAATATAACACACATCATAATTTTTTAGCTTTAGTGTAGTGTTTTTCATACCCATGGAGGGTACAACTAATGCAGTATACTGCTTGTTCATGGCCCTGATCATCACGGTAGGAAATCATAGCTCCTAGAGCATGTTCTAAAGTGGATATGTATTAATAGAATGGCTCGCCTTATCAAGGTGGAGTGAGCATGGATGGTGATAATAGATATTGTTTGATGTTGTCAAAGGATTTATGTAAATTAGAATCCAAATGAAATTCTATGTTTTTACGAAGAAGCTAATGAAACGATTGACAATGGTCAAAAAGTTGTGATATGAAACGTCAAATCAACTACAATTTACCTTAGAGGCTACGTAATTTCTTAAGATTAGATAGAGGAGGCATTTCAATGATTACTCTAACTTTCGTTGGGTCAATTTTAATGCCTTAGATAGATATGATGAATCCTAAAAATTTTCTGGTGTGGACACCAAATTACATTTTACAGGATTAAAACGAAGACAAAATTGGATGAGATGAGTGAAGATAGATTCAAGGATGTCAAGATGGTTTTTTTCATGATTTGGATTTTCCTAGGAGGTCATCAACATAGTATTTAAAAATTTTGTGGATGAGATCATGGAAAATGTATGTCATGGCATGTTGTTACGTAACCACTTCATTTTTAGGACTGAAGGGCATGACGTGATAGAAAAAGGTTCCCCAAGGGGTGATGAAAGACGTTTTTTGTTGGTCTTTGGGTGTAATAAAGATTTGGTTATACCTAGAGAATCCATCCATGAGGAAGAACATTTCATGGCCAAATGTTAGGTCAACGAGCCGATCTATATTTAGGAGAGGGAAATCTCCCTTCGAATAGGTGAGGTGGAGATACTTGAATTCTGTGAAGATGTTTATTTTACCTAAATATTTAGTTATGGGGAGAACGTTGGAGACCCATTGTGGATAATCAATGGGTATGATGAAGTTGACATATAAGAGTCATTACAACTCTTCCTTAATAAGGATAGCTATACGGGGATGCATTTTACGGATTTTTTTATTTTACCAGCTTAACATCAGGATATGTGACTATTTTTTGTAGGGAAATGTTTGGGTCGATTACAGGCATATCGCTATATGACTACACGAAGGATTGGTGATATTTTTTTAAGAATGAGGTGAAATCATTTAGTTCTTATGAATCCAGAGATTGACCAACCTTAACTATGTGAATATCCTGAGGGGCACCTAAGTTAACGTCAAGGGTGGATTTGTTAAGGAGTTTTTCCGTGTCAGATGGTAGGGATTTATGAATTAAAAAATATTCATCCCCCATATGGGAAAGGATATCCTAGTCATTCTAAAACTGAAGGATGTCCACAGTAGGTGAATCCTCATCAACCATTTCTGATAGATAAAGGGATAATGATTTAATGGAGTGATTGGATTGATAAGTAAGTGAGCCTAAATTTATAGCCTTGACTAAAAAAATCTAGGTGGGATGGGAACAATGTCATTTATGTTCATGGGATCTTTAGGGTTTGCTGGTGATGGTGATTCTAGTTAAGAAATGGACATAGATGTAGCATGTTCAAATGTGGTGGATTCAGATATTTTGGAGGTGAACCTTTTATAGTATAAAACACTTTTCTTATTAGATTTAAGGGAAAATAGGATGATTTGATCATTTTTTCCTTCTTCATAGTGCCTGAGGCCAAAACCCCTCCACTCTTAATGATGAAGATACATACCTGTGAAGTTTTGATTGCTAAGGGATTTTAAATTTAATGTGAAAGGCATGACAGGATGTGGATTGATAGTCTGTGATAGAGGGTTATTGAGTCCCCCATAAATAAGGTTTGTTTTGAGATAAATAGGACCGTAGGAGATGACGTCTCCTACATTTGGGTCATACATGGGTTATTTGTTAGGGTGACCATATGTTTTAGATGAAGGGATGGATTTAAGATTGAGGAGATGATATTTCCCTAGCGTAAAGTGTTTTACATCCTCACCACAAGAGGAATCATCTGGTAATTTGGAATAAGGGATAGCCACGCTAGTGGATGTTTTATTAAATGGATCATACATGGATTTAGGTATAAGGATGTTGTTTTAGAGATACATCATGTAAGATTTGGTGAATGGATTTTGATCTATGGGGATAGTTAAGGTCTAACCCTTATGTTCATATTTGAGACAATTATGGACGGTGGAAGTAATGCAGCACATGGTGTGTATCCAAGGACATCCTAATAACAAGTTGTATTGAAACTCTCCTTCTATAATGTATAAGAGTTTGGGAAGGGTTTTAATGCCTAACTTGAGTGGTAGAATGATAGTAGCTAATGTGGGTGTGACAATGTCTTTAAAATATCATAATAAGATTGGAGTTTGAGTGATAACAGTGTTGTGTAATTTAAGTTGGTCAAAAGAAAGGGATGATATAACATTGATGGAAACACCACTATCAATCATGGCCCTCTTGATGGAGATATCCTTGATCTGAGAATTGATTAAGAGTGGTAGGTCATGCTCCTTTTTCCTGAGAATAAAAATTTCATATGGTTCAAAAGATATAGAGGTAGACACTTTGAGAGCACACATAAAGTTTTTTAATGGAACTGGATCATTGAATGGAATAGTGATGGATTGAAGGGCTTCTATCATGGCATGTTTGTGAAAAGTTGATGCTTTGACTAGTTCATAAAGTGACATTCTGATAGGGGATTGGTGTAGTTGTTTGATAATAACCTTTTGTATTGTAGTGAAAGGGGGTGTTGCTTCCTATATGGAAATTTTAGATTATGATGATGATGATTGGTTAGATTCCTCAGGAGCTAAGGAAATAAATACCTTAGGTTTATCAGATGAAGCTGATAATTTAGGAGGTGGAGGTATAGCGATAGAAGATTTATCTTTCATAGGATCTAATGGTTTTTTTCATAATTTTGTGAATGGGTGGTGATGTGTATGGCATCAACTCAATGAGTAGGAATTTTAGGGATGTATTCTTCAGGTTTTGATGATGAAGATGCTAATGTTATTGTTATGTTTGATTGAGAAGAAAGAAAGAGAGTTCTGCCAATATTTTGGAATTTTAAATGAGAGGCTCTACAATATTTTATGGAATGGCCTCACATTCAGTCATAACCGTAGAAAACATTGAATTCATACCAAAAAGGATTCCATTCGTAATGATTTGATGGCTTAGGAGGTGGAATTTTGACGAGTGATCACTGATGGAGGTTATCTAGGATGGTGGAATAACGCCCCTTAGGTGTAGACATAGATGGGGATAAGGTCACGTTTATACTTCTCTCAGAAGAAGGTAAGACAGGTTGTTTAGTGAAAGATTGATTATCTGTTGGTCATGGATGATTTTTATATGTCATGAAAAGTGGTGGATGAAGAGCATGTATGGGTGTTTTTTGGTGTGAATAGTCAGACTGTGTGATAGGTAAAGGAAAAGGGACATGTATGGGTGGTCGTTGGTGAGGGAGAAGGACCCTATATGCGTGATTTTTGGTGTGGGTAGTTTGATTGTGTAAAAGATGTAGGATATGTACTTAGTGTAGGAGTTTGATTGACGGATTTTGATCCTGTAATAATAGGGTGATTAACAGGTATAAGGGAGAAATCTTCGCGCAAAGGAATATGATTGGGAAAAACATATTGATGAATTTTAAAAACTTGAATAATACCTTTTTTATGAGGTTCTTTTGTGGTTTTGGATGGACTGGGTGTGGTTGATGAAGACACATCATAAGGGTCTGATTTCTCTGGGGTAGCGGGTATTTTGGGTTGTTTTTTAGATGTTGTTTTAGGTGTAGTTTTGGAAGATGTAGAGGATGCGGGTGTAAATTTGATAATGGTATGTGACAAGGGCATGGGAGTAGTTTTAGTAATATTGTTAACAGGAGAAGGCTCAAAAACTTTGGGCTCATTGGATTTTGGTGTTGATTTTACAAGTTTTGATTCAATAAGTGATGGGGTGATTGAGGGATAGGCTCTATCTTTGTTATTGTATTGATAGTGTGGATAATGTTTATTTGTGGTTGTTCTAAGGATGAGGAATGATTCTGAAAAGGTTGTTTGAATATGTAAATATTTTAATTCTCATGTGCATTTGGATTATCTAAGTGAATTTCACCCTTTTCCATCAAATATTTAAGTACATTACGTAATGTGCAACATATTTTGATGGCATGTCCATTGACCCTATGGTATTTACTATATTCATTATCTCTATACTAGATGGGTTTAAATAATTATGTGTTTATGGGTTAGATAGGTGGGAGAGATATCATGTTGAAGGTAATAAATTTTTCAAAAAATACACTATAAGTCTCTCCTATAGGTGTATAGATACGTTGTTAATGGGTGTGTTTGGTAGTGGGTTTTTCCTTGGGAGTGAATTTAATTATAATATTGTTGGTGGAAGTCTTAGATTTATCAAGGTTGGACGTTGGCTTAGATGGGAACTCAAATTTTGGTTTCTTAGGATGAAGCTTAACCCATCCATCTTCTAGAGCTTGCAATTCCAATTTACGAGCCATGGTGAAAGCCTCATCAAAAGTTTGAAATGATTGGATTTATAATGTGGATGAGATGTGTTTGGCACATGCATGTAAAAATACTTCAATTGATTTTTTTTGGCAATGAAAAGGATAGTTGATTGAATACACCTCACCAGTGAGTAGCAAAAAGGGAAATATACTTTTCTTCAAATTTTTTGATGGCATATAGGTCATTGATATTGACCTTGTGTGTTA
Organism: Taxus chinensis; assembly: GCA_019776745.2. Classification (NCBI taxonomy): domain Eukaryota; kingdom Viridiplantae; phylum Streptophyta; class Pinopsida; order Cupressales; family Taxaceae; genus Taxus; species Taxus chinensis. The sequence goes on from CM034146.1 coordinate 336,259,177, forward strand.
TGTTGATGGAAAATTGGTCTAGGAATAGTACAACAAGTTATGTAAAGGATAACAGGGAATGTTGTGGAATTATTTTTTACCAATCTAAGGCGGGACCGGTGAGAGACATGGGAAAGGTCCTTAGCATCAGGTCTTGGTTGTGAGTTATTAGATAGAATTCATGATGGATGGCACAGATATGTTGTTGGGGATCTTCCTTGCTATAAAATTTGATTAACTTTGGTAGTTCCCATTGAGGAGGATATGGCTTATATGGTACCAAAGGGTGAATGGGTTCATTGCAAATTTTATCATAGGAGAGTACATTATTGGATGAGGATGAAGTAGATTTGAGACTGGATATGTAGTTTAGGAGGGCTTAGAGAGGATCAGGTTGATTTTGTTTTTGTGAGGATGAGCCAAGTTGATATAAAAACTAGATAGGTTGTGATTATGTCTGATACTATTGAGGATTTCCTTACTAGTAGGGAATATTTTGTTGGGGATCATTCTACTAAGGAAATTCTATTGGAAAGGGGTATTATGTTGTGGGATATGGTGTTGTGGAATGTTTTGCTAAGGCATGTATTTTTGAGGTATGTTGTGTTGAGGAATTGTTTTGTGTGGCATATTCTGTTGATAAGGAATATTTTGTTGAGGGATACTTTGATGATAAGGGATGTTCTATTGTGGGATGTTTTGATGAGACATATAATCTTCTTGGGAGGCTATAGGGTGTGAGGTTTGTATGCATTGTTATTGTAAGGGAATTGATGTATGAGTGAGTGGTTGTGAATATGTGAGTGACTACTGGAAGGAAAAAATAGAGGCGGTAGAGGATGGTTCTTGCTGCGGAATGATTTTTTGCGAGACACTATATTGTGGGATGTTTTATAGGGGTGTAGATTAGGACATGGAGATCAGTGGTTGTGATGGCTATGGTATGTATTGTGAAACAAGGTGAGCGCTATTAATGACACTGGTATTAATCAGTTGCGTAGTTGTAGGGATGGACATGGTGATGTTTTGAATGGGAATAATAACCTTTTGGGAGGATACAATCATAGAAAAGGCCATGGAACATAGTGGAGATGTTTACACCTGTGAGGAGGTTGGTAGGGTAGATGAGGAAGTAGTGAAACTACTTAGGGGAGGTGGGGAGCCTGTAGAAGGAATTGGTGAGGATGAAGAATGTTGGGCATATGTGTTTTGTGATGAAATCATGTAAAGGTCATAAATGAGGACTGAAGAGACCTCAGATGCTTCGGGTTGACTGGTGGAATCTTGTTACTTTTATGTTTCAAAGGGGTTAGAAGGGAAGGAAAGCATTCTGTGTTGACTATTGTTCAGTGTTTGAGGTTGATTTGAAGTGTACGGGTACAACTACTAGATGACGGGGTCTTGATTTTGATCAATGAGATGTGCAATGGAAGATAAAGGGTTGTAAGTGTCTGGAATAGGTTGAGGTGTAAATGGTTACATTTGAACATTCTTGGCTGTTAGATAGGCATTGACGGAAATAGGGTTTGAATCTAGCATTTATTCAAAAACAAGGTCTCCTCTATTATAGAAGGGAGGTTCAGATGATTCTGGTTGAGGACTAGAAGAGAAGAGATATTATTTTTCTTATGGTCTAGATGTATAAAGGATTTTACCATGGTATTGATGTGGAGAATAAAATATTTTTCTCCCATTTCGTTGTTATATTTGACACCTTATTCATTCCAAGTCTATTGGGTGTCAAAAAATGGGTTGGATGTAACTATTTCATAATATGGGATTTGTTGTTGTGTTGGTGTTGCAAGTGCTGATTTAGTATAAAATGACACATGTTGTTAAAATTTAGGTGATGGGGTGGACATGTTTTAGAAGTTTATTTTTGAGCTTGTTTTCTAGTAATTACCATGATAAATAAACACATAAACACCTAGAAAACGAGAAATAACTAAATGGGTTGTTTTACAAACAGCAAACAAATGCAAAGAAAAATATGTTGTTTATTATTTATCTTGATTAATTATGGAAAAGTGAAATGTGTAAGATCATTGATGAGGGTCCTAGGAAATGGTAAGCTATGGATGGTTTTGGGTATGTTTAAGGGTGGATTCCTTGATATACATAAAGGTAGGTGAGGCCAACCTCTGTACTATTGCCAGTACATGCATTTATATTGGGGCATACCCCCTCTTCATGGTCCCGCTATGATAACAGATTTGGGTGTTGAGCCAAGATATACAAACAGAAAGGATATTATACCTAGCCAGAACACTGAGTCAGTTTCCCTATTGGGTGATGAAATCCCAAATAGTTTCACGTGGGTGGGAGTTGTTTTAATGCATTTTTTATTTTGAAGTGATTTGGTTTTGTGTGAGGGAAGATAAGTGAATGAAACTAGTGAACTTCCCTATTTAAATCTAGATGATCAACAAATATGAAATGGTTTGTTTTAAGACATAAAATGAAACATTGATTTTTGATGAGAATAAACAACCAAGAAAATGCAAAATGGAAATCCAAAGGAAGGTTTTTAGAACTTACTGTAAGATCGCTCCTTTTTATTTTATTTTTTTATATTTTTAGAAATTTTTCTAAAGAGAGCAACCAATAAATCTAGTAGATGAGTTTTCAAACATAGTTCCCTGTAACCAAATTAGAGAAAATAGAAAATAGGAAACGTGAAATAGAAAGCATCTTGTGAAGCAATGTAAAAAAACACAGTCCAATCACTGACAATTTTCCCAATCACAAGTGATTTAGCCTAATCATAGGTGATTACCATATAATGAATTATATAAAAAAATACTATTTAATTGGTGAAATGAAATACATAATTAAGGTACAAGGTCCCATCGGGCATGCTAGAATGTTGATGACAATTTATCCTTGTCGTTTAGTTAATAATATCAAAGGGGAAAATTTGGCTCAACCGCAATCATGGTAGGGTTTCCAGGATACCTGTGGATGATGGTGGTGGATGTTGATTGTGTGCTTTAGGAAGAATGGATTAAGCTTCTTCCTGTTACTAAATATGCAAGCAGAAACACTACACAAGATAGAGTTAGTAAAATAGGTAGGTAGGTTTCCTGACAAAGGCCAGTTCCCAGAAGTCAATGGACTTCCTTACATGGATGTCAACCCATTTTTAAGAGATTTAAGTTTATTCAAGAAAAAGAGACACAATATAAGATAAATGGAAGTGTGATCATATGTTTATCACTTGTTTATTTTAATACATACATCAACTGATAGAGATAAAATGAAAATCAATGAGTCTAGAATCTGAAGTCAGAATCTAGGTCAAAGTCTAAGTTCTTTGAGAAGTTAGAGCCTACTGAGGAGGCTAAATCATCATCTTCAGTGAAGTATGAATAAGGTTCTGAGATGTAATCTTCCACGAAGAAATCAAAAAACACTTCCTCTATATCATATTGGCGTGCAAGATCAGAATCAATGTTTGGAAGGTTGATGTTACTCTCTATGTTTAACTCATATGTGGTGTTGGTTTCTTCTTGTATGTTTAGTCCTGCTTCATAGTTGTATTTGAACCATGCAAGATAGGTCTAGATTCATTTTACCTCATAGTATGCTTCTCAAAATTCCTCAGTGGATTCTCATATTTTTGGGTAGATGCGAAGATGGTTTCTAGATAATCAATGGGGGCTACATGGATGGCACACAACTATAATTCATGTAGTAAGTCATATTTCTCCCATTTTAAAGTGTTCTAGAAGATTGGAAGTAATTTGATATTGGTAATTTGATGATTGATGCCCCCTATGGTCATTTGACAACATACATACTTGACAAAATTCAGCAATAAAAAGGAAAAGGATACAAATTTTTAAATAGATTTGGACAAAGATATGAAAGAAATAGACTGTGTAGGAACTGCATAGAATTCTAGTAATCACCAGTGATTAGTGTGAATTCTAACAAACTAATAAAATAGAGGATGAAAATCTATTAATTCATGACTCTCAAGGTTTTTAAACTTTTTAACAATATTAGTTATAAGAATACGAGAAGGATTACCTGAAAATGGAAGCGAAAATCAATGAAACAAAGCTTACCTTGGTGGATGATTGACAAGATATCGTAGTTTGAGTGGCACATGGGTGAAAATGGCTCCAAGATGTCTTGACAATGATATTGGATGATACGATGATTGCCTTGATGCAGTGTAGCAATAGTGGTTCTCTATTGAAAATATTAGACTCAGAAATGTTCATGAATGGACGTGAATTCCCTGTAAAATTATCCCCCAAAGAGGAAAATAATTTTATTTATATAGATCGCCGATGATAATCACCAAAAATTTAGGCCAATTTGAGCTATAGGATTACAAGAGTGATTTTATTTCCATTTTGAACTTGATTTGCAAGATATTTTGAGAGAGGTTGAGATGATTAGTTGGACAAACTTGGATTAGGACCGAGTCAGTTGGGACAAATGTGGAGGTGTTTTTAGAAGGTTTCCCAATTTAATTTAGTCCTAACTAGTGAGGGGTGAGAAGTGGTTATAGGGATAAGTTAGAGGTGGTTAGGGTGATATTTTTAGAAGGTTTTTTATTAAAATAGTTACAACTAGTGAGTTAAGAGGAGTTTATGGTGAGGTGTGAGGGTGAGGTATAATGTAGGAAATTAATTTATTTAATCAATTATTTAGACATAGGTATGTGATGAATTGGGAAATTTGGGTGTTAATTAGATTAATTAATTAAAGAGTACAAGTGGTTGCCCTAGGTCAAGGAGTGTCTTGAATTGAGATGAAACAATATAGTGGCACATTTTAATTATTTGACAATCAAGAATGGGTGTAGATAATGAAGATGAGGGAATGTAGATTTTTGGTTTGTACAATACCCTTGAGAGGGATGAAGCCTTATGTAGTTCTCATAATATATATATTATAAAATGCTTGGATATCGCTATGTTGCATTACTAATTGTAAGTAATAACATAGTTGCGCATAGGATCAACATTTTCTTAATTTTAAAATAGCAATAGTATAACAAATCATGGACTAGATTATCGATCACCTGGTTCATACCATTAGCTCTTGTCATCACAAACACTACCTTTACACTTTTGAATCAATTTTATTTTTCATTTATTATAAGTATATGTATTGGTTGGACTATCCCATGCGGACCCAATTGCTGCACTGCATTCCATCGAGATGGATCAAGACTTATTTATTTCACCTAAGATATAACTTTGTAAATTATAATTCACATCAGGTCATATCAAAGAAAAAACTTTACGACAGCTAAACTTTGTTATTAATTGAGAGGAATGGCATAGCATCATCTAGGCTCAATATTTTCTTAATTTTCAAAAAGTGATAGAATAAGAAATCATGGTCTAGCTTAGTAGTTGCCAAATTCATACCATTACCTATTGTCATTGTAAACACTATCTGTAAAAATATGGATCAATATTGTTTATCATTAATTGTAATTGTATTATATTGTTTGAACTATCTGAGGTGGACCCAATTTCTACAGTACATTCCATCGAGAGGGATAAAGAGTTATTTATTTCTTCTCAGATATATCTTTGTAAATTATAATCCATATTTGTGTGTATCAAAGAAAATTTCTAGCAAACTCTAGGCTCAACAGTTTCTTAATTTCAAAATAGATATAGAATAAAAAATCATGGTCTAGCTTAGCTCCCGCCATGATCCTATCATTACCTCTTGTCACAGTAATCACTATCTGTATTGCCTTAGATTGATTGCAATTTTCATTGATTATAATTGTATTAATTTGGTTCGACATTACCTAGCGTAGATAATTTATGCACTACTTTCCATCGAGAGGGATCAAGAATAAGATATTTCTCCTATGATATATCTTTATAAATCATAATTCACATCCGTTCGTATCAAATAAAATGCTTAGCTACCGCTATGCTCCATTACTAGTTGAAAGGAAAAATGTAGTGATCATTAGGCTCAACATTTTCTTAATTTGAAAATAGCTATATAATAATAAATCATGGTCTAGCTTAGTAGTTGCTAGGCTCCTATCTTTACCGCTTGTCATTATAATCACTATCTATTCAACTTTTCATCGATATTGTTATTACATTGATTGTAATTGTATCGTGTTGGTTGGAATTTACCTAATGGACCCAATTTCTACACTACATTCCATTTAAAGGGATCAAGAATTATTTATTTCTCCTAAGATATATCTATGTAAATTATAATCCATATTCGTTTGTATCAAAGAAAATGTTTAATGACCACTAGGCTCAACAGTTTCTTCATTTTAAAATAGCTGTAAAATAACAAATCATGATCTAGCTTAGTGCCCACTAGGATCCTATCATTACCTCTTTTTAGATTAATCAATATCTATACAACTTTAGATCAATTGTAATTTTCAATTATTATAATTGTATCAAATTGGTTGGTCATTACCTAGTGCAGTCTATTTTCGCACTACTTTCCATCGAAAGGGATCAAGGATTATTTATTTCTCCTAAGATATATCTTTATAAATCATAATTCACATCCATTCATATAAAAGAAAATTCTTGATGACCATAAGCTTAATTACCAGTTGAAAGGTTTAATGTAGCGGCCATTAGGCTCAACAATTTATTAATTTGAAAATCACTATATAATAACAAATTACGGTCTAGCTTAGCGGCTGCTAGGATCCTATCTTTACTAATTTTCATTGTAATCACTATCTGTTCAAATTTGGATCGATATTATTTTTCATTGATTGTAATTATATTATATTGGCTAGAATTTACCTAGTGGACCCAATTGTTGCACTACATTCCATTGAAATGGATCAAGACTTATTTATTTATCCTAATATATATCTTTGTAAATTATAATCCATATTCATTTGTATCAAATAAAATGCGTAGGGAATGTTAGGTTCAATGGTTCCTTAATTTCAAAATATCTATAGAATAACAAATCATGGTATAGCTTAGCGTCTGCTATGATCCTATCATTACCTCTTGTCATAGTAATAAATATTTGTACAACTTTAGATCGATTATAGTTTTCAATGATTATAATTGTATCAAATTGGCTAGATGTTACCTAGTGGAGAAAATTGTTGCACTACTTTCCATCGAGAGCGATCAAGACTTATTTATTTCTCCTAAGATATATCTTTGTAAATCATAGTTCACATCCATTCGAATCAAAGAAAATGCTTATCGACCGTTAAGCTCCATTTCTAGTTGAAAGGAATAACGTAGCAGCCGCTAGGCTCAATAGTTTATTAATTTGAAAATATCTATATAATAACAAATCATGGTCTAGCTTAGCAGCCGACAGGCTCCTATCATTACCGATTGTCATTGTAATCACTATTTTTTCAGCTTTGAATCGATACTATTTTTCATTGATTGTAATTGTATCGTATTGGCTGGACTTTACCTTGTGGACCTAATTACTACACTACATTCCATAAAAAGGGATCAAGACTTATTTATTTATCCTAAGATACATCTTTGTAAATCATAATTTACATCATTTTGCATCAAATAAAATTCTTAAAATCTGTTAAGATCCATTACTAATTGAAAGGAATGACATAAAAGTTGCTAGGCTCAACAATTTCTTGAATTGAAATTAGTGATAGAATAACGAATCATGATATAGCTTACTAGCTATTAGGCTTATACTAATACCTATTTTTATTGTAAACACTATCTTTACAACTCTTGATTGGTACTATATTTCATTGATTATAATTATATCATATTGGTTGGACTAGCCTTATCGTATCTTGGTGACACACTATATAACCTTGAGAGAAATTGATCCTTATGTAGTTTTTATAAGAAATATCACTGCAACATATAATTCACATCGGTTCTTATCAAATAAAATTATTAGTGACCGTTAAGCCACTTTATTTATTGAAAGCAATGACATAGTGACCGCTAGGCTCAACAGTTTCCTAATCTGAAAATTGCGATAGAATAAAAAATCATGATATAGCTTAGCAGCCACTAGGCTCATACTAATACCTGTTTTCATTGAAAATACTATCTTTACAGATTTGAAGAGCTATTGTTTTACATTGTTTAAATGCAATTTAATTTTTTTGAGATTTTAGAATTTTCATACCATGTGTCATCCTTTTTAGTGGGCACTATTTATTTAACAATATTGTGGATTCATATAGGTTTAATATATTTAATATATGTTTATTTATATATAAATTTTATAATAAATGTGTCAATTATAATGTTTTCTAACTATCAGTTTCAAACTTACCACATGACACAGTTTAATTGGAGAATTATATTTCATTAACACACTACATCTAACATTATCTAGGTCGATTTAGATAAAATTAAAAATAAAATTGCCTATGTATCTATACAATTTATTTCTTCTATTTTATTATAATAATATATGTTTTCTTACTTTTTTTACTATTTAAAGCTATATCCAATAACAAAAGGTGTTACTATTTATTTTTTCGATAACTCACACCTTTATTAATGAGTGGTAAATTAAAATTTTGAATTGCAAAATCCCCCACATTTGAGAGTATTTGAAATTTGAATATACTCTCAAATTCCCCCACTCTTTCACTTAATGTTTGGGGAAGTCTAATTTTCAAATTTTCATATCCCGCACTTTTTATATTTCAAAATTTTCTAATGTGGAATGTGTTGAAAAAATGTATTAAATACCCAAAATAACTATTTTTTGAGGTTTCTAGTTTTTCAGTCTTCCAGAAAAGCATCTCGTGAAATCATAGAACAATATAAGCATGCCTTAGATTACATGTATGAGTGCAAAAATACCGGTTGTTTTGGCAAGGGAACAATCAAACATTAATTATAATCTCGAAATATAGAGAAAGGATGAAAAAGATGCACACAAAGGAGGGAAGGGAAATGGGTTGCAGATAAATTGTGCAAATAGTTAGCTTGATGTAGCAGATGGAGGTTTGAAATACATCACCAAGCACAAAATAATCTCATATCTAAATTAAGTATTTATCAAAAACATATATTATAGTAAATGTGCATTTTTTTTTTACTGCGGACTTGTTCATTCGTTCTATCTTCGACTAGTCCCTGTCTTTCTCACATCATTCCAACTCTAATTTTCCCTACCAAAAATGTGCTTTGTGGCCCAAATATGCTTACCAGTTCCTTTCGATCATAATGTTAAACCACCTTGTTATTCATGAATACAAGGTTTTTGTTATGCCCTAACGAAATAAAATTTGATTCCTTTTCATCTCTAGTTTTTATTTCAATTGAATGCTTTCACGTATCCGCTATTCTATGTCTCCCACTAGTTTTTTTGGCTCTTTCATTCTCATATCTAGGATTTTTTTCCCTATAATGATGTCCTATCACATAGTCAATAGTTTTTAAAATTGTAATGGTTTGCAAGACCCAAAGTATTGTTTAGATATTCTTTACACCTACATTTTCTTATTTTTATTATGATGATAGAAATAATACAAGGTGATTATTTCATTGTATATTGTTTATATGGTTTCCACGTTGACTTTATGAGAAGATATTTGAGGTTAAAAAATCTATTTAAAACCATAGAATCATATTAAGTTTCGAATTGTATGATAAATTTTGGTACAATGGAAGGTAAACATATTACATATATGTGTAAATATTATCATATAAAAATTTTAATCACTATATATTTAAATTTATACTTCATTTTACGTCTATTAACCCATGACAAAAAATCACATATCTTTGTAATCACAACAATATAATTATTTTTAAAAATTATTAATAATATGTCACGTATTATTGGAGAAAGACAAAGTGTTTTCATACATATTAATTAATGATTATACAATGATATAATAATTTAAGGTTAGCCTTGATTAAGATTTAACACATAATATTTGGAGCATATCGGTTGTAAGGATTTAACACATTAAATTAATATTCTGAGAGCCTAGTGGCTGCTAGGATATGCTTAATAATAATATTTGAAGTTTATCAATGGTATGCTTTAACAAATAAAATTAACATATTTTGAGCTACTCGACATCTAGGTGCTTCCATAATATAATATTTCGAGCTTAGTTGTTGCTATCATTTAACAAGTAAAAGAATGATATTTTCTAGATTAATGTCTGCTAGCTTATGTTATAACATATTATTTAAAGATTTTTTGTCACTATGATTTAAAAAACTAGTAATATATTGTGAGCTTAGCAGCCACTAGGTTATGTCGTAATACCATATTTGTAGATTAACGATCTCTAGGCTATTACGAATATTTTAAACTTTGAGACCACTAAGACACTACCACAACATAATAGTTGGAACATAGCGGTCGTTAAGATTTTAAAAAATAAAGTAAGATATTTCAAGACTAGCACCCACTAGGTATTTATGCAACATATTATTCGGAGCTTAGCGGTCGCTAAGATAAAAAAATTAAATTAAGGCGGTATGAAATTAACGTCCAATACGTACTACCACAACATAATATTTAGATAAAATCTTTCAACGGGATTTAACAATTTAAATGAAATTAATTTCAGCTTCATGGTCGCTATTCTTTACAACGATATAATAATTTAAGCTTAGCATTCAATAGTATTTAACTCATAATATTTGGAGCATATCGTTCATCAAGATTGAACACATTAAATTAATATTCTAGGATCCTAGCAGTCGCTAGGATATACTTAATCATATTATTTGGAGGTTATCAGTGGTATGCTTTATCATTTAATTAAATTAACATATTTTGAGCTACTCAACATCTAGGTTCTTTCACAATGTAATAGTTTGATCTTAGATATCGCTACCATGTAACAAGTCAAATAATATATTTTATAGCTTATCATTCACTAGCTTATGTTGCAACATATTATTTGAAGAATTGTTATCACTAGGATTTAATAAAAGCTAGTAATATATTGTGAGATTAGAGTCTGCTAGGTTATGTCACTATACCATATTTATAACTTAGTGATTTCTAGGCAGTTACGGATATTTTGAATTTTAAGGCGGCTAAGACACTACCACAACATGATAGTTGGAACATAACGATCTTTAAGATTTTATAAAATAGAGTAAGGTATTTCTAGATTAGAGTCCACTAGGTATTGCCAAAACATATTATTTGGAGCTTATCGGTTGCTAGGATGAACAAAAATAAATTAAGGTAGTAGGAAATTAGAGGTCGTTACATATTGCAACAATATAATATTTAGAAGAAATATTTCGACAGGATTTAACAACTCAAATGAAATTAATTTGAACTTTGCGGCCATTAGTCTTTACAATGATATAATAATTTAAGTTTATCGTTCATTAGGATTTAATGCATAAAATCTGGATCATATCAGTCGTCAAGATTTAACACATTAGTTTAAGATTCTAAGAGCTTAGCGGCTGCTAGGATATTCTTAATCATAATATTTGGAGGTTATCGACAGTATACTTTAACAAATTAAATTAACATATTTTGAGATACTCGGCATCTAGGTGCTTCCATAATATAATATTATGATCTTATATGTCGCTAGAATTTAATGAGTCGAATAATGATATTTTTAGCTTCGTGTCTGCTAGCTTATGTCGCAAAATATTACTTGATGATTTTTTTCGCTAGGATTTAAAAAAAACAAGTAAGATATTGCGAGATTAGTAGCCGCTAGGTTATGCCAAATGAGATATTTTGAACTTAGTGATCGCTACTCATTTATGGATACTTGAGCATAGTGTACACTAGTTTCTACCATAACAACATATTTGGAGCTTAGGGTATCCAACAAGTGTATGTTTAGATAAGTATATCATTTGGAATATATACACGAACATTCAATCAATTACAACTATTCATCTATTTACATGTCATACATATTTTAGTGCTTCCCCTCTATCTAAAATACTACAATTTATGATTCACTATGGTTCTTCCTTAACTATGGGTTGTTGTTGATCTGATTCCACATGTAAGGTTGCTTACTCTATTTTTTGCTCTTGTGTGGGACCTCTTTTATCATCTTCCTGTTTTGCCACCAGAACAAATTCTTTGCAAATCTTAGAATCTTTACTTATCTTTCAAACATGGGGGTCAATAGTATTTAAAAATTAAATAATGATATATTTATCTTAGCATCCGCAATCTTAAGTTGTAACATATTATTTGAATATTTTTTATCGATGGGATTTAATAGAAACAAGTAATATATTGCAAGATTAGAGGCCACTAGGTTATGCCACAATAACATATTTGAAGCTTAGAGATCACTATTCATTTACGGATATTTGAGCCTAGTGTGCACTAGTTTATACAACAACAACATATTTGGAGATTAACATGTACAAATAAAAATGCATTTTTAGATAAGTAAAACGTTTGGAATATATACACGAACATTCAATCAATTATAAATATTTATCTATTTACATGTCATACATATTTCACTACTTTCCCATCTATCTCAATTACTACAATTTATGATTCACTGTGGTTCTTCCTTAATTAAGGGTTGTTGTTGATCCGAGTCCGTATACAAAGTTGCTTCCTAAGTTTTTTTCTCTTGTGCGGGACCTCTTTTATCATCTTTTTTTTGTGCCACCAAAACAAATTATTTTCAAATATTAGAATCTCTACTTATCTTTCCTATGTCCACAATTGGGTTTCTAAATAACACACTAGAATTGTTAACCAAAACCTTTTGAGTAAGAATTGATTTTTTTACAATTTCCTTCAGAGTCTCTATTTTCTATATTTTTCCCATGTTTTGGAGACAATATAAATGACATGTGAAGTTTCTTATTCATTTTCCTCTGTTATTCTCCTTGGAAAATTAACCAAGAATTGCTTAAGCGATGTAGAAAACTCTTCATCAGAAACCAATTCAAGGTTTCTTTTAAATACTTCCATGACTGAGGATTCTGTGAAAAATTTGATTTCCTCTCAAAATATTGTCATCAAATTAGAAATTTAGTATTCTTACCTAATCATTCCATTCCCTTAGTCTTTCCTTTGTATAATTATCATATGTATGGCATATACCAATATCGTCCCTGGTCATAATTGGACGGTCTTTAAAAATTGCTTATTCAGTGGCCTGCCCCATATATATATTAATGTTTTTTACAATTCTCCCATTGCTATAATGATTATTTCAGCCTTTTTCAAGTATGCTTTTTCCTCCACATTTTCCTTGATGCATTTCTTTATATTATTGTACAAGACATGTAATGCCTCTTTTACATAAGAAACTGTACTGGCAAGAACTATGGCCTTTACTTGAGTTTCAAGCTCTTTATTTCTAGCACATATGCCTCTCACTAGTTCTACAACTACTTCAGCTGAAGCCCTTATCAAGGATTCTAGATCTTCCTCATATTGCACCACTTGGGAGCCTTTGAAATTTTGTTTCTTTGTAAGAGTGAAGAAGTCTTCTAAATTTTTGTGCCAAACAATGGTTTACTATGTTGACATATTATTTTTGGTTACCATTTTCAAGGTTCCCATCCTTGGATTGAATTCAATGTTTACTAAGGTCTCTTCTTGTGCCTCCCAATCTAGATGTTCTTTGTGGGAAATTATAGATTTCTCATCTCAATCTTGTCTTGCTTCATGTGAAATGGAGGGAGAAGATTGAGAGGGTTTCACTGGGGTTGCGTTGGCTGAAATTTTAGTTTTTATAGTCTCCTCTTCTTCACTTGAAGAAGATAAGGAATATGCCACCAAAGTTGGAGATTCATTTGGTACGAGAAAGACTTCTCAAAACTAAGATAGAATTTTAATTGATGGAGAAAAAGGAGCACAAAGATTTTCTGAATGTTCTAAATACAAATTCACATTTCTATTTTTAGCCTCATTTTTAATTATTTATCTCAGAGGTGGAACTTCCCTTGTCTCCTTCATATAAATCTTAACAGGGCTATCTTATATTTGGGTAATCCATACCTAGTCATTGAAATCATGCACATGTGCATAGAATATATTTATCTATCCTCTAAATGACTAAAGGTGCTTAGAAATCATTTTTATTCCATAATATTACTTTAGAGGGTATTAGGGGAGATGCAATTAATTTCTAAGGACCATGGAGCTTTCAAATCAAGACACATATTAAATTTCCTATATCCCACAATGACCAGCAGGGGGGATGTGTTTTGAGCTTCTTCTCTTTGCACTTTCTAGCAATCTCATTGAAAATATAATATTCCACCTCTTTTTCTACCAAATTTTTTGGCCCATAATTTGGAAAATAAAAAAGAGGTGTAAAGATCCCCTTGATTATGATAAATGTATATTCGAAATAGAAGAATACATCTCCCATTTTCCTTATCGAAGTGAGTATGTTAGTAGATGTTCTCAGTGTCACCGTTTCATGTAATTTTTGGTAGAGAGTAGGATAAAAATAAGTGCATATATCTTGAATATGAGATCTAAATCGATGGGCATACAAGTTTGAATATAGTTCATTTAGCTTCAAAGGGCATGAAGGAAGCTAATTTTGACAGAAATCCAAATATTTGAGAACACCACATAAAACATCGAGAAGATAGGAAACCATGTAAAATGATTTCGGATTTTCGAATAAATTATTTTTTTGGATCATTAAATTGAAACTAATAACTTTCCCTAAGGAGGGAATATTGCCTTCATCAATACTAAAATAAAGTAAAGGGATCTAGGATACATCGACCTTAGAAATAGAAGAATTTCCATATATCTTGTTAATGAGGGCCATACCAATATGGACTCCTGGTCTAAACCTTTTAATAAGAAAATTTCTCAGATGAGAATCATCCATATTATCTAATGGGTAAATTTCCCAACTCTATAAAATAACTGTTATTCTCCTTGTGACCATCCAGGACTCGACTGTATCTGCATTGTACAAGGTGTTCAGATCTGGAAGTTTATAGTAATGTTTGTATGCATGCCCAACATAAAAACCTATTTTTTTTCCATGATTTAGAAAATAAGGTCAAATCCTTAGACATGACAAGAATTAGATAGTAAGTGATAAATTCTAGCAATAGAAGCACCTCAATTTTAGTAGAAATTAAATGGAGACCAACTCTTTTTATCATCCTTGTGTCTCGAGACCTTAGCACTTGATCTTCCGGTACACTCTTTTCGTCTAGGAAATGAACATCAAAAATTTCATTTTGTAAAATGGAAAAAAATAGCCGAGTAATGCTGAAATTCATGATGTAAGGAAAATGGATCAAACACGGTATTTCTAATTACTCTGGTGTCCTCATAGGAATATAAATAATCATCTACGGTCAAAAATTTTGGGTCTCCTTCCATGTTGAAAAGTTATAGGTCCACAAATGATGCATATATCATCAACAAAAACAATTATTGAGACAAATGATGTACTTGAATTTACAAAAACATTCATATGTATCTTAATCTGAATATTTGGTTATATTAAAAAATCATTTCCAAATAAATGAAGTGTTAATCCTGACGTGTTCTCTAGGGCCAGCCATAAATAAATATTCAGATCTTAGTGGTTGCTAGGCATAATTCACAGAGTTACTATTAATGTAATGAGAAAATCATACGTCAGTATATGAACCACTAAGGGGTTAAGGTATACATATTTTTAATCCTAGCATTCTCTAGGAATCACTCATAGTAAAAACATTAATATAATGAAAAAAGTCTATCAATACATGGACTGTTTGAGTTTTCACGACGTACAAAGTTTTGATCCTATCAGATCACTAAGTTTAGCCACAGTATACACATATATGTGCACTTCTTGCAAGCATTGTATACACATATTTCACAATCATTTAAGGATCATCAAATTGAATGAAAAAATGATCCCAAAACATTTGAATTGAGAAGTTTTTTATTAAAATACATGAAATAATATGGTACCATGGACATAATTGACTTCTAGAAGAGAAAAAAATGGGTTTTATTGAAAAGGATATTGAAAAGTCTACTTTTACAAAATATCAAAAATTGGGAATTGATAACAATGGATTTTTTTGCATAGTTTTTCCCAAAGAACTATTTAGATCTTGGCGGTCAGTAATCAACATTAACATGAAAACTATTAATGCAATGATCTCTGTACGATAATACATACACTATCGAGGGGTCAAAACATACATAATTTTATTCCTAGCGGTCACTAAGATGAGCTACAATGAAATATTTATATCTTAGCAGTCACTAGGCATAATTAACAGTAAAACTATTAATGTAATGAGAAAAATCTTGAAATGCATGCACTCTTGAGGGGTACAATACATATTTATTTTATGATCGTATCGGTCGCTAGGGTCAATCACAACGAATTATTTTGAGCTTAGCCGATGCTAGGCATCATTACTAGGAAAAATATCAATGCAATGAGAAAAATGTGGTGAAACATGCACTATAGAGGGGTTAACGCATACAAATTTTTTTCCTAGTAATCTCTAAGGTCAGCCATAAAAAAATATCTATAGCTTAGTGGTCGCATTAGGAATCATTAACATGAAAAATATTAATGCATTAACAAGAAAATTTTAGGCAATAAATGCATTATTGAGGGGTCAAGGAATATGATATTTCTATTCCTATCATTCTCTAAGGTTAAGCCACAATGAAATATATAAATGATTAGTGGTCAATAAGATCAAGCCTCGAAAAAGTATTTTGAACTTAGTGTTAGCTAAACATAATTCAATGGAAATTTATTATTAAACTAAGTAAAGAGTTGTCAATACATGTTTTCTTCAAGGGGTCAACCTTTACTCTGGTCTGATTAGTTTGTTTGCAAGGATTTTTATACCTCTCTTTAATTATTTATAATTGTACTATATTGGCTGGACTATCCCTTAGCGGATCCAAGTGTTGCACTACATACCTTCAAGAGGGATAAAGCCTGTATGTAGTTATCATAATATATATTACAAGTTATTGACAGAAATCTATAAATCTACACATTTTATTTAGAAATGAAATCTCAAAAGCTTTGTATATGTACATAATTTTCTTGCCATTGTATGTGATCTTTAATTATAACTCCTATGTGACCATTACAAGTCTTTGTAACTAAAAAAATTAGTAAAGAAAAGAAAACACTCTTCAACCATGTTGCTATTTGCATCAATTTATCCATATCAATACATAATAAAATGAGTTTACCGATATAATCTAATCACACTGTTTCCATAGTGCTAGTCCACCTGCCAGATACAAACACTGAACCATATGTATAAATCTCCCTAGTCATCTAAATATTAAAATTTCCATATTCTTCCACCCACCAAAGTAATGGTCAATAGGATGGCAATTTTATAACAAGATCTATTTTGAATAAAATATACATTCCTTTAGTAAATTTAGATTAAGAAACAACATCCCTATCATCTTGTTAGCTTCAATAAATCATTACTGTCCATGTCAGAGTATTTTAGGAAATAGTTCTCAGTCCTCCTGTGAATTTTAATTCCCATAACATGTTTGTGCATTTCTTTCAAGCATAGTATATACATTATTTCACACATCATTTAAGCATCATCAGATTGAATGATAAAACTGACTTCTCAAATTACATGTTGAATTGCTCCCCAATTCATTGTTGTTCAAAGATGTGACCTACAAAGACATATGGTACCCTATGGATAGAATTGACTACTTGTAGGGCACATATATGGGCTTTGTTAATAAAAGGGTATTTGGAAAATTCTACTTATGTAAAGAATATCAAATATTAGTAAAGAGAGTAAACAATGGATCTTGTTTTGCTATTACGTTTTCATCTCCTGGAAGTACTATCACTATTTAGAGCTTGACGGTATTCGAATTCATACACTGAAATTTCTATAGAAACCGGCCTATAAATGGTCCAATGAACTCTGTGCATGCAATAACAATGCATTATTGAGAGGTCATGACATATTTTCCTCATTTTTTTCAAAAACGGTCACTAAGATGAGCTACAAACAATTAGGTTGGAAGCTGTAGTCCAAGTTTCATGTTTATTGCATGTAAACATTTCTTAGTACTCTTGCTAAAGAAATGCCCATAACATGTTATTACATTATTGACATGTACGATACTATCGCAACATATTTCCCTGTGATCATTTAGGTATCAAAAATTCTGGTTGAAAATACGATCATCAAAGTCTAGGTAACTTGAGAAGTGTTATTTTCCAATCTAGATGAGTCACCAAAGAGTAAAATGTTGACTACTTGGGAAGCACATAATATAATGTTTTGTCTAAAAAATCCTATGGAACAATTCTACATATTACATAATTTCTAAAAAGGGGGAGCAAATAGACTAGGTGCATGAATGTTTACCTATGTTGCATGCCTTTACAAAAGCAACAAGTGCTCATGAGTATTGGACAATTGATATAGAAAGGATAGAAATTTTACAATTGAAGACAATGAATGTGTGATTTCGTGGATGAAACCCCTAGCATTCACAAAGTTAAGTTTCCAGGAAATATACTAAAAGATGACAGTCCACAGTTACATAGAAATGATACTTCCCTTGAGACCGCCACTTTCTTTAGTGCATGAATTAGAGAAAGATCATATCTGTTTGTCAGCCAAATTCATTTAGCTCAGTTCACATGGACCAAGTCATGTGCTAATCCAAATGGTGCACATATTAAGTGCATATCATGTTAACTTCTACATTGTTGAAGTTGAGATGGCTAACTAATCTAGAGTCAATCTATTAGAAATTAATAATATTAGTGCTCACATTTATATGGGTTTATCATATATGTGGGTAAATATTATCATCAAAAGTGTTACCATGTATCATTGTTACATACTATCATCGTATAAATTAGGATAATGTGCATATAAAAATGCTAATAATGTCGACTATAATACCTAAATTATATGTGAGTTCAATATGAAGCTCACATATTATATTATCATATGTGTACTTTAATACAAAATAATAGATTTTTATCAACTAATAATTTCCTTATCAAGTGTTGTTTCTACACAAATAGTATCTTGGTATAAGAGAGAACAATGCTCATATGGCGGAGCCCATGAAGTTGATCGTTGGAATTGCAGGGGTAAATAAAATCAAAATTCAAAATAAAGAACTCTTAGCTAACTCCAAAACATGATCATTGTCTCATATCATAATGTTTATACCATCTTTTATAATGGAGTGTATGATGATCTTCTTCATAGTTTTTTTAGATGTTTAGCAATTATCAAGGTACCTGTGTTGCAGTACTTGCAACTCGAAGTTATACATCCAATTTGGTGGTTCGTGGACATTGGAAAGCTCTCTTCATACATGTGCAAATCTTTAACACTCAAGTGCCTAAAAGTTAACAATTGCTAAAATTAGTCCATTGTATGATTCGATACATGCATGCTATTTTGGAGTATTTCTTTCCGATGCATGCTGTAATTAATGTTAATTTTATCTATGCCTCCCGTTTACATTGAACTCATACTTCGTGAATCTTTGAGGGTTTTCTTAGTACTTTCTGATTCCAAATTTATCAATGTTGAAAGAATAGATATTATGATCTTCCACTCTCATATCAAGTGTTGGAATTAAAAATATGCTTATATTAACCCTGTGTAGATCACATTTGCAAGGCATGTTGACCTTGGATTTATTTCCATGTAATGTGATCCATATATTGATAGAAAATCCATGTTGAATGTCGATTCAGCCATTGTATTTTCCCAAGGTGGTATCTATTTTTTGAGGCTTTAAAATTACAACTATCCAGCTTGAGTTAGCATTGCCTATCGCTATTGAGGATTTTTTTCCATCAGAGGTTGGAGGTCGATCAATGACCATCTCGTCAGTCGCTAATGACAAGGCCGCAATTTTTCTATGGTGGCACTTTTCCATGTGTGATTATTTGTTCATTTAGTTTTTGCAGTATGTTTTCAGTGTTCCTATTTTGTGTGGTCCACAATAGATTTTAGCCAAAAAGTCTTCTTTGTATTCTAGTACATCATCTCCTCATTATTTCTATCCTCTGACATATGCGTGGGTTCATTGGAAGATGTTTCTTGCACTTGTGAATCATCAAATTCACTTAACAATATATGGAGTATTTAGATCTATGTGTGAATGTGGAATCTAACTGACCCAATTTATCTGTGCCCAGTAGTATTGTCTTTCAAATTTGAGACAGTTTTCTTCATCGATATTTATGTACACAGAAAGTCCTTTTCACAAGAGTTACTTAGCTGTGGGGAACATGACATCCATATTGTATTCATAGTTTCTTGGAGTTGATTTGAGACCTTGGAAATCGACTAAAGTGAAAGGAAGCTTTCAGTGGAAGTGGCAGTTTCCTATGATGTCCTACAAGATTGAGTGGTAGTGGTCGATAAACATTGGTTGCAAATAAAAACAATACGATTTCTTACTAGGATATTTAATGTGAAATATCTTTTCATGTATCATGTTATATTGTGTAGTTTTGTACATAAGCGAGTTTTGATTCCTATATAATTTCACTTGATGTATAAACATAGTGGAGAAACATTGAAGCACCATAGTAAGTTGCCTGGAGCTAACAAATGCAATTTCTTGGAGGATCCAGATACAACCACATGATGTGGACAAAAGATGGGGACTGTTCATGATAGAAGATTTATGTTTAAGCCTATTTAAAACCATGGAAGGAGAGATACTTTATTTTGATCAAGATCATGAGTCACATTGTCGAACATGTTTCACAGGGGTGATCATACTGCACTTGAGTGTGTGGATGTTCTTTTACCTTGTTCACACTAAGGGGGGAATGTTAGGAATTGATAATATTAGAAGTCAACTTTATATGGTTTTATATATTTTGGGTAAATATTATCTTGTGTTAGTTGTATTTGTT